>CM008284.1:41916271-42148123 GCA_002319775.1 Fagopyrum tataricum | reverse complement strand
CGAAGCACCGTCCTCAGGTGTCCCTCATGCTCTTCCCCATTCCGGAAGTAGAATTAAGATGTCGTCTATAAACACTACCACAATCTGGTCTAAGGAGTCGATGAAGATGCCATTCATCAACTCCATGAAGACGGCGGTGCATTCGTGAGCCCGAATGGCATCACGACAAACTCATAATGGCCGTATCTCGTCTTTAATGCCGTCTTCGGCACGTCCTCCTCTCTCGATTGATACACTTGAAACGTCGGGTGAACACCCTTTACTCTCGGCGGCCATGCCAGCCGGTAAAACACTTTCCCAACTTGGTCTAAGATCTCAAAAAGGTCCGATGTATCGGAAACTCAACTTCCTTCTCGGGTCTTCCTCACTACAACATTTCCATTATGTTTCTTCTTTGTTTGTCTCTAACAAAGAAGATCGAACTTTCAATTTACACCGTTGGCTTTGGTTCTTGTCAAACCAAACTTCGATGTTACTTTTCCTCAATTCTTGTTGCAAGTTCTAAGTAATGAAGAAAGTACTTTGCTTTACACTGCTTCTACTAACGAGACATGTATACTATAACTTTTACATCGTCTCTCGATACTCAGTCAAGACCATGTCTTGAAGAATCGCTTGTACACTTCAAACCGATCGTACCTCGAGGCAATTTCCAAAACAGTTGCACAAATGAATCCCCTTTTAACTCTATCCATTTTCGTCCCACTCAATACTTCATCGTCATCCGGAGTAGGTTATCCATAGATGGTGTTACTTGGAGGATCTCTCCACAATCCGGTAATGAACAGCCCATCCAAGAAACTTGCAACTTCTTTCCCATCCTTCGGGGGTTGTCATCCCGAGACAACTGGTCATACAACTTCTCTCTTCTTCGAGAGTAGACTAGAATGTCCTATTCGGGCATTAGTAAGCCCATATGGCATCACTACCAATCGTAGTGACCATGGTTTGTCCAGAATGCGATGTTTGCACTACCCCAGTCTCGACTTCTCAATTGGTGACAATCAAACCTTAACTCGATTTTAGAAGAGACCACCGACCCTTGCAACCGGTCGAGTAGATCATCTATACGTGGTAAGGGGGTACTTGTTCTTCATTGTAATCTTGTTCGGTTCATTGTAGTCGATGTACAAATGGAGATAACCGTTTCTCTTTTCGCAACTGGTGTTCTCCATAACAACTTCAAATCAAGAGTTTAAGATATAATCTAAGCTCTTGTTACCGTTCCGTTATGATTCCACAACCTGGTTACTCTCCCCCACACTCATCCATAGACCACCCGCACATGCGCGCTCTCCGTTGTCACCAATTAGTTGATAACTGACCTTCTCGCATGTCAATGACTTACCATTCTTTTATGCTTCCATGTTACCATTCTCATGAAGGCTACCCTCTCGGGGTACCTTAAACTCCGATAACTCATTCTTCATTCCACGTTTCCTTTTCCTTCAGCGAGATAAATATACCCTTCTTGGCGTTGTAGAGTCACATGACTCGCCTTCATAGGCTTAACCGCGCTTCATGATATCTTGTAAGTGCGTCTTCTCAAAATCTCTAACGTTAGTTAGCATCCACGTGTTGCTCTCATCTTCTTAGGATCATCATTTACATACTTCCTTCTTTTTGGCGTTTCTTCGCCTTATCGTTATAACAGAAACCGGTCAACTCCGCGTAAATCCCCACCTTGCCATTCTTCTCATAACTCTCGTAATCTTAACTCTTCGCTTAATGGTACCTCGTAAGCTTAACTCACGGTTTCTTACATCTTTCACACTTGGTTCGATCGCGTTCTCATCTTGACTCCAAAGCTTAAGAGCGTCTAAGGACAGCTTTACTTCTCGTGGTGGAACACCGCCTTTAACCTTGTTAGAATGCACCCATCTCCTCCTTGATTCGCATCTTTAGTTGTCCACGCGTCTTCTTGAAGAACTTAAGTTTGCTATTGTAACACCCCGAATTCTAGGAACTCGGAGCGTCACTGGCTAGGACCTCACAGTGGGTCCTGGCCTTAGGTTGACGTCAATAACGCCGGATCTTGCAACAAGACACAAATAATGAAATACAAATTCTTTCACAAATGCATAATTCATTTTTAACGGACTCTAAACTCGTACATCAGCCAACTGTATACTATACCAACTCTACTACAATAAAATAAATAAAACATAAAATATAACCCAACACCCAAACTCCTAGTACGGAAACCCGGCTGGCCACTCCACTCCCGATTTCTCGGTAGAGATCTATCCTGCAAATACCTAACAACACGGTAAAACCGTTAGCTACAATTCTAATACTAAGGTCACTAAAGCACACACACATATAAGGAAGTATTGTAATCACTCAGCATGCAACACACAATGTCCCGGTTTATTATCTTTCATTACGTGAATCGAGTCATTCTATTTTCCAACTTTTGCTTGTAACACAAGAGTCAGACTCTTGCCCCCGTCCACGTTTACCAGTAGGACTGGTTTTGATGCATCTCCCCCATATACACTACTGGACTGGTCGCGGGGCAATCCTCTGGCACCATCTGCCCGGACCGACGGTTACGGCACGTTATCATACACTTGTGCCTCTCTTAAGAAATAATGTACGGTGATCTAGTTCGTTCATTTTATTTCACAATCATAACACACATTACTCTACTGGACACTCATTATAAAAAGGTAGCTAAGTGAGTCCTACGAACTCACCTTATTAATATTGGTCTCAACGTCTCGTGATCTTGTCAGTCAGAGATCCGATTATCCTGTTCCACAATTATTCATCCCTAGAACGAGTTCATCTCATAATACCATTCGACTTATCATTCTAAAATAGTCAGGGTATGATATCTATCATCAATACCCTGACATTCTTTAACAACCTTGGTTTCGGGATCTACACGTCCCTTCACGTTCTCTTAACGTCTAAATATAATTATTTCACTAACATTTCGCTATCTCGGGAGTCCATATTTATCTCGCATTATTCATCCGCTTAACTAAGCGAAAAATCTCATTCCGGTTTCACCAACATCAAACTTCTCAAATCTTTCTAATTCCAACATTCCGTCATTCCGACTAATCTCGCATATATCCTTTATCTCCACATTTTCGTTACTCACTTAATATAGAGCACTAAAATAATTTATTAAGTTATCACTAAAATTTTATTAATAAGATATTATAATTTAAATAATTACTATTTATCAGAAATATTAATTTACGGAAAGAGAACGCATTCGAGTCTTTCCGGAATCGGTTTGGATTGCAAGCCTAAAGAAATGCCGGGCGGCACCAGATAGAAACAGTGAGCCACTCCTTGTTTAAAGGTCGAGTAATCGAGCCTCACTGCAAGCATAAACGTTTATTAAAATTTGCCCACAGGTCTGGGTTCTAGCCCCGATGTAAACAAAACTGGTATTAAAACTAACTCACCCTCAGTGGTTCTGGTTCGAAACCTCTCTTCCGCAGCAGGTTAGCTCCTCCTCCCTTTTTCTTCTTCGTCATTTCATTTGTATCGCAAAGAGTTGCAGAGGTCGAGACTCCCATGGCATCTCCTCTGGTGATGGCGGTCGAAGTTCATGGAGGTGGGCGAAGAGGACAGAGGGCGGCCTAGAGTGGAAACAGCTTATCGCGTTCGAGCTCGGCGTGGTATGAAGCGGCTTTTCCTCGGGGTTCTTCTTCGGTAGGAGGACGAAACCGGCACAGGAACGAGAAGGCAGGGTTAAGAATGAGGTCGAGAGGAAGGTCGTCGGTAACTCCTACTCGAAGCTTGCTGGGCCGCCGGTGATTTCTCGGGGTGGTCGAACGAAGGGAAGTTGCTGCGTTGTTGCGTGATCGAAGGGACGGAGGTGGCGAGGTTCCGGTCGACGGTGAGGAAGGTACGCATGAGGTGGTGAGTGGGAAGAAGGCCGGTGCAGTGGGTTAGGCGGTCGGTAGAGAAACGAAGGTGGAAGAGAGGCGATGGCGGCGGTGGTCTGGTGTTGCAGTGGGGTTGACGAGCTGTGCGTCCCCTTGGACTGAACCGAGGTGTGGTGTGAGAGAGGAGAGCGGGACGGTGGAGCAAGATATGTGAATCGATCGTCGTGAGAGGGGATGAGGTATAACCTGGGTAGCGGACTGTGAACGGGGAAGGAGGAACGACGTTTCTTGCCTTCATTGCATTGTCTTTAATACGGCCGTTACCGCATTCATTCCAACCGTTCTCTCTGGCCGAACGTTGACGGAGGATGGCGCCCGGTGACAAGAGGAAGAAGAAGTTTAGAAGGAGCGGTCGGTCTGGTAGTCTAGCACGGCCCGAAAAAATTCAGGCGCCAGGGGGCCTATGAAGTGGGCCGCTAGGAAAGGTTCTAGCCCACGGAAGAGGCCAGGGAAGATGCCGGTTCTACCTTGGCCCAATAATAATATAAGGTTGTGGTTTTTGGTTTAGTTTGACTTATTCAATCGGGTTTTGATCCGTTTGATTAAATTTTCGTTATCGATTCGGATTCTCAAACTAACAACTAAATTAAATTAATTTAAATAAAAAAATAATTATAATAAAATAACCAGGAAATTTATTAAAATTTTCCGGTTATTACAGCTATCTCCATTGTTCTTGTCGTACGCAGTCCTCAAACACGGTAGCTCCAATGGATGCTCCCCTGGTCCTGACAGATGGAGAACTTTGCGCCCCGGACCTCCCAACGGTCCTATCCCTAGCCTCGGGAACGATGCTCTCGTTGACGTCCTCTACGGGAACCTTATCTACCGGTGGATCCACATCTGGCGGGTCCGCAATGGGGATACATCCCCGACCTCTCGCGCCTGGAGGTCTTCCTACTCGTCCCCGTATCGGGACGGTAGGAGAAAGAGGGGGTCTACCCCTGGCGGGTCCTACGTAAGCGGTAGCTCTCGTACGTGCTATCTAATAGCGTATGGAGTTTACTTATGTATAAATACATAGGTAATACTTACTATATCGGTATGATAAAACTTCTAAAGGCATAAGGTAAGCATAATCACAATACACATCCAAAACATACAAGTCCAAAACATCCTAAGGCCACATACGTAGCTAGGTACATACAAATCCACAAACATCCTAAGGTCATATATATATAACTATGTATATCTATTTCTAATCCAGAGATCTATATCGCCGAGGTTTGCGGAAGGAGTGGTGGTCCCGTACATTCTAACCCAAACCCGACTCATGCAAATGATTTTGAAAACGAAAAGTCAAAACCCGTGTGGGTTCTGTTTATTCCTCATTTGGCCTTTAAAAAGATTGTGAGTGCCATTGTTGTCAACCTAGGGCTCTGATACCACTTTTGTAACACCCCAAATCCGCGGGACTCGGGGTGCTACGGACGAGACCTCACAATGGGTCCCGACCCTTAGCTTGACAACAATTTCACCGGACCTTCCAACAAGGCACAAATAAAGGCAAATACTTAAAACGTTTTAGTGTATGCGAAAGCCCGAAAGTAAAGACTACAAAGTGGAAACTCAGCCGAGTCCTCAAAACATCACAACTCCGATAAGAAAACAAAACCGTACTACATAATCCACAATACAAAGACATAACCCAAAAACGTCCCCGTCTTATAATGTACGGAGACCCCGACTGTCCACTCCTCCACCTCACTCGGCGGCGTCCTTAACCTGCAAGTCATCTACAACCACGGTTTAAAACCGTTAGCTCATATTCGAAGCATTAGAAAAGCGGTGAAGGCACAAACACATACATATCACAAACATAAAGCACACAAGTCCGGTTTATTATCTTTTTATTATTACGTCATATCCCGTTCTAATTCAACTTCGGTTTGTGACACGAGACCACTGTGGTCTCGCCTCGGTCCCTACTTACCGGCAAAGAATGGTACGGATGCACCCGACCATCTGACCCGCCGGGCTAGTCGCCGAGATCCTCCTAGACCCACGCAGGGCTAGGCGGAATGTCACCGCCCGTTATCATACACTTGGGCCAAAACATACATATAAGGTCGGTGGTCCTATTTACCGGTTTAATAGTTATAACAAGAACATAAACACACACCACCAAACACACATCAATGCTAATACATAAAATACGAGCTAAGTAAGTTCGGAGACTTACCTCGTCACCACACTCTTGCTTCCTTAAGGAGGAAGCCCACAACCTGCTCACAAGAGATATGCATATCAATACATACTCACTCTCAAGAAGTCTTAGACTTCACTCTTAGTGATCTATGCAAGATCACCTAACCCTCAAACTAGGAATGCATCCTAGGTCTCAAGTACTCACCACACACTCTCCACACATGAAACAACCCAAAATAGTTCATAATTCCACAAGATATTAATCCTCAACCAAAGAGGCACAAGCTAGCCCAGAAGATCCATCATGCTCACATGCTCATATCCAACAATTACATCGAGCCTTAAGGGCTCCTAGGTTCACAACCACTAAGTAGCATTCTCAAGCTACTCTAGGCCATCCTAAGCATGCTACTAACATGATTCAACAACAATACTAAGGAATGAACGAAGGGGAAGGGAGGAAAGGAACCTACTGTCGAAGAAACGCTGCCGCGGAGTCAAGCTGGCGCCCCGGCGGAGCAGAAGCCGCCCCTGCGGAAGGCTGGTGCCGCCCCTGCGGCCCTTTGGCGGAGCAGGAACCGCCCCTGCGGTTGCAGGAGCCGCCGCTGCGGAGGTCAGGGCCGCCCTCGCGGTTGTGGTCAGCCGCACCTGCGGCAGTCCGGCGTCTGGAGCCCGGAGCCGCCCCTGCGGTTCTGCTGGCCGCCCCTGCGGCGGGCCGCTCCCGCGGTCGTGATGATCCGCCCCCGGGGTTACGCTGTAGAAGCTCGTCTTCTTCGTCTCAATCGTGAATCCTTGGCTCCAAAGTCCTTCTTTCCTTGTTGGATCTTCTCCAAACACCCACCACTGGTCTTAGGCACCTCTCCTCGACCTAAACGAGCTAAGAACCTATGCATGCAAAGAGTTGAGCAAAAACTCCTCAAGATCTTCATCCATAGCCATGGATGAAGGAGGGAAGAATAAGAAGGGAAAAACAGCAAGGAGAGAGGGGAGGGAGAGGAAGGAGCTTACCAACAAACTGGGATCTTCTTCTGCAGTCCAAAGCTTAGATCCTCAAGCAACATGGAAGAAGAGAAGAGAAGATAGGAGAAGAGAAGAGGAGAGACGTGAGGAAGAGTGAATGAGAGGAAGTAACGTGAAATGTGAGCTAGGGAGGAGAGAGAGGGAGGGGACAAGGCTGCAATGTGGGGAGGGGAGCTGACCTCTTGTCACATCACCCCGGAACGAGGGGTCGGAAATGACCCCTTGTCACTTCGACTCGGAACGAAGGGTCGGAACACGGGAAAAAGGGAAAAACGACGAGTCGGCTCCGGGATTTTAGGAATAAATCCCGGCACTCGGCATCTCGAGCCTACGGGAAGATCTACAAGGCGCTCTAAGTCCGGAATAAAGTTTCGGGCGTTACACAACTATGGAGGTTGAAGGAGGAAGATCAAGAGCACCACATTACTTAATCATATTGAGAACAGTTATAGATCAATTCTCTCGAGATCCAATCTTTGTAACTCAACCTACCATTAAAGATCATATCTAAGCTAGAGGAACCGGGTTTTTCTACATCTATGAATATATCAAACAAAACATGAAAGATAAGAATAGTATTATATTCAAGATTGGTTTTACTACGGTGGTAGTTCCTGGATTTTACGACCACATTTCTCAGAAGCCATCGAGTCCTCATATTCAATTTCAGACTACATAAAGGACTTAGAGTTGGGAACATTCATGTCTTCATACTGTCAAGATGCTTTCTACGACACCCTCTTAAGTTGGGATGAAGAATATGCTAAGAATATTTATGACACCATTAATGAGGATTGTGATAGTGATTACGAAAATAATATCGAAGAAGAAGGAATGTACAGTATCAATTATTGCATGGATTAGTCAGAAACATCATCATCACAAGCGTGAAGGAATCTCGTGAGTGTTGTGTCAGAGTCTGTCACTTTCTTTTAGCTTTTTCTTTTCTATTTGAATTATTGAACGTCTGCACTGTTAGCCATGTGAGTGAGTCAGAGTTACTAGTGTGTGTCGGGGGTAAAATGGTAATAGAGCAAAGGCATCCAATGCCTCTCCGCCTCTATAAATAGACCCCTTGTAATTCATTGTAAGGCATCAAAAGCCATAGAGTCTAAGAGTGAGAAACACAAAAACTAGAAAGAGAAAGTGAAACGATTTTGAGCTTACAGGGCAGTGGTTCCTCCTCTCTCTAAGATCAAAACACTTCGATGGATCTTTCTAGCTTGAAGTGTTTGAAGTGAGTCGAGTCTTTAATTTATAGTGTGCTTGAGTGCTTGTAATCCTCTTTCAAATTCAATAAAAGTTTGTTTTTAAGTAAGGGAAAGCTACCTAATTGAAAGCTATGTTTTGAATAATCTATTTTGTTGATTACATTTCCTCCATCCTCATAAAAGAGAGATTTGAGTGAGAGACTACGGTATGAGGTAGGAAACGAAACAGATATGCTGTGCTTGGGCTAAGGTAGTCCTGGTTGAGGATTAGCAACCCCTAGAAAGCCGGAAGCTACAAGAACACCGGAGATCCAGTGATATTACGTCCAGGTAACGGTCAAAACTCTCTCATTTTAATTTCTTAATTACGGAGCATGGTGGACATGTGATTATATAAAATTTATTATTCATTATATAGCTAGTAGATTATGGTAGCGAGTACCACGTAAAGTCCATAAATTAAATCAAGTGTGTCAGTTTGGATAAGTTTGTGCAATATATAAAATTATGGCTGAAATCTGTAATTTGGCTAAAAGTAGGTATAAAAAGCAGAAAAACAAAAAGCTAGCACTATTCATCGATAATGACTATTTAGGGGCGTAAATAGTAAAATTATTTCATAGAGACAAATCTATAATAGGCTAATTAATTACCTATAAACAATCCAATGGAACACCCATTTAATAGTTTTTTGTGGTCCTTCAATCACAAACGTTCATTATATTATCTAAATGCTGAAAATACTCCCTACTCCCTACTCTAAGATAGATATATATATATATAAAAGCAGAAAGTTTTTGTTTATTATTAAAAAAAATATGTGTGATATATTATTGTATATATATGAATATTCTAATCATAGGTTTTGTGTCATCCCGTGCAAGACACGGGTACTAAAACTAGTATATAGATAATTTCAAATTAAGGATTGTGTCCAACTGTTCACTATATTCGAAATTGTTCAACTATATTAAAAATTGTCCGGCTGTTCGGTAACTTTGAATATAGTTGAACAAATTTTAAGTTTAGGTGAAAATTTTCAAAAATTTATGTATAAGTTGATGAAAAAAGCATAAGTTACAAAATTAGTGTTTGAGAGCCCAAACTTATAAATATTTATGTTAGTTTATGGAACCTTACATTTTTCTTATTTCCAAGCTACATGAGAGAAGTTTAAATGAAGATAATCGTAGCTTATCAACTGATACATCATATAATCATATAGTATTACATACATAATCCTATCAAAATTTATATTTAAATACAAAATATACTTGGTAATTTCTGTAGAGGATTAAGGTTCTCACATCAACAATATTGGGATTATAAGTCTATTATATAAGGTTGGTAGACTACTATTCATATTGTCAATTGGTTTTAAGATGAAACCCAACTGAACTTGTGTGTTGGACTTGGGCCCAACGCGCTTATGCGCTCGGACATGCGATGGACCTCACGTCATATCTGACCCAACGAAATCTATCAATTTCACCCCTACCTTAGCTCCAAAATTTCAATATCCCATAATTTTAACTTCTATAACCAATACCGATCCATTACAATTTCGACTATATATTAAAACGACAACAAGGTCTTTACATGAGGTTTTAACATTGGAGGAATTTGAGTGTGAAGCCTTGGTGTGAGCTGTGAATGCCAAGGTTGGCATAAGCTGGTATTTGTCTTGTACGTTGTTTTTAGTTGCACAATCGCACATCCTTCATGCATAATCGTACACTTTTTTTTATGAAGGGGTGCACAATCGTAAACCTTGTATTTTTGCCATGATAAACAGTACAAGCTCGTGTGTGATCACCCTTGTATTGCTTGCATGATACCATACACGATCCTGAGGCCCGTAACTGTGCACATTTATTTTAAAAAAGAAACAAAACGCACGATCATGATTGTGCACCTAAAACCACGCGCGAGATAGTGAAATCAATACCATTGTTTTTGAGATCGAATATCTCTTAGAGGTTCTTGCCAACACGTATAAATTCGTTGTTCATTTTTCTCTTCTCTCAGGCTGAACAAATGTACAATCTGAAAGCTAAAATTAATCACAAACGTGAAAATTTTCCACGTTCTTGTTCTCAGATTATTAGCCACTCAATCGAAATTTCAAAGGTACTCATATGATTGGCTGTTGGGCTCACAAGAAAAATAGGTATCTGGGCTCATTTGTATTTGAAATTGAACAATAAAGGTACATTCTTTATGTGGGCCAGAGGCCCAAAACTCTCACTAAAGTTTCTTAATATGGGCCTCGGCCCACAAGTCCAATTATATATGCTGACTATTACATAAACAAGGGTTTGAAGCTTCATGGCAGGTTACTAGCAATTTTTATGATGGGTAACTTTTTGATAATTTTTATTTATTTTTAAAGTCAGTTTATGTAATAATATATTATATAAAAATATATTAAAAAAATAAAGCAAATGATATACACATAGTACACGAAATACGCCCGAAGTCTTCAAAATTCACTATAATATAGATGGACTATTCCCACAAGACATTGCAAGGCCGGCAATGGGAGTTAAGTTGTTGGGAGGGGCAGTGAGTAGAGACGTGGGGTTTATTAGAGAGCTTGTCAGGAAGAGAGCTTGTCAGGAAGAGAGCGGTCAGGACAGTTGAGTTGATGCATCTTTTTCCACAATTGAGGGACCCGCAGAGTGAGCTTCTCCTACTTCGTTCTTGTATGGGTGTTTCTAAGATGTATTTTGGCTTGAGGACGTGTCATCAGGAGCATTGGGAGAGTGCAGCAGCTTATTTTGATGATGGACTTCGTGGAGCGGTAGAGGATATTGTGGTGTGTGGGGACCCTTTCTTTGGGGATCTTCAGTGGAGGCTTGCTTCTTTGCCCCTTCGGTTTGGGGTCTTGGGATTTACTCGGCAATGGAGGCTTCCTCTTTTGCTTTAGTGGCCTCTAGGGCCCAATCTTGGGACCTTCAGGACCACATTTTGCGGGACAGTGGAGTTGTGGATATAGGCTCCGAGTTTTGTGGAGCTTTGAGCAATCTTCAAGATTCTATTCTTGAATTCGATCTTTCGGTTTTTACTGTCAAGAACACCGTCCCCCATAAAGCCCAACAAGTTTTGACGGGTGCTCTTTTCGGTAAGATTGTTCAAGAGATGGAAGTTGCCTTCAATTTGACCTCGAGACAAAAAGTGGGTTTTAAGTGCCTTCAATCAGCGCATAGCCAAGATTTCCTTCTTGCCATTCCCATTGATGGGCTTGGGTAGTGTATGTCTCCGGTTGAGTATCGCTTTGTCCTTAATTATCGTCCGATGATTCAACTTTATCCGGTTGATGGGACTTGTCCTATGCCCAACTGTCATAAGCCTTTAGATATTTTTGGGGAGCATTTTGTTCATTGTAAAGAGCTTCCTGGTTTCAAATATAGACATGATCTTGTCCGTGATGTTTTATGCGATGTGTTTAGGAGAGCGGGGGTTTCGGTTAAGAAGGAGGCACATGTGACCTTCTTGACTGATCCATGTGAGAGAAGATCTACGTTGAGGCCGGCGGACGTCTTAGTGTTTGGATGGATGAGTGGAAATCATGCTTGTATTGATTTGACAAGGGTTTCCCCACTGGTTGGTTTAGGCAATGAGCCTTTTGTGTTGGGTAAGGCGGCGCTTAATGCAGCTTCTGCTAAGGTGGCTAAACATGAGAGGGCTTGTGTCGAAAATCAACACGTGTTTCTTCCGTTCGCTTTTGACACTTTTGGTTTTCTTGCGCTCGATACTGTTGAGGTTCTTAAGAGGGTGCAACGGGTCTTACACGGTAACGTTATGTCTCCTAGGTCATCAAATATTGTTTTTAGGGGAATCGGTTTTGCAATTCAGAAAGGGTTGGCGGCGCAACTGGTTGCCCCGTCTCCCCTCTAATTCGATGTAAATAATTTTTAAAATATTAAAATCATTATTGTTAATTATATATATATATATATTTGAATATTTTTTTCATACGAGTTATATATATGTTACGTAGGGTGGGTCCATGTAGAAACAAACTCTATACATATATCCAAAAACTACATAAACATAGACAAGGGAGAATGAATAGTAATGGTGGTGTATTGACAACTATGTCCAAAATTGACTACTAATTACGAAAAACCCATATCTTGAATGATATATGAGTTAACACGCAGTATCCTCTTCTTGCTTTAATCATCGGAAATTAATTAGGGTTCTCCGCTAGATGGCTTCTCTCGACAGGGAGTGAAAGATTGAAAACCCCTCTTCATTTTCTCTTTCTTTTTTCCTTGATCTTCTCCATTTCTCATCCTTCCTCGTTGCTTCTTCTCTTACGGTTTACTCACCTGCTCATTTTGCTTCTTCTTTATTTGTTTTCGTCATTTGTAGGTTGTCATATTTATAGTGGAAAGTGTACTGGTTTTTCCAAGAGAAAATCTTCTCCTTTCCTCGAGAAGAAGCGCCGCACCAAGGTCACTCTTCTTCGCCCGAGCCTCTTTCCCAAAATTCTAGGGTAAGGTAATTGTCTCTTCTTCACAAAGGTTTTTGTTTTTGGTTCCGCTTGTTCCTTTCCAATTCTCCAGTAAATCCCATACCTATTTTCTTTGTTTGATCGGTGCAATTTTCTTAAAGAGACCTGCACAATTGTGTCTATAAAAGGGTATATGCTTTGATATCGTCAATTTTACAAGCTTCCACAGGCTGGGAACTATTAATCCAATCATTTGATCGACATAACTCATGTGATTTTCATTTAGATTTTTGAAATTCCATAAATTTAGGTTTAGGCCTATGATTACATGATGTAGTTGGCGGGTTCGATAAAATGCTACGAGCATAGTTTGACTTCAACTATTTATCCAACCATATGTGATTTTCATTTATATTTTTGAAATTCCATAAATCTAGGTTAATGCATTTGATCACATGATGTAGTTAGCGGGTTCGATAAAATGCTGCGGGCATAGTTTGGCTTCAACTATTTATCCAACCATTTGATCGACATATGTGATTTTCATTTGAAATTCCCTAAATTTAGGTTTAGGATTATGACTACATGATGTAGTTAGTGGGTTGATTAAATGCTACAGACATAGTTTGGCTTGGTTGCTCATTGACAACATTTGTCCCTTGTCTCTCTTTTTTGTATGCCTTACATAGTTATGTATGCGTTGATAATCACTTGTTGTTCAGTAGAGAATTATGATATTTGATTGTTCTACGTGTTAGCTATGACCCTATGAGTTAAAGGTATTGCCATGCAAATTCGGTTTTTATTTTTATCTTACAATTTAGAACTCCAAATTGCTCATCTTTCTATAATGACTTCCCATTTACAATATCATGACATATGCCTACAGATGGGAAAGTGACTTCAAATCTAAATCTATATATGTTATTCATATTCAACCCATTCATATTTGAAATTCTTGCCTAATTCCTCTATATATGTGATGAAAGCTAAGTAATAGGTCTTGTTATGTAGAAAGCACTTGAAAGTTGTAAGCTCTTAGATGTTTTATTATTTGAAAGAGCAGAGCAACAGAAATTTATTGACAATGTCCCTTTTATTTTTGCGTGTTTAATGAAAATGGTCTTATAGAGATGGTGGCATGTGAGGACTTTCATATACAGTTTGGGCAATGAATATGGATTATAGCTGATTACATTTTTTTTTTTAATATTCATGGTTATAGTGAACTCTTTATTATATATATATATATATATATATATATATATATATATATATTCTCTTTTAAGTCTTATTTACAAGTATATATCAGTCTCTACATATTTATGTTACCTTTACCATAAGTATATATTATTGATATTGTCCCTTATCATTGTCTTAAGTACCCAACTAGAAAACCCAAGGAGTAAGCTTATCATCTATAAATAGTTCAAGAGGGACGTTGACTTTTATGTGAATCTTGTTTTTTTTTTTCTCCATTTAAGTGACTTTTCAAAATTGAAGTATATTTCAGTTTCTTTTAGTTATTGCGACCTAAGATCCTATCATATGTTGACTAATGTAGGAAGTTCTTATGGAAAGAGTGAAAGACAACCAATCAATCTGCATGAATCTAAGATTTGTATTTTTATTTATGTTGGTCTAGCCCTTCATGACTTTCCAAAGGGACCTCCGTTTACATTGCAAAGGCTTTGTGAGGTAATCCTTGCTTCCATGATTTTATCAGTTGATATGTGATGTTTTTTTTGGTTGGGATAACTTTGTGATTTTTGAGGTATTTACGTGGCAACTTCAATATCAAATCATACATGTTTTTTGCATCTCTTTCCTTTCATCACTTGTCACTTCCACTAAGAGCTTTTTATTCCCCTGTTTTGGATGGTTGAGAGAGCATGTCTTCTTTTTTATTAATCAGAGTAGAGATGGTATATCCTATTTACATTATATCTTATTTGATATTCTAAAGTTTGAGTAGCAGGGCAAATTCGAAATAAAATGGGACAATATCTACTGGATCAATTGGTTCCAAGGAATTAGATTGTTAATTGCTCATAATGGTGTCAGCTGTTTTGAGACAGCCCATATCCATGGGGCATAACCAGAGTAGTTGAATTGAAAACGGAGAGTCCTGTATGATAACCAATGTGTAGAATTTCATAATTAAAATATTTTTTGTCATCTGAAAATGCAAGGCATAAATCCGAAGGAAGAAGCAAAAGCGGATTAGAGTTTATATAAAAAAATGGAATTCAAAGTAACAAGTTTTTCTCCAAAGTTGAAGGATCTCTAAATATATACAACAAGTTCTGAGTGTGGACCATCTTTTTCAATGATAGTGGTGGCTCTAGACTATATTACCACACCATATAAGGCAGAACCTGTTTAGAGTTGTATGCATCTAGGCAGGACGGGAAATGATAGATCTTTCACATCTATCAAACCTGTCAAAGAAGTTTGTTGGAATGACTATTAGCTCTAATTGGAATGACTATTAGCTCTAACACCGGTATCAAAGAAGTTTGTTGCTGGATAGTTCACTACTATGAGATCGTGTTTGTGGTGATAGTATGCCTTTCTTAGATGAATGATGGTAATGATGACATATATGATATTTTTCTCTATCAGATTTGGAAAAACCTAAATTATGAGGGGAAATGTGCATTTCTGTTCAAATTATCACACATGCTGAAGAGATCAATTCACCGTTTTTATTATTCTAATTTTTCAGTTGAACTATCAGGTTATATGTCACAATGAATTTTCAAAGAAGGACTTCCGTTAAGGTCAAAGGTAAAAGGAGGGATTCCACAAATCGTACTTCCACCCAATAATCATCTCGCAGCTCAACTTTATTGACTACATCTTTCAATACACGACGCTTCTAAGCGACGACAAACTTGGACCACAAAGGCTAATAATAGTAAACTCAACAGACTTACGGCCGATACCTCCACATGAGAAGGTAAGGGCAACCGATTTTAAGCTTGAGGGAGAGGTTATTGCTTGGGATAATGGTGGGTGGTGTACAGGGACGGTAGTGAAGAGGTGTTATCAAGGTGACAAAAGATATGATATTTGTTTATAGATGCACAATATAAAAAATCGTATTACTTGCATTATTAAAGAGTTTATTGTGATTGGTTTCATAGTTGTGGGTTTGTTATGCATAAGATCTATTGGCTACCTATTTTATAACTGAGGAGACAAAAGGATAGTGTATCTCAAACTTGATGCTATAGATTCTTACATCTAAAGTGCTATAACGTGGCTAAATGTACCCGTCACGTTTCAATCACCCAATTTCAATATGTACAGTCATATGCTTTGGGTTTCAATCACCCAATTTCAATATTTAGTGTGAGAAGTTTTCCCTTTGTATATTACAAAGCCTAGACATTTCCCTCATATCTTTTTGGGAATTCTTTAGTCAAATTATAACCATGTATGTGGTTTCGAAGCAATTTAACATTATATATCATACGAAATACATAAAATATCTATATTAAGTTATTCGACAAGTATTAGGGATCATTCAATACGTTCACCTATTTATTTCTTTTTCATCCATTGGTTCAAAGGCTACATTGCTAACATTTGTTATCACACTTGTTTATTTTACAAACTTATCACCTTTGTTTATTTTACAAATTTGAATGGCATAGTCATACACACTAAAAAAACATGAACAAACACCGTCTCTCATAAAACTTACGTAGTTAGAGAGAGTAACTGAAAAAAAGAACAAGTATCCTCCTAACAAATTTGAGATCCAATCCAAATTGAAACATAAACTGAAATTTACATAGTTCACAAAAAAATTTCTTGAAAAAGTAGTTCTAAGTCAAGTCAATTTCGGCCCAAGTCTACCAAAATAAACCAACCGTTCTAAGTTCCGGGATTGGGTCGGATAAGAACAAATTCTATCAGATCTTATCATAGCTTTGAGTCTATGTCCCGTACCGTGTCCGGACCCAGAAAGTTCCCAAACACCATCAATCTAAGATGAAGCATAAGTAGTCGAAGGTAGGTCTCAATCTTTTTTAGCTGTTTTTTTAGCTTTGTTTCATCGAGTTTGAGCTTAATCCTGAGGAGTTAAAAATAAAAAAACCTAAAGTCGGCAAATACATTGTTTTGAGTAATGACAAATCCTGACTTACGAGAAAATTATATGAGTTTTGTCAGTCACATAAAACAAATGTAGGTATTTTGTCCAAGAATAACTATTTCTTAGAAGTAAATTGTATAAGTTATCCCTTTAAACAATGTTTGCCAAACTTGAACAGGACTCGAATACCATGAATTCGAGCACCTAAATATTAAAATTGTTTTCTACCTTTATGAGAAAACGAGTGCAACGCGTGCAACGCACGCGTATGCAACTAGTAACATAACATGTATTTAAAAACCACTGAATATAACATTTTCAAATTTAGAGATTTCGAGTACTTTAGGGTATGTACTTACTCAATTATGTATAGCCTAATTTGTATAAAAAAGAGATCTCATAATATTTAGAACAACAAATATACAAATGTTATAAATTCGGGAATTTCGTGTAGTATAAACTTTAAAATTTTTAAAATGAATTTTTAAAAATAAATGGACTTACCCTATACATTACAGAAATTTTATGGGAATTTGTTTCATAATTTTTAAAGCAACTCTTACGACGTTCTCAAATTTTAGAGATTTAGGCATATTTTGCATATTGTATATAGCCTTCAATTTTTTTTATTAAATGAAAATTTTTCAATAATTGGGGTTTTGGAATGAACTTACTCTGTTCATCGTATAACTTATATAGAAATAGATTGCAAAATATTTAGATCAATAAATATGACATTCTCGAATTACAAAGATTTTTTTTTTGAAATGCCAAACTTTCAATAAATGGAGTTTTGTTAAAATGACATTTTTAAATAATAATTGGACCCTTTTTTTTTCCTTAAAAAAATGGTTAATATGAATTAAAAAGATAAATGAGAGTTTAGATAGGGGATATAAATTAATATAATACATAATAATAATTGGATTTCTGGGCATGATCTCACTCTATCGTTATGCATCGCATAACTTGTATATAAAGAGATTTCACAATTTTTAAGCATCGGATATAATGACCTTAAATTTTAGATTTTGGGTGAATTATTTCTTTTAATTATTGATATTTTGAATCGAACTCACCAATAGTGTGTCTCGCACACAAATGGAGAGTGCGTCCCATTGTACACATGCGGAACCGGTCTGTAATAACCTTGATTTAGGTAGCCGGTAAAAAAAAAACATCATCGGCTCACCCATGAACTAATCATTAAGCTATCTATCTAGATTCACCAACCGCATATTATATTTTGTCTACATCATAAAAATGTATTATTTTTTTTAATGTATCTATAGTCATATATGTATGGAAAAGTATTATTTGAATGAAGCCACAAATACTAAGGTATGGTGGCAGACAAAAAGTACAAATTAAGAAAACCTAAAATTCAAAAACATGTCATATGTACATTCACATTTTCTCCACACCTCTTTGAATCCAAAATATCCCAACATCCCCACCCTCCACCCCTTGCCCTCTTAAAAATGGTGTCTTTTCGCATCTTCTTCTGTCTTTATATATATATATATATATATATATAAAGAGAATGAGAGTTACGTACATACACGGGAGCAATGTCATGTCTTTAACTTAGATGTATAAGATGAGGAGATTATATGTACAAGAGGATGCAAATATGGCAATGTAATAGGCTAGGATCTTCCGTTTGGGTGATGATTGTAGTTGCGGTTCTCCTGCTAGTGTTGCCGCCATTGCTTCCGTCGTTGCCGCCTCCTCCACCGCATGTGCTCCTTCTCCTTCCTGTGGTGATCATGGCGGTTTTGTTATATTTGGCGTGTTTTTCGACTAAAGTTCTTGATCTTGAATATTATGCATTGGTATGAACTTCATTTTTTCTTTGTAATTCTTATTTGAGAAATTTGTACGTCCTATAATCCTATCTTTTGCATTCGTTATTTTTGAAATTTGGAGTTACAAGTTACAAAGTAGACATATTTATTTACGTACTACGTAGGAATATATATTTGTTTATATCATACGAATTAAGAATGATTTTTTTTTGAACCCTGACCAAAACATGCATAGTATTTGAATGAATTTAAGATTAAAATTTTTAACCATGTTCCGTAAGTTTTATATAACTAAAAATATTTAAAGTTACATAATTACCTATTATCATGATTATTATATAAATATTCAATAACTTATTTATGAGGTAATTTTAGATAGAATTATATTAAAATTTATTCGTATGATATGCTAAATAGAAGAATAAAATTTTAGGATAAGTGATTGATAAGATACCACTATGTGACAACAAATTAATAGCAATAATATTATCATTATATAAAACAATATAAACATTTGTCATTATGATTTTTATTGATTGGATAAATATTATAATTTATAATAACAAAGGGATAACATTATAACATATAATAAGATACCACTATACGAATCTGAATTAATTTCCTGTTTTCCCCAAAATAAGTACTAAAATTCATCTTTATATACTGTTTTAAGCTTTAAACTTGTAGCTTTCCTCTATGACATAAATCAACCAAAAAAATTATTATAAAAATTATTATGTACGATTAAAAAAAACATGAAAACATAGCAAAATATGATTTAGTCTGCACCTGACATTCTGCATGATGTAAGAACCCTTAAATCGTGGAGAAGTTATAAAAAAAACCTGAAAAAAATAAGTAATCAATAACACCTCATAAGAACTAATATAAAATAAGAATTTTAAAATGTATAAATTTAATCGAATTAGTCACTCTCAGGCAGACGAGCATTAACATGTAATTTGCTAATTCAATGAAAATATATTAGTATAAGTTGAATATTTATGTTAATAGAAATAAACATTTACAAGGTTGAGTTTGAGACACACGTTGGATCATATCATATATTTTACCATTATCAAATATATATATATTTATGTTTATTTCTTTTAAAAACTCGATTATAACAAAATAGTTTACAGAATTAGATGACAAATTAACCGAAAATGAATAGAAACGACAACTGCAAAAAAAGGTGTCGAAGGTTTAATCTAACTCAAACAATGAGCCGCAAATTCAGTCATTATCGACACAAGTCGCCTAGATGTTTTGGAGCTTTATGACCACAACCAAACAATATGACTCAACCTCTACACGAGTTAACTCAAGGCTAGCTCAGCAAACTCGAGCTCAAGACCCTTATGATCGGACCATTTACCAAGAAGACACATCGATTAACCGTCGTCCTACCCTTTATAAATTAACATCTTATCTTTTCACGAACATTTAAAATTTTACATACGAATTGTAATACAACCGAATATTCTAAAATATTCATTCCATTAGCATAAATTCATTTGTACCAATAGACTTGCAATGGGAGAACTTTGTAAAGAAAAGTCTAAACAAAAGTGAGTTCATATATAGAAGTTTCGAAAGGTACGTGGAGGACAGAATTGAGCAAAGTAATAAAAAATGCACTTCCAAGGCAATAAACTAAAACGAAGGTTTAAATATTGATAACTCAAAGTTTGTCAAGAGTAGAAATTTCCCTTCGAAAAGGATTGAAAGCAACTTTGTGGCCAATGACATACGCCGTATAAGCATTATTAATCAAACAACTACGTAGCTAAGTATAATTAAGCAATTTTTAATATTAACATAAATATTTTGTTTTTGAAAGGAAAATGTTAACATAATTAAGTATGTGTTAAGCACGTTGCATGCATTAACTAAGATGGAGTTTTGGTCTTCCCTTGGTTATATTAACCAAATATCGATGTTATAAGAACTTTGACAAGAGGGTATTTAATGGTGACATGTTAATTTTGTAATACGATTAGAGGTATATGGTCGTATTATTTCCGGATTATAAAGTATATACTTTAAACTTAGTGTCCTTATAACATCTATTTTTGAAAATTTATATTTATTAATGCACGAACTTATATTATTGTAGGATGACAAATTTACTCATAAATTAGATAATTTCATAAAAAAAATCCGGTGATGAAATTTTGATTTTTAAATAACTAATGTTGTTTCAAAGTAAGACATTTCACAACTACTGGATAATTTTGTTAGACTAAATTTCAATTGATTACACAACAAAAATTGATCTTTATTAGTGTTATTCTATATGGCTATTCTTGAAAGATTTCTTTACAATTAGAATGCACTAATATAGACACAATTTATTAAAAAAACTTGATCTTTGCAGGTTGAGTTTTAGAAAAAGTGGGCAGGATTTTCGAAAATAAGAAAGTGATAGTTTTATTTGAAGGTGTATTTATTATTTTATTGGAAACAAAATTTTTGATATTCAACGTACTTTTGTGATTATAATCCATGAAAAAGTAGGCACACTTCTGGTTTATAAGTGTCTCTTTCTACTGATGGCTTTGTCGAAGGTGGAAGGACCTTATGAACAGTACCATGAGGTTAAATTTTTTCAGTCTGACGTAGATGGTATGTTCAGGGGGCTTGCATGCTTATCTGAAGTACTTGGGCGCTTCCTAGCCATGTTTACTTATTGATGATGTACTCTTGTGTTATGTAGGATTAGCTAGGACTTTTCTAGTTCTAGTTAAGTCCGTTTTTACTATTTTAATGAATTTACCTTTTACCAAAAAAAAATAATTCATGAAACTCATAAAAGTAATTGATTCCTTATTCTACTATACACAGCGGTTTAATATCCGAGTTGATAACACACTGAAATAATAATTTTATTCTAAATGTTACAGGCCGTAGAAGATTATGGTTAAATTAATATAATATTATTACTAAAAAATACTTAGTAGTTTTTTTGTTTATTTCAATTTGAATTATAATATTTTTTTAATAAAATCTTATGAATTTAATAATTGTAGAAATGTTTATAAGCAATTTTGTGGTTTTTATAACCCATAAACCTTAAATTAATTCATCTTTAATATTATAATAAATAATACAAAGGATCGTAGTAACACGATCACTTACATATTAGTGGACCAAAAATGAACAATATTACAAATTATTTAGGGTTTGAATGATCAATTAATACCTACATACATAGGCTCCAGCTTAGGTAGTATACGTACACATATACTATATACGTAGCTAGGCCTTGAATTTATGGTTTAATAAGTTTGACAAAAATATATAACACTTGAATAACATGCAAGATGATTAATCATATAGAATTACATGCAAATCAAAAGACTTCAGTTCGTCAAAGTCCGGTGTAGTAAAGCTCTCCCATTTCTGGAACATGCATAAGATCTTCTCCCTCAATGATTCACTTTCAACTTCTTTGACCTAGATCATTAACAAATCATTTAAACCTTAATCCAAAATCATTAACTGGCAATCAAATCATGTAATTAATTTCATACCTTAAGATGAAGGTTATGGAAGATTCTTCCATAAGACGATTCAGAAGATGAAACTTCCATTATTATATGACCATTTTCTTCTTCGAGTTCTCTTAAAATCTCTGAAACCGGGATGATTGATATCACGTTATTAGCTGATTTTATTGCCGAGATTTGGATTGAGATCTCTTTGTTTCCCAGCTGCGTTGCTTGTACTGAATACCTAGATTTGGTTTCTGATGTTGTGTTGTTCTGTGGCTTTGAAATTGATGACAAAAGCTCTTGTTTTCTTTGGGAAAGAAGTTCCACATTCTTTTGTAATTCTGGTATGTATTTTAGTGCCCATGCAACTGTCGATGGATTGCTCAACTTTTTCTGCACAAATCAAGTTTCAATACAAATTATGGTAGATATTTGAAGGTTCTTATTGTTATACAAGTCAAGCTATTCGAGTTCGTTTGTGTACCGTACAAGATGAGTATGAAGACATATTTTAGCTTGATTAAAACTTAGACTCGGTTTGAATTTAAACGAGTTGAATATAGAAAATCAAAACTCGACTCAACCAATAAGCCCGAGTAACAATGATAATGATTTAATGACGACTAGATGAGTCAATCCCCGTTAGGTTGTTATATAAGACAAGTTGCTTGACTGGACTCGTTTATTTAACTAAACAATAATATGAACATATTTTTTAGCTCGATTAAAATTTCGAATAGCCACAACCTTGGATACGATTCTAAACGAGTTGGGCACGAGCATTCAAGTTCTTGAATAAGTAAAGACGAGTTACTTGAACTCAGCTTGAAAAAAGTTTGGCCGGATTTATTAGTTTAGCTGAACAAGCCGAGTATCAAAATATTTTAAAATTCAATAAAAACTAGACTCACCTCAATTATAAATGAGCATAAAATAATGTCAAAGCTCAACTCGGTTCAGATAGAATAACAGTAATATTCATGTAAAACATAATTTCTTACCTTTTTATCAATAATGGGCATTATAGAACGAAGGGAGGAGTACAAGCAATTGAGCTTCTTCCTCCTATCTCTTTCACTTGCATTATGATCCAGCCTCTTTCTCTTCTCAGCCTCCATGGCGTCTTCCGGGCCCACCGCTGTTCCGGTATTCGAAACAGGCTGAAGAGGCAACGACAGCTGGTTTCCTCCGGTGGGTGCCGACGGAAAAACTGTCGGATTGTATGCCGCTATATTATTATTATTCAGCTGAATATCACTACAATAGTATTGATCAATATTCAAAGGCAAAGGCTGTTGTTGTTGTTGTTGAGAAAAGCAATCATTAACACCAAATGTGAGACAGAATTGATCGACTGAAGTGATTATGTCTTCTTGGTTTTCTTGGCTTTGAGTGTATAATGATTCATGGCCATTGAAGACGTATCCTAAGTTACTTTGAGATGTGAAAGGAGGATACAACGGAACCATGATTTTGTTATATATTTGTTTTGGTGATTTTCAGATTGATTCAGTGGGTCTATATATATAAAGGTGTTTAGAGCCTGGTTCCATGTTTACTTTTTTTAATTATATAAGATTTGAATATTCGTTGATAGAGTAATTTATTATAACGTATTTAGGTTGTAATTTGCTTTTGTAATTGATTATGAATAAGTTAAGCTATAATTAGGTTATTTTATTAAGTTTATCAGCTACAACAGTTTTTACAGTATGTTCGTGGCTTTTAAAGAGAGTTCTCTTTCTAAATTTGCGTTTTTTAAAGTGCACGAATATCTGAACCGTACCTGAATTTGCTCCTACAAACATACTAACACATCTTAGTAAGATAGTTAGGTGGAATATAATATTGAGTTAGATCTAACTGTACTTGAATTTTTCTTGGTGTGGATCGGAATGAGCAATTGCACCCTGACTTGGCCTCTTCACTTGACGTGTGTAGAGCATCTCCATGGCTGAACCCCTTTTTACTTGTGATATACGTATAATATATTAGAGAGGCAAGGATATACATCAAGATTCAAGTAGATCGCCTATACAAAAGTGACTATGTATTTCCGATTGATGGAAGAGATCGAATTGTTTAACCGAGAGTATAATATGATATGCACATTCAATGACATTACATCTCGTGTTGCAAAAAATTAGCTTAATTCATGGATTTTTAAGTGTGGTAGACAAAAATGGTGAAACTTTCACCGCTTTTGTCTATTATACATGAAAATCCATGTATGAAAGAAGACACGTAGGATGATGTTATGAACAATACCCGTGAAGGGACAAAGGACCCAAAGGTGATTTTCAATTACCCGGTGAGTATGGCAAAGAATAATCCATGAATGCAGTTTAGCAACCAAGTGATGAAACTGCATTTAGGGATATTGAGGCCTCCTGGATCCTTCTAAGGAGGTTGTGGCCGTCTATCCCGAAAAAGGTTGTAGGCGTTTGGACTAGAAAACTAGTCATTCGAGTCTTTAAGAATGGTTCTAAGTTTAGAGATACTCTTTTTTTTATCAAGTAGTTCATCTAGGATGTGTAAGATCATCTTCATGGATACCTTTGAGAGTTCTTTATCTCATAGCCCTAGATGGAATGGTTCTTGGTATACGTACTTAGCTTATATACTCGAGTTACTTTATAGTCGACGTGAAATCATTTTATACATGTCCTTCAAATGTATTTTTGGATCAAACGGTTGACGTGCCTTAAGGTCAACAAATTATAGTACACTAAGAAACAAATCAAACCGAAAACCTACTATATACTATGACAAACTACGGTAGACCAATATTTTGTGGGGCCCATACGTGCGTTATATCCTACTCGAGAATGTAACTCAATTGGGTGTTATATCCTAAAACCAATTGCAATAGGAGTAGTGATATGTCGAGCTCAGTATCAGATTTGTTATCACTTTATCATCGATGTGAAATCATTTACACAATTACACATATCCCCTCAATTGCAATATGTTTGGCTCGGACCAATGACACTTGGTGTCATGTCTTAAGTATGACAATCCCCGTATATAGGGGAAGGAAACAAAAAATAACATACCAAACTTCGGTGGACCAATATAACATGAGACATGGCGCTATAGTCATGTACATACGCGTTAAGTTCAAGTCTAATACCCAACCTACTTTGTCTCCATTAAATGATAAATAAAACCTAATTACATGGTTATTTCATTAATAATTAGTATTTGGTTATTAAATAGTTAAAATGACAAGATTCACCCTAAAAACATCTAACTTATAGTTTTGGTGATGAAATAACACATGGTACAGTAAAAAATTATAATATAAAAATATTATCAAGAATTTTTTTTTAATAAAATAACGTATAAGATACTATTAAAGAAAGTTGGGTAGAATATTATAGTTTTGTAAAGGTTTGGGTGGTTCTCCTTAAAATAAATTGGTTTCTATCTTGACCTAATGCATCAATTTTTTTTTTTATTTCAATAATTAGTTTTCCAAATATACTTTGGATATATATGTATACTTTAGACATAATATCCTCCTTTTAACATAATTTAGATATACTTACCAAAAAAAATAAAATTATTAGGTATAACTCGTGGCTGCCGGCGAAAGTGGAACAGAAATTCTGGACATCGTGGAACAATTTATACATATATAAACCGATTGTGGCATATACGATTCGGGTACCCTGACGTTTGTATATTTTATTTCTAACAAAAAATAATTTATGGTAGTCAAGATAATATATTTTAAATCATTAGAATATGTTAATATAATAATTCACTAAACTAGTCAATATTTTAAGAAAAATTTACAAAGAAATTTAGGTTTTAATTTGTAAGATTTCATACAAACGATCTAATAATAGAAAAGGAAATGAATTTATATATTAGATTTGATATGTTTTGTATAGTCGGTGCTAAATAATTGTTCATCATCTTAATGCATCCTGCTATTACAAAAATAAGAACATGCTGGTTGAAACTCGGATAAACGAATATAGCATTTCGTTCTCTTTTAATGGTAGCTCTCACATGTGAAATCTAATAAGGCTCGGTTAGACTAATATATAATTTTGATGTCTAGGACGAGCAAAAATAACGATACGACTAATCAAAAGATCCAATCCTGAAAAAATACGAAATATATGTTAATTGATCAGAATCCCATCCGCGAGGATTTTTTTTGAATCACCGGATCAATTACGGTCAAATTTTTTAGTATAATGTTGGATTTGATCATATCCGACTGATCCGGTACAAATTATTCGGATTTGATATCCGTGTCGGATTTTAGATATTGATCCAGTAAAAGTGTCGGATATCCGGATACTCTCGTATAAGACTTTCTATAAAAATTATGGGATCAGATATCTAAGGATTTGGAGAGATAGAATATCCGAGCATACACACCCCCGCCAAACGGACAAGTAATAGGGATCGTGCATGTAAATCATGATGCAATTCATGTACGATTGCACACACAATTAAAGAAAAAGCTCAATGCGATCTACTGAACTTTTTCCTAAAATTAATTGATAATACGAGGAGTGATCATACATACACACCTCGAGTTCTAAATCGAGATTGTCTAAAACTGTAATCTTACCGGTTTTGGCCATTTAATTAGCCTAGTGTATTACCCCCTTAACATAATCAAACTCAACAAAAATTACAATACATAATCATCGAATTATTTCCCGAATTCAGAAATTAATCGATGACGTGATCATAAAGTTATTGTAATTGGTTTCGTACTTCCATTGAGCTTCTCACACATACGAACAACCATGGAGACACTCGATTTTTTAGTATAATGTTGGACGTGGATGGTTCAAAGCAAACGGTTTAAGATTAATGATGGTTTCTTGCAGTGGCGGAGCCAAAAAATGTTGGAAGAGGGAGGTCTGATCTGGTTAAAGAATTAACGATAAATTTAATTTAATCAAGTAATTATCTATAAATTTTCAATTCAATCAATAAATATGAAGATCTTTAGCCTAACTTATAATTCAATTAAAAAATTTAACCTAATCAAGTAATAATCCACTAATTTTCAATTCAATCAACAATTCTCAAGAACCTTAATATAACTTTTCAAATCAATCAACAAATTTAACCTAAATTCAATCAACAAATTTAACCTAATCGACAAATACAAATAAATTAAACCTAATTAAAACAGAATCACAAAAATTTTTAAAAAAATAAATCAAAATCTAATAATAGAGAAATTAAAGACATGTGATCATGTTAACAGACATGGAATTTGTAACAAATTTCAAACATTTTAACCGATACATCACAAGCAATAATCAGATTCAAAGGCCATGTGGTGAAAATGAAACACGACTATCGAGAAAATGAAGGCAAACAATAATTAGATTCAATTTGAGACATATATTGAAGGCAAACAATAACTAGATTCAACAAAATTACACGAAGTCGAACTCAATATTCTGAACAACATACCGACTCCCGAAAGTGAAGCAATCGAAGAAGAGAGATGAGGCTAGAGTATGTACGATAGCTATAACCTCAATAAACAACCTGCATCAGAAGAAGACACGGGAGATGGAGAAAAAAAAATCACAAATCAAAGATTTAAATATTAAGTTCAGATAAAATTGAAATTTAGGTTACAAATAGAGGGAGTGAACCGAGTGAGTGGTGAATTCAATCAACAAATTAAACCTAATCAACAAATACAAACCAATTAAACCTAATCAATTAAATAACTACTAATTTTTCAATCAAATTGATTTAATAACAAGTAAAATTTATAACAAAAACTAAACTTAACCTTGAATCCTTGATTTACATCAGCCAGCAAGTTGAGAGTCCAGAAAGGGAGCAGTGACGGAGGGATGAATCTGAGAGCTCGGATGACGATTGACGAGAGGAGGGGATCGGCACTGCGGTCTGTGGAGGCGAGACGAGGCGAGGGGATCGGCATTGCGGTCCGCGGAACTGCGGAGGCGACGGGCAGAGGAGCGGCACTGCGGGAGGCGAGCAGCGACGAGAGGCGACGGCCGGCGACGAGCAGCGACGGGCAGTATCAAGAGGAATGGAAAATACTAAAAATGAACTTAATTCTCATATCTGTAAAGTTCCACATACAAAGATTATATAACCAGAGTTTTAACAGAATTCAGTTACAAATCTATTTATTTACATATTGGGCCCTTATATATCTATATACTCTATATCCCCTCCTCAAGCTGGGCGTGAAGTGACAAGGCCAAGCTTGGCACATAAGAAAAAATGTTGTTGTTCTCCCAGGGGTTTTGTGAACACATCAACCAGCTGAAGAGAAGATTGAACGTGGACTGTGGAGAGAAAACCTCTCTGGACTTCATCTCTTACAAAATGACAGTCAATTCGCAAGTGTTTCGTTCTTTCATGAAACACAGGATTGGCAGCAAGGTGCTGAGCAGCTTTGTTGTCACAATGCAAGGGTATAGGTTTAGGAGATTGAATTCCTAGATCAACAAGAAGAGCATCAATCCATATCACCTCACTGGTTGTCATAGACATTGCCCTATACTCGCTTTCAGCTGAAGATTTTGATACCGTTTTTTGTTTCTTAGTTTTCCACGAAACAAGAGAACGGCCTAAGAATAGACAATAACCTATGATCGATCGACATGTAAACGCACAGGAACCCCAATCTGCATCGCTATATGCACTAAGAGAGAGATCAGGCTGAATGGGGTAATGAAGGGCAATGTTGATTGTACCTTTTAAGTAACGAAGAAGGTAAACAACTGCTTTCCAATGAGGAATCTGAGGAGAAGCCAATAACTGGCTCAATTGGTGAACTGAATAAGCAATATCTGGCCTTGTAAGAGACAAGTAAAGTAGACGACCTATTAGACGTCTATAGGAATCTGGTTGATCGAAAAGAACACCTGAATCTGGACTAAGCTTGAGATTGCGCTGCATTGGGAAGGGAGTAGCATTGCAATCAAGCAATTTGGCATCATCATGAACATACTTCCTTTGATTGATGAAAATACCAGAGGTATTCCTAGAGATTTCCATGCCCAGGAAAAAACAAGCCATTCCCAGATCTTTAATTGTGAAAGTTGTATTAAGTTGCTGCTTGAGGGAAGAAATGGCTTCGGGAACATCACCAGTAATGAGGACATCATCAACATATACAAGCACCAATGTAGTACCAAGAGAAGAATTATGAACAAATAAGGAATAATCTTGCCTTGATTGAACATAGCCTAGTGTCACCAAAAGCTTAGTGATCTCAATATTCCATTGTCTGCTAGCTTGTTTGAGCCCATATAAAGATCTTTTAAGGCGACAAACATGACCAGTGGGAACCTTAGTATATCCTTCAGGAGGTAACATATAACTTCTTCATCCAAAAAACCATGAAGAAAAGCATTGTTTATGTCTAACTGGTGAAGAGGCCATTCACGAGCAGCAACCAAAGCAAGGAATGCTCGAATTGTAGCAAACTTAGCCACTGGAGAAAAAGTATGCTTATAGTCCTTGTTCTTAATCTGATTATAACCTTTTGCTACCAAACGAGCCTTGTGTCTCTCTATTGTACCATCTGGACGATACTTCAGTTTAAATATCCATTTAGATCCAATGGCAGTCTTGCCATGAGGAAGTGGAGTAAACTCCCATGTATTATTGTCTTCTAAGGCATGAATTTCTTTCTGCATTGCAGCAATCCAGGGAGGAGAATCCTTGGCTTGAGTATAATGTGTAGGTTCGAAAAAAGACATGACATTGCAGAAAGATTGCACAAACTCAGGAGCGTGTTTAAATAGATCAAACTGGGGAAACTGAGAAGATGTGAGGGAGGTGCAAGCATAGTCTTGTAAATAAGCTGGACGCCGAATGGTACGAGATGGTCTAAGGGTAGGTTGAGATACGGGAGGTTGAATGGAAATTGGAGTGGGAGAGGATGTATGTTGATCAGACAAGTCAAGAGTAGGTGTATTTTGTGAAGGACTTGGTGATGATATAGGAGAAACATGAATAAAATCATGATCAACAACTGGAGATACAAGGAGAAGAGCAGGTGGAGAAGAAGGATAATTTGAACAAGTAATGGAAGAGGATCTGAAAGGAAACAAATGTTCTTTAAAGATCAAATGTCGACTGACAATGATCCTATTTGATTGCAGATTAAGGATTTTGTAGGCTTTCTGGCCATGAGGGTAACCAAGGAGAACACAAGGTGAAGAGACAGGTTCTAGTTTATCTTTTTGTGGTGAAAGGCTGAAGCAAAGGGTACCAATCACTCGAAGATGATCGTATGATACACTGGTGTTGTAGAGCAAAGCATATGGCACCTTCCATGCCAAAGAAGAAGAAGGCATAAGGTTAATAAGGTATGTAGCAGTGAGTATACACTCTCCCCATAAAGAAATGGGAAAGTTGGCATGGATACGAATAGCACGTGCTGTTTCTAAAAGATGACGATGCTTTCTTTCAACCCTAGCATTCTGCTGTGGGACATAAGGTGCAGAACGTTGATGAACAATGCCTTTCTAAAGAAATATCCTTTGCAACTCAGACTGCATAAATTCAGTGCCATTATCAGATCGAATAATTTTCACCTGCACTTTGAATTGAGTATGAACATAATCTAGGAATTGTGAGCCACGTCTTAGGACCTGTTGCTTGTTAGCCATGAGAAAGGTCCAAGTAAAACGTGTACAATCATCAACAATGGTCAAGAAATACTTTGCACCACAAATAGCAGGGGTATGATAAGGCCCCCATACATCCATATGAATCAAGTCAAAAGAATTTTTCGTAAGAGATTTACTGGAAGAAAAAGGCAACTTATGTTGTTTAGCTAAAACACAAGTTTGACAATCAATAGTCTGAAGCTTAGAGTCACGATAATCATCAATATGAATCAGTTTTGACAAAGAAGAATGTCCTAAGCGAGCATGAAACAGATGCAAATCACATGAGACTTTATTTGTGACAGAAACACTGAGAGCATTGTTCTGAAGAGGTGTGGATGCAAGCCTGTATAATCCTTCACTTCTATAACCAGTAACAATCACTACATCACTGGTAAGATCCTGAAATAAACAGGTGTGATGAGTGAAATGAATTTTCAATTGTAGATCATGAATAAGCCGAGACACAGATAGCAGATTGAGTTTAAAACCAGGCAAATAAAGCACATTGTGTAATGTGAGTGAGGGAGACAACTTTACAGTCCCTCGATGGAATACTTCTTTGACAGATCCATTAGGTAATCCAATCATGACTGGTGAATTAAATCTGTGCAGATGAGTAAAATAATCCTTGCAAAAGGATATATGATCTGTAGCACCTGAATCTATGATCCATCCACATAAGTTAACTGCATTGTTTATATATGCTGTAAGTATACCTGCAAAGTTAGCTTGCTTGTCATGCATCATTTTGAGAACCTCATGATACACTGCATTTATCATGGCTGGATCCATGGAAGGTGAAGAAGAAAGATCTGTGGAATCCAGTGGATGAGTAGCAATGGGAATTTCTAAAGCAATAGCAGCTAGTCCAGATGAAGAAAGAGGAACTTTATCTTCCTTTGCCTTAAATTCCTTGTACCAGTCAGGAATACCAGTCAACTTAAAACAAGAATCTCTGAGATGTTCTTTCTCTTTGCAGTAGGTGCATACACGATCCAATTTTTCTTTCTTGTAATCTCTACGACTTCCTCCTGCCTTTCTATAGGGCACAGATCGATTCACAGCAAGCACATCATGTGAAGGCAAAGAATGACATGTGATTTCCTTTTGTTTTTCCACTTGAACAATCATGTGGAAAACTCGATTTATAGTAGGTAGAGATTCAAGAGATAAAATGGAGCTACGAATGTGTTCAAATTGGTCATTTAGCCCCATAAGAAATTGCATTACACGAAGCTTTGCTTCCTTGTCTGCAATTTTCTTAAGAATGTCACAAGTGCAATTAATTATCCCTCGGCATGTGCATACAGGAGTTCCATCAATTGAACTTAAATCCTCCCAAAGTTTCTTCAATTTTCCATAGTAAACAGCTACACTTGCATTTTCTTGCTTCAGAGAGCTTAATTCCTTATGAATTTGGTAAATAAGAGGTGCATTAGATACCTCAAACCTTTCCAGGATGTCATCCCAGAGCTCCTTGGCCGATTCTGCGTAAGCAAACAACTCAGCCAGATCTGACTTCATTAAGTGGAGGATCCAACATCTAATCATATAATCTGCCCGAATCCAGCGAGCTATCTTGTCTTCATCATCATTGCTCGATTTTTTGCAGGTTCCATCAATGAAACCTAGCTTCTGTTTCGCTCCCAGGGCCATCCGAATGTTTCTCCTCCATGAAGTGAAATTGGCACCATTAAACAGCACCGAAACTAATTGCATCCCAGGATTATCTGAATTAGATAGGTATAATGGATCATTGTTGTTTGCTGAGGTTTGATCTAAACCTCGGGAGTACGAATTTTCCCAATTAATTCCTGAGTCTTGAGAAGGTAGATGATGTCGTGAATCTCCCATGGTAAGGAGGAATAGGAATGAAATTGTATGTTTAGGAGATGAAGTAAGAATGAACTTGTTTAATCGAAAAAATGATCAAACAGATAGAGAAGGATCGAGAGCCTCTTGCTCTGATACCATATCAAGAGGAATGGAAAATACTGAAAATGAACTTAATTCTCATATCTGTAAAGTTCTACATACAAAGATTATATAACCAGAGTTTTAACAGAATTCAGTTACAAATCTATTTATTTACATATTGGGCCCTTATATATCTATATACTCTATAGGCAGCGACGAGGAGCGGCGAGAGGAGACGAGGAGCGGCGAGAGGAGAGGAGGAGGCGAGGAGCGGCTATCGAAAATGAGGAGACGAGAGGCGTGTTCTTGGAGCGGCTACCCCATCAAAACGACGTCGTTTTGATGGGGTTTTTATTTTATTTTTTTAATTTTTTTAATTATTTTACACTACTGTATCCGTGAAAGAAGGGGCACGGTCCCCTCCCTTACCCCCTTAAATCCGCCGCTGGTTTCTTGTAAACTTTTCTTTTATATTAAGGGTTATTTTGTGTGAGTTTGTCTCTTAAAAGTTTTATTTTGGAAAATAAGGCATGATTAATTTAATTGATAAAATATTATCAGTGAAATTAAATATTAGATATTATTATTTATTTCTGAATTATTATATTTTATTTCAAATAAATAGTCATTGGTCTCTAATTTGATAGTACAAAGTACAAATTTCTCCTTCTACGGATTGAATTAATCTTCGCTAGTTTTAAAATCTATTTTTGTGCCTGCCGGAAAAAATATATGGAAACTACATTTGAAATATTTCAATAAGCTATAACGTGGAATTTTGTACGCTCAATTAGAGTACATGTTGTACGAGATCTTATCCTAAAATCGATTGATAATAAAAGGCGTTGTTTACATGAAGCATGATTGTGAATACAAGGCGCATGATCATCTAGTGTATAATTTATGCACGATCTTGTTATATTTTTAAATGTTATATACACGAACGTCCCATCTCACATTTGCAACATATATTTGTATTTTAACACATGCATGATCGTGCTCTCACTTACTCAACACGATCGTACTCTTTCATTAATGTTTACAAAGGAGCATGATTTAATCTCACTTATTGGCATGCTCGTCCTCGTTTTATTAATATTTTTACAAAGGCACAAAATTGTGCTATATGGATCACGATCGTGCATATCACATCTATATACAGAGCCAAGGCTTGAAATTAATATTGTTGTACATATTATTTGATCTAACGATTCTTAGATATTTCTACACCTTACATAAAAGGTGGTTCTCACATGCTCATACACACGACGAATGTATATGGCTAGATAATTGTTTGCCTTCTATGTGAAATCTATTTTCACGAGATTCCTAAATCTCCAAATAAAGTAAATAAACTATGAAAAATATGAACAACCCTCTCTATATATATCAAAGTTATATCAAAGTTGTATAAATCCAAATACGTTAAGTTTACGACCTTGTAAATTGATGGAAACTAAGATGTTCTTGTCAGTTAATGACCCCCTCTTGGCATTGAAAACTTCCAGTCCTATTTATGAACTCAACCGTACCGTTTGTGTTTGAGTTTCACCCGCGGGTGTCTTGTTCTCTTCGTATTTGTAGTTGTTGTGATTGTATGGAAGATTCATGAACTTGTGATTGACTCCTAAATGTTCTCGTTGAAGTCTAAATATGAGGTGTTTTACGGTTGTTCCCCGTAACCTTATTGTGCACTTTCTCCAACGACCTCGCACCTCAATTAAAGCCGTGTGTCTCTAGTTTCCGCTCCTAGCCCTCCGTGGGTCTTTGTGTTTCAGTGCTTACATCGGGTTGTTTTGCTGTGATTAGTGGCTTCCGTGGTTGCAATTACTTCCACCATGCTGATTATTGTGAACGCGACCACGGAAGTTGCCATTTGACTGACTAGAACGTCCCTGACCTGAAAACGAAGACGTTTGAGGCAAATCCAATAAGGATATAATAACAGCTGGTTATTCTGAGGAGCGAGCGAGGTGAGTTTCCTCCCTATTGAGCATATTGTGAGCCCTCATACAAGATAGAAGCGGTTCCGTCTGACTGATGACGCTCTCGACAACGGCGTACTTGACAAACATACTGTTATTGAGGTATAATACTAACCTTGAATCGCTTGCCGGATGCCTTACATCCTCAAATTTATTAGTAGTTGTCTTTAGGGTTTGACAATAAAGCGCCACTCATTTATGGCTATCAAGGTGACAATTAATGAAATGTCCTCCCAAATCCACAACCCTAGCAAATTGATTATCGTGAAATAGGCTTTTGATGCGAAGCCAAGCCTCCCTTGTTGTGGAACCTAGTTTGAGAATCGTGAGTAGCACGTCTGTAACATCCCATAAAATTGTCATCTCAGATCATTTGAATGAGGATTTGTGATTAACTTATAAGGATGAGTTGCTACCCTTGTTAACAAGAATTCTTTTTTTCAGTGTGTAGAGCAAGGTCAAATAATTCTGGAGTTAAGTGAGCTCGTGCGGGAGCAATTTCAGGATGGGAGACCTCCTGGAAAGTTTATGCGCGTGCATGGTTGGCATGAGTACAACGTCCCTAAGACCTCGGGTTACAACGTTCTCGCTAATCGTGGCATATATCCAACGTCATCTAACTTGATCCATTGCGGGTTAGAGGAGTCCAAAACATCATCATTGATATGATTGGCTAGATCATGTGCTCACGTAGTGATTGAGTAGAGTTCCGACCAAGAGTAGTGTTGAAGTTTCGCAAATCCAAGATAAGTGGAACATGATTGCGGATATTGTTGAGGGATTGAGGTACATAGAAGGCAAGAGTGTTGGCAACGGGCTGTTGCGGGTGGGTAGTGGATCGATGACTAGCGGTGGGGGATTGTTCAGCCGTTCGTTAGAGCCGCTAGATCCGGTTAGAGTGGGATCGTTATCCATAAAGGTGGTCGGCGACGTAGGGTTTTGTTGGTGGTGGATCAAGTATCAGCAAACATAGGGTTTTTCAGATGCGCTTTGGTACCATGTTAGAATGTGAAATGAAATATTGTAAAAGTCCCCGTGCTTGGGGCTCGCCACTTATATATATATATATATATATATATATATATATATATATATATATATATATATATATATATATATTAGTTCGTTTGAGAATCGATTTTACAAAGAAGAATGAGAATTTATAAGAGTCGTTGGATTATAGATTAAGGGTTATGATTGAATCATAACATTTAATTATACGATGATATTATTTATCATACTTGAAAGATATTATACCTTTTATGTTCATGAACCGTGTGTTCAATTGTGAACAAATTAAAAAGAAAATTCATCAATACAATGAAAAAATCTTATACAAATTAAATATAATGAAATTACGTTCATTTGATATACTTACGCTAGTAAATAAAAAATGTTATAAAAATTAAATAGAATGAAATTATATATATATATAAAATACTAATTAAGATGAACATTATGTTCACGAGCCTTATATTTATTTGGAACAAAATATAGAAGGAAACTCATATATCTGCTGTTTATTCGCTAATAACTATATATATATATATATATATTCAAGTGAGAACCTTTCTTACTGTATGGAGTAGAAACTCTAACATACCTTAGATTAAAAAAAAAATGAACCAACATGATTAAAAGACCATGATAAGTTTTCATAGGAGAGTTTCATTGGATTGAACTTAAAATATATACTAAGCAACAAATATAATGATATTTTAGGTAATAGTATATGGAAAAAAATGAGGTACAAATGCACTTTATTTTAATTGGATACAATGTGTGTACTTGTTTTTAATATGTTGAACTGAGTATGCACTTTGAATTTTTTATTATTAGATAATAAAAATATCTTAGAAAATCATAGGAAGAAGGACATAGATAATTGAGATATCTTAGAATATCATAGGAAGAAGGAATTAGATGATTGGGATATCTTCGAAAATTCTAAAAAGAGAGAAAGTGATAATCCCAAGATTATGAAAATAGATAATTGGGTAATTAAAATCGTAGACTTGTTCGTGAGATTATATTTATTTCTATAAAAAAAAACCTTCATTCTCAACGTTGGGTACGGGTAACTAATATTGAATAATTGAAATTGGGTAACCGAAGTTGGGTAATCGAAGTTGGGTACATGAATGAAGTTGGATATGTAACGTTGTGTATTGAAATCGGGTAACTAATATTGGGTAACCGAAGTGAAGTTGAATATGTTACGTTGGATATTGAAATCGGATAACTAATATTGGGTAACCGAAGTTGGGTAACCAAAGTGAAGTTGGGTATGTAACGTTGTTTATTGAAATTGGATAAACTAATATTGGGCAACCGAAGTGAAGTTGGATATTAAAATCGGGTAACCGAGTTTGGGTAACTGTAACACCCCAAATCCGTAGGACTCGGAGTGCTACTGGGCTAGGATCTCACAATGGATCTTGACCCTAGCCTGACAACAATTTCACTGATCTTACAACAAGGCACAGATAGATTAAAACAAAACATGAAACTGATATATATATATATATATATATATATATATATATATATATATATATATATATATATATATATATATATATATATATATATCCAAAAGGTAATGAAATGTACCGCTGAGTACAAATAAAACCCACACTGTACAACAAAAGAACCCATATCCCGATAACGCCCCAGTGTACGGAGCCTTCAGCGGATCACCACTCTGGACAAGGGACGCAGGGGACGCACGGGCAAGACGCACCTGCGTGACACAAGGGACGCAAGGGCGGAGCAAGCAACCCGCAGGCGCGGAGGAACTCAGCCGCGGGCGCGGTGACAAGGCTGCAGGCAAACGCAGGCACAGCGTTGGCGCGGGCGTTGCGGCACGACTTCTGCAGAGGCGGCGGCTTCTAGGCGCGGGGGGCGGCGTCTGTGAAGAACGTGAACCCGCGATTCCTCTTCGGCTCTTCTCGTGATCAAATCACGTCTTTATCATTCCAGATTCACACACATACATAAACATACACATTCCAACGTCACCCTATGATCAACACATCTAATCCTAAGCAAAGGAAGGAAGAAACAAAGGAAGAAGGAAGAGAAGAAGGAGAAGAAGACTTACCACTGATGTGGCCTAACCAGGAACTGCTCACACACTAGCACCTCAACTTGCTTCCAAGCTCAGCCATGCACAAAGCTCATCAACAACCACAAAAACCACACAAAACTCTTCCAACTCAAGGGAAAACCAAACTCAAGCTCAAGAAGGATGAAGAGAAGTAAGGAGGACGTGAAGGCTGGATAGGAAAGTGAAGAAGTAAACCCTTGCTCAGCAAGGAAGAGAAAGAAGTAAGGCAAAGGGTAAAGCATGGGTCAAAGGAGTCAACAAAAACCGGCTGCAGCCGCCGGGAAATCGCAGGGGCGGGTTCCCTGGCCGCAGGGGAGGAACAACAGAGGAGCCGCAGGGGCGCCTCACAGACCCGCGGGGCGGCTAAGGCCAAAAACGGCCTCCAAAGACTAAGGCTCTCACACGTCACCCCCCTAAAACAAGTTTCGTCCGCGAAACTTGTAAAATCCTCAAACCACTCGGACTCACAAGTCCGAGGTACAACTCTCTCTATAACCTCAAACATAATCATGGAGGAAACCATCAACTCCAGCACGAACACTATCCAGGGCATAGAGGAAAACATCTCTAGCCAACCAGCATCACAAAAGCAGGGAGGAACGAACCATCTCCAGCTATAAACAATCGCACTAGCACAACAAGATCTAAGATCATACATCATATCAAGCTAGTACGAAAATAAACACAGGCATATAAGCACAACAGCAAAAGATAGTACTAAATCTACTCGTAGATCCTACATGTATATATCTCGGAACTCTGGATAGTTCTCTGATATCCTCTTCATGGGTCTCGTCTCGCCACTGTATCCTCAGCATAGGTATGTCCTTCGAACGCGAGCGTCTCATACCTCGTTCTAGGACTGCAATCGGATGCTCAACAAAAGTGTGGTCCGGCTCAACCACAAAATCATCATAACTCACGATGTGTCTCGGATCTGGTATATACTACCTCAGCTGAGACACGTGAAACACAGGGTGAACACCCTCTAAATCTCGGAGGCAAGGCTAATCTGTAAGCTGCACTCCAACTCGATCCAGAATCTCGAACGCCGACATATCGGGGGCTCAACTTCCCTTTAATGCCAAATCGCCTAACACCACGTGCCGGGACACTCTCAGCCACACATGGGCTCCAACTCTAAACTCTAGAGGTCTCGCTCAGCATAAGACTTCTGACGGCTCTGGCAGTCAGCATCCGCTCTCGAATCAGTGTTACTCGAGCCATATCATCCCTGTATCTGATCAGGTGCCAAACAAACACTGCTCTGCTCATCCCAGCATAACGGGGACGACATCTCTGTCCATACAGTGCCTCATATGGGGTCATCCCAATAGATGCTGCCTAGTTGTTGTTGTATGAGAACTCAACAAGTGGAGATGATCTGTCCACACCTGTCCCCAATCCAAACACAAGCTCGCAGCATATCCTCCAGGGTCTTAATGGTCCTCTCTGACTGACCATCTGTCTGAGGATGGAACGCAGTAGTAAAGTGCAAACTCGTCCCCAGGGCAGTCTGAATCTGCTGCCAGAACCTCGAGTAATCGTCCATCTCTGTCAGAGACGATCGTCCTCGTACACCATGGAGTCTCACTATCTGCTAGTGTACTCCTCGCTAATCTGCTCACCGCCACGTCTCCCGAATAGGAATGAAACGTGCCGTCTTCGTCATCTGTCAACTATGACCCAGATGGCATCAAAACTCCGGCTCAGCCTCAGTCCAGTCACAAAGTCCATGGTGACGTCCTCCCACTTCCTCTGTGGAACAGGAAGTGGATGGAGCTCACCTCCAGGCCTGAAATGCTCGATCTTGACCTGCTGGCAGGTCGCACACTGTGCCACAAATCTGGCCACATCGGGCTTCAGCCCTCCCACCAATATAGAACGTCTCAGATCCTGATACATCTTACTCGTACCTGGATGTACAGAGTAAGGGTGCAATGAGCCTCCTGTAAAATCCTCTGACGTAAATCTGCATCAGCAGGTACACAGACGCGACCACGGCGTCTCAATACTCCATCTGCTCCCAGAAGAAACTGTGGTGCCTCATCCCGTGACATCCGCTCTCTGATCCTCATCAAGGTCGGGCAGGTCTCCTGCTTCTGTTGGATCTCACTCAACAGATCAGGTAGAACCTCTAAAGTACTCAGTCGGGCATCCTCATCAGGAAACTGAATGTCCAACTCTAACCAGATCAGATCCCTCTACAACTGATGTTGAATTGTCAGCCTCGCAATCGCCTTCTCTCGAGGCGTCTTCCTGCTCAGGGCGTCGGTGACAACGTTCGCCTTCCCTGGATGTTACAGAATCTCTAAATCAAAGTCCTTGATCAGCTCGAGCCACCTACGTTGGCGGTTATTCAATTCCCACTACGTGAAAATGTACTTCAGACTCTAATGATCTGTGAAGATCTGACATGTAACACCATACAGGTATGTCTCCAGATCTTCAGTGCATGAATTACCGCTGCCAACTCCAAATCATGAGTCGGGTAGTTCTCCTCATACGTCTTCAGCTGTCTAGACGCATATACAATCACTCTGCCCCGCTGCATCAACACACATCCCAAGCCTAGCTTGGATGCATCACTGTATACCACAAAATCCTCAGTACCCTCTGGTTGTGCCAAAACAGGAGCAGAAGTCAGACGTCTCTTCAGCTCCTCAAAACTCTGCATACACTGATCAGACCATATAAATCTGGTAGTCTTCCTCAGCAAACTCGTCATTGGACGGGCAATCACAGAGAATCCCTCCACGAAGCGTCTGTAATACGGTTATTACAGACGCTTCGTCGGTGTAGTCCATGCAGCTATTGTCTCTATCTTCTCCGGATCAACCTTGATCCCCTCGGCGGATACAATGTGACCTAGGAATGCTACCTCTGGCATCCAAAACTCGCACTTAGAGAACTTAGCATAAAGTTCTCTATCCCATAAAACCTGCAATACAGTCCTCAGATGTCCTGCATGCTCCTCTCCACTGCGAGAGTATACCAGAATATCATCAATGAAAACCACCACAAACTGATCCATGAAGTCGATGAAGATACTGTTCATCAACTCCATAAAGACGGTTGGGGCATTCGTAAGTCCAAATGGCATCACTACAAACTCGTAGTGTCCATATCTGGTCCTGAATGTTGTCCTATGCACATCCTGCTCTCTCACCCTCAACTGGTGATACCCGGATCGCAGATCAATCCTGGAGAACACTGTCGCTCCCTGAAGCTAATCTAACAAGTCATCAATACGCGGCAATGGATACTTGTTCTTGATGGTCACCTTGTTCAACTCTCTAAAATCAATACACAGTCTCAACGATCCGTCCTTTTTCCATACGAAGAGGACAGGTGCTCCCCGTGGGGACACGCTAGGGCGAATGAAGCCCTTCTCAGCCAACTCCTCGAGTTGCTTCTTCAGCTCCAGCATCTCAACAGACGTCATCCGGTATGGGGCCTTCGAGATCGGTCTCGTACCAGGCTCTAACTCAATGCCAAAATCCACACTCCTCTGAGGCAGCAAACTGGACGGCTCAGCAAAAACATATGTGAACTCACAAACAACTGGGATGTCCTTTACAGCTGGACTCTCCCCCTCCTTCATGGCATAACACCAGATGGCATCACAACCTTGTGCAATCAGTCTCGCTGCCCGTATAGCACTAATAACCAGGCCAGATTTTCCAAGGTCCCAACCTCGGAAAACCTCTATTTGACCTAATTCGGTAGAGAGGGTAACAGTCCTCCTACCTACATCTAAGACCGCAGAATGTCTATCCATCCAATCCATACCTAGTATAACTTCCTCATGCTCTAACGGCATGACAAAGAAGTCAACTAGTAAAACACGGGTCCCTACAAAAATGGGACAGTCACGAATCTCATGGGTACCTCTGACCCTACTACCATCGGGTAACCCTATACTAAAGGGTATCCCCTCAACTGTATCTAAACCAAGACGCTCTACACAGACATCAGAAATAAAAGAATGCGTAGCACCAATATCAAATAAAACTCTAACAGGTAAACCATGAATTAGAATGGTACCTGTAGCAGTAGGTGCAGCTGGCACCTCTGCACTCCTCAACTCAAAAACTCGGCCTTGTGGGCCTCGGGTATTAGTGGTGCACCCACCAAGGCCTTTGCCTCTACTCGGCCCAGGAGCAGATCCCTGAGTCGTAGGGCGATCTGGGACTCTCTACTGTCCCTGTATCTGCTGCTGCTGAGGTGGCCTCTGCCCACCTCCCGCTACACTGGCAGGGGAAGAACCCTGCTGAGATGAAGCTCTCCCTCGTCTACAGAAGGTAGCTCTATGACCAGGTCTGCCACAAGTGAAGCAGGTCACCGGCTGCCTTGTACACTCTGATCTCATATGCCCATACTCACTGCAGTTGAAGCACTGTACTCCCTTATCTGCACCCGGTGCAGATGAAGGATGACTCTAGCGACTCTGACCTCGCCCTGAACCAGCAGCTCCACCAGTACCACTGGTCTGTCCAGTCCCCTGTCTCTTCTCAAACCCTCCGGTTTGAGAAACTCTCCTCTGGCTAGCTCTCTCTCTCTCTCTCGTAATTAAAAGCCCGGTCCTGATAATCGACCAAGGTCTCACAGTGGAAACCCGCCATATAGGTATGGGTAGTATCCCTCAGACGTCGGGAAAACATATACACATGCTGATCTGCAGAAGGTGCAGCTGGATCCAGCAATGCCAGCTCCTCCTGAAATCTCCTAATGGCCTCTGAGACCGGTACATCCTCGAACCCATCCTCAACAAAGTCTCGCAGTTTCTCCCTTCTCAGCGAGGCAGGGCAGAAACTCTCCCGGATCATAGTCCTCATATGCTCATAACTAGTAACTTGTAATCGTACAAACCTCCACCAGTGTTGTGCCAAATCTTTGAACAAGGTCTGCACCAACTCAATCTGCCTGTCAGCTGGACATCTAATAGACTCTAGAGCGGAGTCTACATGTCCTATCCAGAGCTCCACCTCTAACCCCACCTTCCCAGTGAAAGGAGGTACTCCCATCTGATGAAAAGCCTTCAACCAAGTGTCTGGTCGAGACCCTCTGTGCTCCTTTGTAGCTCGAGCAATCTCTGCGGCAGGTGCCGGTGCAGCTGACACCTGTGTAACTGCATGTGATCTCTCAGATGATACCTCTTGTGCTGGCAGATCAGGGGCACGCCTACCTGCCCTGGCAGCCTCCTCAACACGTCGAATGTACTCGCGGAAGGCTGGTCCCTCCATGGAGACACGATCAGACTCCCTAGAATGGGCTCTCTGTGGCCCCTGTCTCTCAGCTGCACCGTTCCCGGTCTCAGGAACGGCACTCTCAGCAACCTCCTCGTGGATTTCTTCCGCTGCATGTGAACCACCAGCAGGTGTCCTACCCCGTCCTCTACCTAGAGGGGGTCTACCTCTACCTCGTCTAGCTGCAGGTAAGGCTCTAGTCTGAACCATCTAGAGAAGACGTAAACCTAACTTAGAAGGCTATATATATATGTCATATGTATAGATATATATCAAATCAATCACAACAGAATATCTATATATCTATACTGTCGTGGTCTTCAGAGGGGCGATGGCTCACGTACACGGTATCCCAAAACATTTGTACTCATTTCAAAACCAAAACCTTTTGAAAAGTCACACCCCTTTTCGGGTTCTGTTTAGTTATCTATTCGACCTTTATCGTAGATTACTAGTGCCATTGTTGTCAACCTGGGCTCTGATACCAACTTTGTAACACCCCAAATCCGTAGGACTCGGAGTGCTACTGGGCTAGGATCTCACAATGGATCCTGACCCTAGCCTAACAAAAATTTCACTGATCTTACAACAAGGCACAGATAGATTAAAACAAAACATGAAACTGATATATATATATATATATATATATCCAAAAGGTAATAAAATGTACCGCTGAGTACAAATAAAACCACATTGTACAACAAAAGAACCCATATCCCCGATAACGCCCCAGTGTACGGAGCCCTCAGCGGATCACCCACTCTGGATCACTCTGCAGCTCTGCTATCCTGCAAAGTATCTACAACACGGTATAAAACCGTTAGCTAACCATACACATATATAAGAGATGAAGAGCACAAACACACATCAAATAATACTAAACACGTCGACATGATATCACACATTTACCCGGTTCATTATCTTTATAAAGTCCAGCAATCAACTCGTATATATATATATATATATATATATATATATATATATATATATATATATATATATATATATATATATCCATATAAACATATGTGACACGAGGAATATAATCCTCGCCTCTGGGTCCAATAGCCAGCTGGAATGGTGCCTCGAACACCTCCCCGTGTACCCTAAGGGAATGGAGAATGCCCGAACCGTTTACCAAGTCTGGCCTGCCTACAGAGAACCTCCCAGACTCCCGGCGGGATGAAAGGGCAAGTTATCACGGCCCTACAATGGGCAAGCAATATACCATAGGTCGGTGACCATCATAACGCATGCTATAAAGCATATAACAAACACCACTCATGCACACATCCAATATAGGGATGACAACTAAGTAAGTCCTACGGACTTACCTCAACCTCGTAGTCGTCTCAATTGGATCAACCCTCAACTCAGTCCACTCTAAACTGGAGGACAACACGGCCTATACAAGGCATACATATATATATATCAAACTCCTATCACACAAAGGGTCACACCTAGACCCAAGGGATCCATAAGGATCATATCCAACTCGTAAACATCAAAGCCGTAACCGGCATATCTATATCACACTCATCAACATCCGCTACCTAGCATGCTACTACCGCTCATACTAGGAAAGGAAATGATCTACCTAACTTTAGGTAGATCTGGGACAAGACGCACCTGCGTGACACAAGGGACGCAGGGGCGGAGCAAGCAACCCGCAGGCGCGGAGGAACTCAGCCGCGGGCGCGGTGACAAGGCTGCAGGAAAACGCAGGCACGGCGCTGGCGCGGGCGTTGCGGCACGACTTCTGCAGAGGCGGCGGCTTCCAGGCGCGGGGGCGGCGTCTGTGCAGAACGTGAACCCGCGATTCCTCTTCGGCTCTTCTCGTGATCAAATCACGTCTTTATCATTCCAGATTCACACACATACATAAACATACACATTCCAACGTCACCCTGTGATCAACACATCTAATCCTAAGCAAAGGAAGGAAGAAACAAATGAAGAAGGAAGAGAAGAAGGAGAAGAAGATTTACCACTGTTGTGGCCTAACCAGGAACTGCTCACCACTAGCACCTCAGCTGGCTTCCAAGCTCATCCATGCACAAAGCTCATCAACAACCACAAAACCACACAAAACTCTTCCAACTCAAGGGAAAACCAAACTCAAGCTCAAGAAGGATGAAGGAGAAGCAAGGAGGACGTGAAGGCTGGATTGGAAAGTGAAGAAGTAAACCCTTGCTCAACAAGGAAGAGAAAGAAGTAAGGCAAAGGGTAAAGCACGGGTCAAAGGAGTCAACAAAACCGGTTGCAGCCGCCGGAAACCGCAGGGGCGGGTTCCCTAGCTGCAGGGGCGGAATAACAGAGGAGCCGTAGGGGCGGCCTTATAGACCCGCGGGGGCGGCTAAGGCCAAAAACGGATCCAAAGACTAAGGCTCTCACAGTAACCGAAGTGAAGTTGGATATGTAACGTTGGATATTGAAATTGGGCAACTAATATTGGGTAACCGAACTGAAGCTGAATATGTAACGACGTTGGGTATTGAGATCGGATAACTAATATTGGGTAACCGAAGTTGGGTAACCAAAGTGAAGTTGGGTATGTCACGTTGGTTATTGAAATCGGGTAACTAATATTAGATAACCGAAGTTGGATAACCGAAGTGAAGTTATATATTTAACTTTGAATATTGAAATCTAGTAACTAATATTGTAACCGAACTTGGGTAAACGAAGTGAAGATGGATATGTAACGTTGGATATTAAAATCGAGTAACTAATATTGGTTAACCGAAGTTGAGTACATGAGTGAAATTGAGTATTGAAAGTTGGTTATTGTATTTTTTTCCCTTCTTTTGATGATTCTTAAAATAATTTCATTTAGCTAAATTATTATTATCTTATTTCTTTTTCCTTCTGAGTGGGATCATTTAAGGGAAAGATTTATTTACAAATAGAAAGTGTATACTTTGTACACCTATAAAAAAAAAAGCACATACTTTTCAAATTCCTCCATAATATATTTTATTTATGGCTAAAATTTTGGTTTTATATACAAAAAACAAACGGTCTTTTTTTTTAATATCAAACTTTTCAATTTGAAGTCTTATACTATTTGAACACTCCTTAAAAATTTACATCAAGGTAGAAGGTAGACAGGCAACAAGTTGTGCCGCCAAACTTTTCTGGACAGCAAACCCGATCATCCTAAACACTACATCTGAAGACCTAGGAGACACAATGTTATTATGCAAGACCCATTGCACCCTCTTGAGAATCTCAACGGCATCGGGCGCAAGAAAACCCAACGTATCAAAAGCGAACGGAAGAAACACATGTTGATTTTCGATGCAAGCTCTTTCATGCTTAGCCACCTTCGTAGAGGTTGCATTGAGGCCGCCTTACCCACCACAACAGGCCCGTTACCTCTACACACTAGAGGAGAGACTCCCGTCAAATCAAATATCAAACTAATGATCGTTTTTTTTACATGTAACAATAGTTAACATAGGGTAACGATCGGTAACTTAGGTTAACGATCGGAAAGACGATCGTTAAACTATGTTAACGTTCGTTACTATCGTTAACCAACGGGAAAAATAATCTTAAAGATCGTTAGCTTGCGTCTAACGATTGTTACAATTTTATTGTATATGTTCTATTAGAAAATCAGTTATACTCTAATGATCGTTAGCATGTCCTAACAATCGTTAGCTACTTAAAAGAAAAATATTTATGTTATGTATTGTACGTTTAAAAACAAATCCTAAGGAATTCTAATTTATCAAGTTGGTAATAGGGTAGGAGGTAGGTCCTATTAATCAGAGTTCAAAACTCATGATCGAAATTTTTTTAAAAGCTTGTTCGTAAAAAACATGTAAAGAACGTTTTTATTTTGACTTGATGTTCATCTGTGTCTGTAAGAGGTTTCTACGCTCTACTATAATTTTTGTTCCTTCATGATCACCTCTCTCTGTATATATCAAGTATAAATTCTAGGATTACAATCGTCAAATATACATATATTAACACCTTTTTTACACCACTAACGTAATTGTGCACTTTCTCCCGCGACCTCGTACCTCAATTGCAGCCATGTGGCTCTAGTTTCCGCTCCCGTCCCTAAGTGATTATCGTGTTTTGGTGGTTACATCGGATTGTTTTGGTGTGTGACGTTTTGATCCTTGTTTTTGTTCATTGAAGGCTAACCCGAAAAGAGGTTTCTACACATCCTCTCAAAGCATCCGCACTATTTCATAGGCCTCAAATCCTTTCCTCTTATAAAAAATAATATTTATTTTAGTGTATTTTAATAAATTTATTCATAAAACGAAAATCTCGAATAGATAAATGAAGGAGACAAAAGAAAAAAAATCAAGCCAAACAAACCCTATTGGCTATTTGACTTGACCTTACGTTACAGACCTATTTGAACACATTAATCTAATAAGTAATGTACGTAATGACTTGATCAAATTAATGTTAACTATTTGTTTAACTTGTCAATGATTGTCATTGTCTTCGATTAGTCAAATGAATAACTTCATGGGATATGCTCTTTGGATTCGTTCATTGACTCATTACTTCATTTGTACAAGTTTACAAGACGGAGATATTCTTGTTGGAATAATTCATTATCAAGAACCCTAATCAATATTATTAAAAATTTAGAATTACTATATGTGTTCATGATATCAATCGAATTTAATTTTAGTACGGAATCTAAGTATGTCATAAATATATTGTTTTTCTGGGTCAAATCTAGCTCATAATTATATCTTCTTTTTTTTTCAAAAAATTTATCTCAAATAAATAAATAGATAATATTTCAAAAAAAAAATAGTGATAATCTATTAAAATGAATCCACGTTTTCTTCATTGAATCAAATCCCTCTTCTTGTGTCTTTCTTCTCATTTATACCTCCCACGATTCCACGAGGTTTATCAAGGGGTGGAGGTAAGATAAAGTCACTACTAGAAAACAGGGTCAAAATCGACACTTTTTTAAACCTTTCTCGACGCTTAAAAGCGTAGAGGAAAAAAAAGCGTCGAGGATTCCAGTGCGTATTTGTTCGACGCCTAAAAGCGTCGACAATCTCGACACCTTTTGACGTCGTCGATACAAAGGGCGACACTTTTTTGATAGGACATTCCTGCTTTTTATTTGAGAAATTGACACCTTTAAGGGTCGAGATTGGTGAATGTAGTGGGAAATTTTTGACACTAAAAAGCGTCGTAAATTGCAATTTTTTAATAAAAAAAATTCCCTAAAATTTCGTTTCTAATACAATATAAATTTAATATAATATAAATTTAATACAATACAAATTTTGATACATAGAAGAGTAACATACAACTCATTATTAAGTACAATATCCTATTAAAATACATGTATAAAATATGTATGTATACATGTTCCTAAAGTTTCGTTTATAATACAATATAAATAGTCTGAAACCATACGTGGGTTTGAGAATGAAGTAAAGCGCCTTCAACTTTTAACTATAATTACTTTATGAATGCCATGCAAAGCATTTGGGACATTTCATATTTCAGCGTCTCGTCCATTGATCATTCTTTACAAGAAGGTCTCGTCCATTGATCATTCTTTACAAGAAGGTAGATGAATATGATCTTGTTTTATCCCCTGAACATGAATATAAGAAAGTTAATAGGCCTCTTATAATATAAGTCATGAGTGACAAGTTAACCGGTCTTACCTCATCATGAACTCGACTTTGTATGTTTGCATCTATTTCCCTTTAGAAAGATGTCAAGTAGAATAACATCAGTATACAAATTCAAAAAAAAAAAAGTATTCAAGTAGTTTAAGACTCTTGAACAATATACTTGTATATGAATAATACAAAGGATAATGCCTAATAATTGGATCTTGTTCATTCCATAATTAGTAAGGAACATCTTTCATATGCAAGCCAACCAAATTAATGTTATTTCATATGCAAGTTACTAGCATTATAGCCTATCAAAAAGTGAACAAACAATGAGTGCTCATTCATGACTACCTTGATATATAAGCTTTGTAGAAAGCCACACATAAGCCTCAGTAGTATGTTCTACATATATTTGTCCTGTTCAAGACCAAGCAGAGCAGTGGTCATTAAAATAATATATTACATATATGAATAGTACGATATTGATAATGTAGTTGATACCATCAACAGGAATGAAAATTTTACCTTGAACAATTAACGAATTAAAGCATATCAAATCAGTTCTATGGATACACCACTAGAAATGTAAAATGTTATTCTCATATGCTTACACTTCTTATATATCCTTTTGTAACTGAAACTTCATATCTTCAAACCCGAATCTATAGTAAGACCTTAACAAACTTTCATACCCCACTTAACCACATTTTCTTTAGTTTTTTTTTTTAATCTATAAATCTATAGTAAAATAAATATTCTCAAATTTGAAGTCAAATATTAGTAATCATGTACTTACTAATACTACCAATAAAAACATTTTATAGTTGTATGTAACTACGTTGATGAACATACTAATATTACCACTTTACCTAATCATGGACATTTCCTAGCTTTAGCTTCAGGCTTTACTTAGTCATTCACATGGACATTGCTTAATCATACATGCATGGACAATGCTTAATCTAAAAGAAACTCAAAGTACAAGTGAGTAATAGCATATCAGACATGGACGTTGCTTAATCATACACAGACGAACACTGCCCAAACTAAAACAAACTAAGGGTACAAGTGAGTAATAACATATCATATGTGTAAAATCCAAATGAACATATCGTTTGGATAGTGACCTTATAACAAATCATACTTTCTTCGTGGACTTCTTTGAAGCTTCACGCAATAGCTTTTTGATATAGATCCAACCCAAAGCAGCAGATCAACAGTGATGAAATTCTAGGAGTCTAGAAAACGATGATGCGTATAATATTTAGTAAAATGATATAAAATAGAATGATAGGAGTAAAGTAATAAGCCCTTGAATTCCATCAAGGGGTACGTGGATGTAACTCGACATTTATTTTCAGAATAAAGATGAGAAGAAAACACAATATAGTAATAACATTTCAGGAACCACTATTATTGTATTTTATTTTCTCAATTCACATAAAGAGAAGCTGAAACTAACTCTAAAGTTCTAAGTGCACAACAAATGATAAGCAAGTTAAGAAATAAAGTCATATTAAATCCTACATTAAGACAGTTAAGAGCAGAGGATTATATTATCATATGTAAGCATTAGGTCAACTGAAAATTCAGCTGACTAACTTAATTCTTGTCATGAATTTATTTTTCACATATCTAAAATTTACAAGAGGTTCAACTCTTCTCTTGGTGAGGGTATGAGAAAGGGGATTAGTCAATGACAAGACATATTACTTCAAGGACAAATCCAGTTATATGTTATCTAGTAATTCTTGTGTGGACTTTTCTTAGTTTTTTAATCCAGAAAGATGGCTATATGCCTTTATTCGATTAAATTAAAAACTTACAGATCAAAACTAAATGTAAAGTCTTTCTTTAACAGCATGTTGAGATCATCAGGTGCGTGGTCCAACAACAGGAAGTTCCCCATCATCTTCCAACATTCCTTGGCAGGCCAGTCCACTAGGTGATTTGCTGAGTGTTGGATGTACCTAATTTCATAGTTTCCATTGCTCTCTTGTATGATGCTTTGACAGTCTTTAGCCATGGATATATCTGGACATGGATTAGACAAGGGTAACAAAATCTTGAACCAAATTTAACCACTCTTGTGGAATCTGAATGTAAATAAGATGGTAAGTGTAGGTATTGAAAAATAACCATCTAGAACAAACATTGAGAAGAGCCACAAAAATATAAATTGTACAAATAAAATAAATAAAAATCATTACAAGTTATCACCTTCATCTACTTTTGCATGATGGCTATAAGATTGTAAGAGTAAAGGGTTGTTCATTTCGATTTATTGTGTGCTTGACACAATCTTACAAATTTCAATTGGATGTATCCATAAATTTTACAAGACATCAAAGTTAATTGGCATCTCTCTTCTCAAATGTATTGTCATTGTTCCACCCTCAACTAGATATCGGCTGAAACAACGTTTGCCCAATAAGGGGAATTATCATGAACAAGCAAAACTATATGAAACAAGAATACTAAGTAATTATCCGTTTAAGACTTAATTAGTCATACACATGGGCATTGCTTTAGAGTGTATCATAGTATCATATATACATGTAAGATCCTGATAAACATATAGATAGTTACCTTAAAACAAATCAAACAGTGCTTAAGTCTTTACTTACTCATACGCATGGACATTGATTTGAAGCTTCACGCAATTTCATACCTAGACAGTCAAAGCAACAATTTCATATCAAATTTGAGACTACGCTTGAGTAATTAGTCATACACATAGTTTCACACTTGGACATTGCTTTGAAGTTTCACTCCTGGATAATTTCATATCAATTTCAATCAAAGCAACAATTTTATATCAATCTCACACAGTGTTGCACCTGGACATTACTTTGAAGCTTCCTAGAGTTTCACACCTGGAAGTCAAAACAAAATTTTCAGAACAAATTTGAGATTAGGGTTTCGGTAAATCAATAATTTTGAAGCAAATGAATCACAATATAAATAATGAACTGAAATTGGAACTTTTTCATCCACTAGACGAGAGAGATCTTCCAGTTCGCGCAAAAAGAATGGAGTGTACCGCTAGTTAGGTCAATGAACCGTTTTCATTCACCATAAGATCCTTGAAATCGATTGAGGACAGAGTTCTTGCAGTCTGCATCATTGTCGTATGTGAAGGAATTGGAATCGAGTGTACTCTGGTTAGGTCAAGAGATAGAGGCCGGGAAAGGAAGAGGGGAAAGATGAGGGAAAAGGGGAAAGATGAGCGAGGAGGGACACGAAAAATTTTCTCCCGCTTAAGGAAAATTCAGCAATGCTTTTCTGTATTTATTTTATATAAAATAATTTTAAAATTATATAATATGTAATATACGACAGTTATAAGCGTCGTCGTGACCGCGCAACCGAACTTTTTTCTCGAGGTATGATAAAGTGTCGAAATAAAAGTGTCGATATTGGTCATGTTTTCTAGTAGTGAGTTCTAGAAATAAAAAGTTTAAAATTGAGTGAATCTTATATATTAAATTATAATTCATTAAGTTAATTTATAATCTGTCTAAATTTTTTATATTTTCAATCATATATTTTTGCTTTATTTTTTTATATAGGATTGTATGAACTCTGCCAAAATAATTATAGTGGAACAATTCTCGATTTAGAGGATTTTAAAGGATCAAAATGAAACAACAAATCTATCAATGAAGAGATGCAATCCTCGAGTCTAGCTCGTGTGCCACGGAACTGAGCTCGTGTGTCCGCAATACTAAATCTCATGTGGCCCTCCAAAGCCTAGGCACATGATAGCTAGCGGTCCAGCGACGTCCACATCAACCCTGTTCTTTGGGGGTTTAAACCATAGGTTTTTAGAAGCTACAAATTGGTATTAATGATGAACATGTTAAAACTCGGCTTTATCTCACTAATTCTCAATTTCCGTAGCATTATGTCAAGCTTGACCAATAAAAATGCTTGATATGAGCTCGTATTTTAATTAAATAAGCTGAATATAAGCATATTTTTAAGATTTGACTTAAAATTTAGAATTGACTCGATTCTAAACTAGTTGAAAATGAACATATTAAAACTCGACTTGTTCAACTCGAATAACAATCCGTGGAAGGTTATTGTTCATACATCGATAATATTGGGATAACAAGTCTAGTATATAAGGTCTGTGAGCTACTACTCCTATTGTCAAATGGTTTTAGGATGAAACTCTGTTGGGCTTGTGTGCTGAACTTGAGTCCAACACGCATATACATTCGGACGTGCGATGGACCCCCACGTCAATTATGACCCAACGAAATCTATCATGGGATCAGAGCAAATTTAGGTTTATTGGGCTTGTCGGCCTTAAGGCTCAAATTGCAGACAAGGATGATGATAGTCGTTCGGTTGGGCTAGCTGGCCTTAAGGCATTTCGCCAAGTGTCAACCAAGCCAGATGATCGCACTTGTGGGGACGTGTGGAGGGTTATAGTTCTCACATCGATAATATTGAATAACAAGTCTAGTAATAAGGTTCTGGACTTGAGCTCAACGCACACATAGGCTCAGACGTATAATAGACCCTTATGTCAATTCTGATCCAACAAAATCTATCACAATCCTAATAGTAACTTATTGAGTCAAGCTTAGTAAAATTATTATACGAGTCGAACTACTCGGTCATACTCAACTCAATAATAGCTAGGTTGGCGCTCAGTAAAAGAGTGATCCGAACATGCATGTAGATCAATACTGTTGTCATCACTGCAAGTTCTGTTGTTTGAGAAAGTCAAACATGAATCAATTCAATTAATCTAAAATACTTTCAAATTTTAAAGTAATTGTGTCTAAATCTGAAATTCTTACCCATCAAAACTACGTCAACTAAATATAAGGTTTTCTTTAAAAGCTTGATAATGAAAGATTTACAATAAAGAATGATCAACATCTAAATAATAAATCGTAACCCCAACCGCGATTATGATAACTCGGAACAATGCTAGCTAATCAAACTCGAACCACATTAAAATCGAAACGCTAACAATATACAACCAGATATACTCATAGATCCGGCCTAGAATGAGTGTTTGGCACAGATAGAATGAGTGTTTGACGCAGAAAATGAGACCCGAGTTCCGGAATGTCACACATCTAAAGCGTTCGTGTTTATTATGGGACATATGCGGTTTGATCCGAAGCCAAAAAGTTAGTTTCCCAGGTGAATATTTGTGGCACAAACATGTAAAAGCTTATCCCTTAACAATGCGCATTTGATTTCACGGCTTGCTTCCACCTGCACGTAAATATAGTTACAATAGATGTATGTGAAGTGAACCTACACACAAATCTATCAAATTCAATTTTATAATAATTAACATTAATCAATAAACTTATATATTACGTTCACGTACTTTAATATAGTATGATGTGGGACACAATCCACGCATCAAACTACTATATTTCAATCTTACTCAAAATGGAATATCATAAACAAACTTAATTCATTATAAACTAAAACCAATGATGTAGCATTTATTATTTATAATGTTGATAAAACTATAGAAAAAAAACGAAGTAAATGTCTTTGATAAATAAAAAATAACTATAAAATGTATAATCAAACAAAATATAAATATTATATTTTGATACAACTAATCTAGGTTGTCATACATAATAAAATCATTAAATATGATTAGTGATTCTTGCCATTGGCGGACCGCTTCTTCGGTTATTATTTGCAACTGAGGTTAAAATATCCGAATGTCAAATTTACCGGTTTATAACCTCAAATCGTTAACTGTCAATTCATAACAAAAAGGTCTCACAAAAAGGTCTCGTTTAACTAATTTTCTCGTATATTTTATATTGTTCATCGGTCGGAACAACCTCCGACCAATTTAAGGTTAAAAAAAATGGTTTTTCCGAAAGCAAACCAACAATTCAAACACCAAATTTAGGGTTATATATTGTACAATATATAACCCTAAATTGATTGTTTGAATCGTTGGTTTGCCTTGGGCAAAACCTTTTTTTTTCAAGAAAAAACAACCAACTAAACTAAACTAAAGGCAATTATCAAACCTACCGAATGGTCACTAATAAGTTAAAATATACTAATGTCGAACAATAGTCTCTTACTTTTACACATTTAAATCATGAAATATTATATTTTCTAATTTAAAATCATGAAATTTTATATTTTCTAACCATTCCGATCCAGTCAAATGAAAGCAACAATTAAAATTTTTTGAAACTTAAATATTTTAATCAATAAAACAAGTAGAGGAGTACGTAGCAGTATACCATAAGATGAATGTGGTAGAAGACAATCCCAGAAGATGATTCAGAGGTCAAAGCATTCATCACAACCAGACCTTCTTCTTCCTCTAGCTCCCATAGAAACCTCGAAATCGGGATTATCGAGATTTTACGAAATGGCTCGAGAGTCGAGATTTTGATTGATATCTCGCCATTCCCTAGTTCCGTTGTTTGTACTGAATATGAAGATGAAGCAGATGATGACGATGACGATGAGGATGACGATGACGATGACGATGATGTAGTGTTAGAAGCTGTTGGTGTTTGATCGGAGAAGTTGGCTGTAGCCATTGATAGAAGCTTTCGTTTTCTTTGAGTAAATAATTGTACATTCTTCTGTAATTCTGGGATGTATTTTAGTGCTAATGTTACTGTTGCGGGGTTGCTTAACTTCTGCAATTATCATCAATATCATATAAATGATATATCTTTTTAAAACAGTAGATTTTCAGTATAAATTTTTATTAAAATCTTACTTACAAAAAAAAAAAGTAGATTAGATTATCTGCAAAAATACATATTCATGACATACATAAATAATATCAAAAAGTAGTTAACTTTTAGTGTAAAAATTAAGGTTAAAAGTACATAGATAAATGTTAGAAATATAAAAAATAATGATAAAATATATTTTAAATATCTTTAGGAAAATATTTGCTAATATTAAACTCTAATTTACGGTATATACTTGATTGTATTATATATTGTTAATTTTCATATTAACTATTCAACAAGAGGCCGGAAATTGGTCGAATAAATCCAAAAAAATAAAATAATTTGGGCCATTCTTTTATAAAAGAGCAATTATAAATTTTAAATATAATTAGTTTAAGGACTCGAAAGAGCATATTTTTCTCCCCATAAATTAATAAAAGCTTACTTAACTAATAATTTTTGTAATATATATTAAATAAAGGTTATGATATAAGTCGGACCATAATATATGATCCGATCCATACCATAACGATTTGATCTTTATAACCATCTTATGTTATATATAATTTTATGATTATATGATATTAGGCATCGTGAAAGTCCAGCCGACTCGTGACAATGATTGTCGGGTGTATACAGACGCACCTTTACTGGACACTCAACACACAAACTCAACGATGTACGTTATTCTTTCTAAACCAAACTCAAAAAAATAAAAATAAAAGTCCATCAATCTTAATCTTAAAATGATAAAATTCATTTTAGTTTGGTGATCGATATAAATATTAATAATTTATTTAGAGAAAACCATGGAAAGTATATATATACCGGTTGATCCGTGAGAGGAAGAACATCACGAAGAGATCCGAACAACATATTGATCTTCTTCCTACGATCTCTCTCACTCGCATTGTGATCGATCTTCTTCCTCTTCTTCTCATCTTCCACGGCATCCTTGGTGACATTTTCACTGGAAATGCCCAAAATGCCCGGCGGCAATAGATCCTCACAGCCGCCGGAAGTCGGAAAAGTCGTTGGGAAGTACGGTGGAGTTGATGGTCGATGATCATTAGAAGAATGATGAAGATTTGAAGAATTAGTGATATTGAAGTAGTTTTGTTGGTTTTGAAGTTTTTGAGAGTAAAGAATATTGGAGGCATCATCAAAAGAGCTACGAGTAGAAGTCGTGAGCAATGGACAAAATGATGCCATGTATGTTTGATTTGTTTATCCGTACTTTACGTACGTGTTTGATTGCTTTGGTGGGTGTTACTTAATAATGACGGTGGCTATATATAAAGAGTTCATGTGGAGTTTTCTAATTCAACAATTTAACACTAAGAATATTATTGAATTTATACGCAAGATTGACATATATTTTTACGTGACCCATACAAAATACCACCCGACTCGTTAGAAGATATAGGGTTAGTAATTAAGTGCTCGTTTAGTTGGAGTGGTGGAATAAAAACGTAATGGAATAGGTTAACGGGAAGAAAAGGAAACGGAAATAATTAGGTTATTTTCATGTGTTAAAGGACCTCTAAACAAACATAACTTTTGATTATTTCAGAATCATTCCGTTACAAAGAATGATTCCTAGTGCTTCCAAACGAGCCTAAAAATATCGATTTTACTTACTTTCTCATTACATTTCTACCGTAACAAATTTCCTTATAATTTTTCCTCTTAGGGTAACGGGTATGCACGATATTTTTTGTTTTTCTCCTCCAAGAATCTTCTTACTTTACCTAAGATTCGTTAATTTAATACTGAATAATGAATATACATTAAAAAAAAATTTAATCTAGAATCTTGAATTGATTAGGTGTAAAAAGGGGATTTTTAAAATAAAATAAAAATATTATATAATATAAGATGCCTAAAGTTGAAAGTCCGTATGACTATATCAGAAATTAAACTATTGTTATACGGGAAATATATATTAGAATAACGAGTTAATGACTTAATGGGCATCAAAGAATATACCTTAAATAATCACTTCAATTAAGATAGATAATTGATAATGGTTGGAACACTAGGTATAAATTCCAACTTTTCTATGCACTGGACAAACAATTTTCAAAGTTCTCGTATTGTACATTTGTAAGTCTATATGTGGTTGCTGATTTTATTTTATTTTTTAAATTTATATATTAGACAACACTGTCTTCTAATGGACCAAAAGCCTGAACAAATCGACAGATTGGGTGACCGTCATGAAGTAAACATAACAAATAATAACATATAAACACATAAATTGACATCATAGTGATTAGACCATAGGAGAACGAGTCAATCACCTAAAAATGGAGAACACAACTTCCGTCGCCAAAAATAATTTTGTTAAATACGATTGTGACTAATAAAAAAATACGTATCCAAAATAAATAGATTGAAGTATTAAATAATATATATGTTTGGTAGGGTGAGTGTAAGCCAGTAAAATTTTGTTTTTTTCTAGGTGTAATGGAATATTTTGTATTTCTTTTAAAAGTTAGATTAATTTTATATGTAAATGTGAGATGAATCCATATATTTTATTTATGAAATTACTCCTTTGGGTATGGAATCATTGAATCAATTAGCTCATTAATTTTTTATTATTTTAGTTTCAGATTTTATGTGCGAAATTAATTAAAATTAATTTCATTTCACAGAAATTAATTAAACTTAATTTCGTGTTTTACATCCAAGTGTTTATAAATTGAACTCAACTTCATTTCCGCAACTCAAGTGCAGAGTAAACTAGACACTAATTTTTCACTTTAAGTGCGTATTTGTAAATTTCGGAATTTTATTCTGATAATCGATTGAGTATCGGGTTTTAATTGAATAAAATACAAACATAATCGGCTTTCCTCGAGTTTGGGCCGGTTTCTTCTTCATTTGTAGCCCACCCTTTTGTCAGTCCATGGCATTGCTTCCCTTACTAGGCTAGTGACGAGGCAGGCCAACCTCCAGCCCAATTCTTTCCATAGCCTTCTTCCCTTCTCCGTTTGATTTCACTGTCTTCACAAGACCAGCAATAGCGGAAAAATCCTAACAACCTGCGAAACCTCCGATCCTCCTAACCACCTCCTCCCTGACCCAATCTTCCTCCACGCAAGAAACTACGGCTTGGACGTTTCTTCTCACCCAACAACCAACGCCGGGATCGAGCTCCTTCTGTCGCAGGAAGTCAACACCAGTTTCGAGTACCCTCCTGCGAGCCTTCATCTCCATGCCAAACGACGAGTGGTATCTCCCGGAGTCTCCTCTTCTTCCTCGGTCAGTGTAGCCTGCTTCCGAGCCACCAGAGGTGTGAGCCTTCCTCTCTTCCCCGAACACAACAACAACAAAAGGTTCTTCTTTCTCTCCTTTCTCCTCCTTTATTTGCTCTTGGTTCCGGATTGTGTGACCGAGGTTCCCTTTACGTGTAACTGCAGTTGAGCAGCTTCGAGCATCGGCAACCCCACATGGAAACACCGGGAGTCTTGACGAACGAACCCAGATCGACACCGGCGTGGTGAGCCTTCTTTGCTCTTCCTCGCCCTTCCTTGCCTCTATCGTAAACACATAAAATCATATTTGAGCTTTCTTGCTTTCACCGAGGATCGAACCTAGGACTTATTGATTAAGGGCTTTGGCAAAATCTGCTTCTAGGAAGGCTCAAACTAGAGTCTCTAGGGTTATGGATAGGTTTCCAGTTTGTTTTGTTTTTTTGACTTGTGAAAATCGAACCGGTGACCATGTGTATGCCGAATAGTTTTAGAAAAAATCTGGGTATAGTAGTTATATTTGGAAGCACGTTTCGAGACCTTAAATTCGAATTTTTGATATGTTGTTGAGGAAATTATGTAGTTTAGTGTGAAAATTGGGAAAGATCCAACGGTCGGATTTAGAGTTATAGGCTTGCAAAGTTTGTGCGGAACTTAGTTTTTAGAAACTTTAAGAAAATTGTCTAAATGTTGGATATTAGTGTGCGTGAAGGCAACTTTGGATTTTTGTATATATCTTATAAAACTTTGACTGAGGATTTTGATTGGCCTAGCTAGAAGTACACATGGCATAGTACGGTTTAAATTTTTCTCGGAATTTTTGGGATTTAGTAGAAGTTAGTTAGCTTAGGCTAAAGTAGGGCTCTTGGTTTATTTCCGAGAGAGGTTTCTTTATGATTTTGGCTTAAGTGTAAACTCGAGGGAACTTTTAAACCCGTTATGGGTCCTGTAGTGTTTTAATATGTTTTTCGGATACGGTGAAAGATTTATAACCGCTTTGGGCACCTTTCGGAGTTTTAAGAAAAGTTAGGGGCATTTTGGTAATTTTAATAAAAGTTAGGATTTATTATTCTTTCTTTATAAGAACATCATAGATAGTCCTCATATATGATAAAATTATGTTGATAAGACATCTTTTGTCTTGATCAAGTTGTTGAGATCGTTTACGTTCAGATCGAGATTTAACGAGTTTGGATATCAGACCAGTTTAGGTAAGTCTTACGTACTTTCTTAGCTAATGATTCATGTATGGGTGTGTATTATTGTAGTGGTGTATGTTGGGTGTTTTATAATTAAAACTTGAGTAGGATAACGTTGCGAGATAAGTAACCCAAGTGTTTGAGAACGGGTCGTGGCATTTTTGCTCAACGTTGATAGGTGATTGGAGAAGTTCTCTACAACTAGTCCCCTCGGTACACGGGGTATGCATTGCTCCAGTCCACTCGGTACACGGGGACATAGGCGAAGGTCGGGAGACTTTCGTGCCACACGATAAGTTGAACTAATAGAAGTTAATCACCTAATTGAAGATAATAATATGATTGAGTTTGAGCATTTTGTTTGTTTAATATCCACAGTGTGTATTTGTGCTATTTAATACTAACTGATATATAAAACTGTTAGCTAACGTTGTATACCGTCGTTGATAGACCTTGCAGGGAGGTAGCTATTGATGGATCCGGAGAGAGGTGGTCTGCCGGGTTTCTGTACGAGTCATTTTGGGTTTTGATATTATTTTAGTGACGAGACTCGTTTCATTTTTCTTTAGATTCTATCACGTTTATTTTGATTGCTGATTCGGTCACGTTTATTTTGATTGCTGATTCGGTCACGTTTATTTTGGTGGCTGGTTGTCAGATCCCGTAAAATTGCTGTCAAATTAGGTTAGGACCCATTGTGAGGTCCTTACCCGTAGCATCCCGAGGTCCTAACACGTAGCATCCTGAGTTTTTAGAACCGCTTTGGAGACTTTTCAGAATTTTATGAAAGATAGGGCATTTTGGTAGTTTTCTTAAAAGTTAGGGTTTCTTTTTCTTTCTTTCCAAAAACTTAATTATTAACCGAAGAACCTTCTAGAAGTTGTATAAGTGGCGGAAATGTGGTTCTAAGACGCTCTCGTTTGATTAGGTAGTAGATAGATTTTGTACAAGTAGATGATAACCAATAATGGCCAGTCGTCGATCAATTCAGGTAAGTCTTACGGGATTGCTTAGCTAGTTATTCTAATGTAAGTGTGTGTTACTATAGTGGTGCGTGTTTGAGTGCTTTATAATTATAACTTGAGTAGGATGACATAACTATATAAGTAGACCTAAGTGCATGAAAACGGGTTGTGGCATCACTGTCCAGCGTTGCCATGTAACCGGGAGGCTCTCTGCGATCAGTCAACATCGGTATAAGGTGAGATCCATCGGATCCATTCCGGTATGTTTACGAGGACAGAGGTGAAGGACGGGAGACCTTTATGCCACACAATAAGTTGAAAAATTAATAATAAATCACCTAATTGAAGATAATAATAAGGTTTGAGTGTGAGCATGTTGATTGTTTAATTTCCGTATTGTGTGCGTTTGTGCTATATTATACTATCTGATATTTAGAATTGTTAGATTACGGGTTCTACCGTCGTTGATAGACACTTTGCAGGGTAGGTAGCTGCTGAGAGATCCGGAGAGAGATGGTCACCCGGATTTTCGTACATATTAGTTTGAGGTGTTGAGTTTCATTTAGTGACGAGACTCATTACTTTTTCCTTGGATTTTGTCATGTACTTTTGAACGGTTGAATATTGTTTCCCTTTTTATTTCATTTTACTTATTAAACATTTAATTCGGTTTTCTTTATTTGTACTTTGTTGTAAGATCCGGTGAAATTTTTGTCAGACTATGGTCGGAACCCATTATGAGGTTATAACCCGTGATATTCCAATTTCCTAAAATTTGGGTGTTACACATTAAATCCAAATAATAATACATCAGTTCATTAATCCCATTTTTAATACTAATTTGAAATTAAAAAAAGAAGAAGTTATAATCCACATCACACCATTAATCCCATTTTTGATAACATGTAAGATCCTGATTGTCACATCTAGCCGAAACTATAATTTTTGCTTGATAAGTAAGGCGTTTTATTTTTGGAAAATTCGTTGGTAGATTGTATCACTTCTAACCATTTTTAAAGTTACACTTTTGAGTTCAAGTTATTATTTTGGGTATTTTTCCTTAATAAAATAACCGAAACAAGATTTATTAATTCAGAGATACTGGTATCTTATTTGCCACTTTTCCCTAAAAATAAGTACCTAAGAGATTAATGTAAAATAATACTATGACATCAAATATATATATAATACAATATGTAAAACTGATTAGTGTTTTTAATATGGTTCCTATTTTAATATATATATATATATATATATATATATATATATATATATATATATATATATAAATTTATCAATCTTAATTTTATATGAATAATAAATTACTCAATGTTCACGCGACTTTTCTCGTTTTTGTTTTCTCAATCTCTATCACTCTTTTAAATGTTTACTTGGACCGTCAACAATTATCAGAAAACTATTATGTACGATTTAAAAACATGAAAAATATATTTAGAAAATAACACAAATTGATTTAGTCTGCACATGACATTGTTCCTGATGTCAGGAATCCTTATATCGTGGAGACTTATAAAAAATGAATTAGAGATACATATTACATAATTTAATCGAATATATATTGCTATAATGAAATGTTTATGTTAATAGAAATTATTATTTATATGAGATAACGTCGATCTCAACCTATTATATCGTGGAGACTTATAAAAAAAACTTTCGGTGGTGGCTGAGATATTTTTCCATTGATAATACAAATGAGAACAAATCTAAATATATAAGATTAATTACCTACTATTCCTATTATTAGTTGATTTTATAATAAAAGCTTATGTGTTGGAAGGGTTCCACATGCATATGCAATCGAATACGAAGCTTTTCGAGTTAAATACTATTCGTCGGAGTTTCACCTGGTATCCGAGCAATTCGATCTTCGAAAATGGCTTATTAGGCTTGTCGTTATTAAGACTCCAATTGCGAACATGAACAATGATATTCCGTCCGATTGGACTAGCCGGCCTTAAAACATGTCGTTAATTTTCAACCATGCCACAAGGCCGCACTTGATAAGCGTGTGGAGGTTGAAATGTCTTCACATCAATAATAAAAGGATTAAAGGGTTAGTATTTAAGGTTGGTGATCTACCTCTCCTATTGTTAATTGGTGAGCCCGTTAGACTTATGTCTTGGGCTTGGCGTGATTGAACTTCCATACGCGTTCAGCCGTGGTACGAAATCCTCACGCTAAACCTGATCCGCCAAAATTCTTCATTTATGGGTTACAATTGTATATACTAGTTTGGACCCTACACTTGTATATACCGATGAGTTCGGACCAATGTACATCTTCTTTGTTAAGCAAGAACACGAGAAACTTTGAAAAGTAAAGGCTAACATAAGAGTTTTAATTAATTAATATACAATTACTTGAGCAAACTAGCCACTATTAATTAAATAAAGCATAGAAGCTTACCCTCGAAAGGTACGTGGAGGACAAAATGGAACAAAATAATAAAGAATGGAGTTCAAGGCAATAAACTAAAATTAAGGTATATATATTGAAACTCAAAATTAGTCAATATATAGTAGAAAATTTCCTACGAAAAGGATTGAAAACAACTTTGTGGTGAATCTGGAGAGAGCTAAGTACACTAAACAAAATTTTAATATTAACATAACTAAGTATGTGTTAAGCACGTTGCATGCATTACTTAAGATCGAGCTTCGTCTTTCATTGGTTATAATTCTGGGTCCTCTAAATACTTTATTCTTCTTCAAACTTAAAAACTTATTGGTCATCAATCTTCATGAATCATGTTCACAAATTATAGATTTCAAACCCGGTGCCCGTTTAGTTTGAGTGATGGAATGAAAATGAAATGTAATTGATTAAGGGAAAGGGATGAAAATGAAAAAAATTAGGTTAGTTTCATGTGTAAAAAGATCTCTAAACAAACATAATTTTTATTGATTTGGAATCATTGCGTTATCGGGAATAATTCTTAGCGATATCAAACGAGCCCTTATTGTTTGTTCGGTGTAGATAGATCATTGCAGAGATTATTCTGGAGTTTACTTTAGTCTAACTAGTTTAACCTATCATGTCTTGTTCGGTGCAGATAGATCATTGCAGAGATTATTCTGTACTTTATTGGTACTCCTCGCGCTTACAGGCAAACTTTAAAATAAAAATAGCTCGCAACGCAAAAAAACTACCCGCATTTTATTCAACACTAAATTTTAAGTTCAACTATGTGGTTATAATCCATAATACTGATGAAAACTTATAAATGTGATTAATTCCTTATTCTTTTATACAAATAACACAAAGGATCATAATATATAACATGAACACTTACATATTCGTGGACCAAATTTGAGGAAGATTACAAATTATTTAGGTTTAATGAACATTTGCATCACATGCAGGATCATTAATCAGATAGAATTGTCTGCAAATCATAAGACTTCAGTTCACCGAAGTCCGGTGTAGTAAAGCTCTCCCATTTTTGGCACATACATAAGATCTTCTCCCTCAATGATTCACACTGAACTTCTTCAACCTAAATCAATAAGAGATCATTAAAATCTAATCCAAAATCATTAACTAGTAATCAGATTATGTAATTTCGTACCCTAAGATGAAGGTTATGGAAGATTCTTCCAGAAGATGATTCAGAAGATGAAACCTCCATTACTATAACACCATTTTCTTCTTCAAGCTCTCTCAGAACCTCTGAAATCGAGATGATTATTGATGTCGCGTTATTAGATGATTTGATCGTCGAGATTTGGATTGAGATCTCTTTGTTTCCCAGCTGCGTTGCTTGTACTGAATACCATGATTTGGTTTTTGATGTTGTTGTGTTGTTATTTGGCTTTGAAGTTGATGACAAAAGCTCTTGCTTTCTTTGGTAAAGAAGTTCCACATTCTTTTGTAATTCTGGTATGTATTTAAGTGCCCATGCAACGGTTGATGGATTGCTCAACTTTTTCTGCATAATATATAATTGAGTGTAATATAAACTATGTTGGTTATCCTAAGCATTCTAAATAACTAAGATTTAGGGTAAGTTGTATGAGTCAAGCTATTTAATCGTTCATCCACTAAAAAAGTTGAGTATGAACTATTTTTAGTTTAAATAAAACTTCGAGTCAGCTAGAGTTAAAACGACCTGAACATGCATGAGCATATCTAAGCTCGAGTATATGCTCGATTGTTCGGCTCAAGTAACAACCCTAAAGACAAGATGAGTTTAACTCAATAGGGTTATTGATCAGACGAATTACTCGAACTTGGTTGTGATACATTTATTTGACTAAACAAGATGAATATGAGCACAATTTTTTAGTTCAGTTTGGTTAGGCTTAAACTCATTGATTCTAAACGAGTTAAACACGCCCATCCAAATCTCAAATTGTTCTACACAAATAACAACTATAATGATCTTCATATGATTCGATGTTCAATAGGGTTTGTTATATATGAGATAAATTACTCAAACTCAACTCGTAAAAGCTTGGACCGAGCTTTTTTTATGTAAATAAATGGAAGATAAACATATTTATATGCTGGAATCAATTATAGATGAGATAAACATCAACGTAAGTAAACTTGGGTCGAATAATGGAACTATTAATGTCAAAACTAGTTTGATACCTTTTCATCTATGATGGGCAGCATAGAACGAAGGGATGAGTACAGACAATTGATCTTCCTTCTCCTATCCCTTTCACTTGCATTATGATCCAACCTCCTCTTCTTCTCAACCGCCATAGCATCATCTGGACCCACCGCCGTTTCGGTATAAATGTCCGAAATAGCTAGAGGTGGCGATATCAGCTGGTTTCCTCCGGTGGGTGCCGATGGAAAAGCCGTTAGATTATACGCCGCTGGAATGTAATTACTTAGCTGAACATCACCATAACAATTATGATCAATATTTGAAGTCATAGGTTGTTGGTGGTGGTTAAGATGGTAATTATCATCACCAAATATGAGATAGAATTGATCTAATGACGTCATTATGTCTTCTTGGTTTTCTTGACTATGAGAGTATAATGATTCATCGCCATTAAAGACGTATCCTAAGCTACTTGGATCTTTGAAAGGAGGATACAATGGAGCCATGATTTTATGATTATGAGATTGATTCAGTTAGGCTATATAGGAGTTAAGAAAACTAAACCAAGTTTTGCTTAGTTTTAATTATATTAGATTTGAATATTCTTTGTTAGAGTAATTTTGTATATTGTATTTAGGTTGTAGTTTACTATAAAAGTGGCTTACACAGGTTGTCTATCTAAACATGCATTATTAATTATAATTATTCATTTGTTTTTTTTTTTTTGAAATAAATTGGACGTTGAATAAACCTGAATTTGCTCCTATAGATGGTCGACACAAACTTACTAACAGCCTACAATTTTTTTACATAAGATCCTAGTAACATAGTTAGGTGTCATATAATATTGAATTAGATCTTAACTGTACCTGAATTCTTCATGGTATGGAGTGGAATGAGAAATTGCCACCCTGACTTGGCCTCTCACTAACAGCCTACAAAAAATAATTTTTTTTGTTAGAGTAATTTTGATTTACGTTCGATCCAATTGTCACCCTCACTTGGCTTCTTGGATCAGTTGACACTGAATGTCGTCCCTTAAGGTCGACAATTGTAGTATAACGTACAAGTAACATGGTAAAACGAAACCCTCTTGTCGCCACCACAGTAGCCTACCACCACCTGCAGTACTGCAGCATCGCCGACTATAATCCACGAACCCTCTCCCACCGCCACGAGCCCTAAACCCTACCCAGAATCCAGACTGAAACTATCTAGAACCGGGATTCACAACCGAGTCACCCCCAGCCATCGACCTTGAGTCGAATCGTTCCTTGGAGCCAAAATCTGCCTTGTTCCTTTCAAACTCGAACGCTCAAGCCCCTACCCTAAAACAGTTCCCTGTTCATGGCCTCAGCCGCCGCGGATTCATTCGGAGAAGGAGAGCAAACCTTAAACAGCCTTCAAGGGGTTCTTTTTGTTTTATAATTTTACAGCTCTTTTGTAAATTCGTTTTGTTTATAAAAAAAGATAAAGGGAAAAAGAATGGGAAAAAAAATAGTGCATTTTTTACATAACGGTTTACTCCGTTTTCGTTTAGTTCTTTTTATGAGTGTGATAGTGGCAGAGAAGAAAGTAAAGAGTTTCTCTTATTTGACAAATCATTTGAAAAGGTTATAGCTGTTTGCGGTTGAGCGCAAGGATGAGGTTAGAGGCATCCTTGAGGGCGACCTTGATGTTTTTGTGGCGTTTGTAGAGGTTTTGACCGTTATTAAGATGTGGTTGTGTGGGTGGTGCATGAGTATTCATGCTTTGAGTTGTGAGTGTCGTTGATGGCTCTGTTTTTGCTTTTGGTGAGATGGTGGATACATTGTGGGTATCTCGAGGCCGGTTATTGCAGAGCAGAGTGTAGGTGGTGATGGAGGTATGATTTTTTTATGCAGGTTTGTTGGAGAGGGTTATGCGTGTTCTTTTTTCTACCATGAAAAGCATCCCTCATAATTGTCGTCTAGGCTTCCCTCAAGCGTTATTTAGTGCTCTTTTGAAGGTGGCCGCTGAGCCAAGTTGAGTAATTGATTGGGTTAAGTTGTTTTTGCTTCCTTGGTGCACGTTTCAGGTGTTCAAGCCTTTGTGCAGGCGAGATAGAAGACCCGGAAGTAGAAAGTCTATCCAACACCAATGGATTTTGCAGGCCTTGTCTACTTAGCTTGGGGATAGGGTGGTGGAGTTTCTAGGATTGTGCAGGGGTTGTTAGACGGCTCAAAGTGTAGAACTTTGGTGAGGGTTGAGGGTGATTCAAGGAATGAAGCTGGTTTGGTGAGGAAATATAACATCAAGTAGTGTCTTCATAATGTTTCGGATGGAAAATTTACAATTGTTGTTAAAGTTTTCTGCTCCTCGGGAGTTGCTCTTTATAGTGATGAGACTTTGAAGGCATTGGAGGATAAACATCCCTACAAGTCTCCTTCTTCTAAGTCTTGCACTACATTTCATGAACTACGTACCCCTCGTTGCTGATGATGATTTGATCTTTAAATAGAGACAGTGTTTTCCCAAAGGTATCTCTTGTGACAGAGATGGTTTGAGGACACAATACCTTTTAGATGCTATGTGTGGTGAGGCTTCTACGACCGGTCACTAGTGTACCACCCATTCCCAATCATGCTCAAGCTCTTGGTCATGGATGTCCTCCTTCTCAAAATTATCGTCCTCCATCTACTAGTTACAACAGTGGGCAATATCGTGGATCTTCAACAGATGCAAATCGCCAGAAGTCAAAAGACAACAATGGTGTTTCAAATGCTTTAGTTGCTCACACTCCACATGCCCCACCACATTCTGTAACTTTTGATGATCGCCAACTACTTGGTCCGGCTATTTCATATGACCAATGGTCATCACTATACAAAATGTTTCAGTCATATCCAACTCCTAGCTCAAGTGATATGTGTGCAGGTATTGTTTTTAATCCTTGGATCCTAAATATTGGTTCTTCTTTCCACATGACTAGATCAAATGTATTTTTATCGAATATGCATTTTGTATCATCATGTAATATCAAATTTCCTAATGGCTCTCTTTTAGTTGCTAATCATGCAGAATCTATTACTTTATCATCTACTATAATGCTAAATAATGTCTTATTTGTTCCAAGATTAACTTGTAATCTATTATCTATAAATGCACTTACCTCTAATTATTCTTGCAGTATTACATTTATTAAGATATTTGCATTATTCAGGACCATATTATGAGGACATTGATTGGATGGGGTAAATCTTGAGACGGCGTATATTGGCTCAGCTTGTTTCAACCACAATCATTGGCTACTTGCTTATCAACTCTAGTTCATCTTGCCACTCTATGGCATAATCGTCTTGGTCATCCGTCTTCTCAAGTTCTTAAACAATTTTCAAACATTTTACCTACTAGTATTCCTATCTCCAAAATAAAATCGTGTGACACTTGTTATTGGGCCAAACATGGTCTATATTTTTTTATTCAAGTTCTATGTTATCGTGCACTTGAAATTTTTGATCTTGTTCTTTGTGATATATGGGGACCATATAGGACCGCCTCTTCGTGTGGTGCTCTTTATTTTTTAACGTTAGTTGATGATTATCCAAGATCCACTTGGGTTTATCTAATGAGGTTTAAATATGAAGTTAACAAGCACATTAAAAAATTTGTTCAATGATGCAACACACAATTTTCCAAGACCATAAAGTTCTTTTGCAGCTATAACGGTGCTGAATTTTTAGCTTTAGGTTCTTTTCTTTGTGAAGCCGGTATAATTTTTGAATCATCATGTGTTGCAATACCTCAAAAAATTGGTAATGTCGAACGGAAGAACCATCACATTTTAAATGTTTCTCAGTCTCCGCTATTTGAAGCTCACATACCTATTTCATTTTGGGGCGAATCCATTTTAAGTGCTTGTTTTATAATTAATCGAACAACCTCAAATATTTTACAAGGCAAAACTACTCTACATCTTTTATTCAACAAATCGCCAAGCTACTCAATTTTACGTACTTTCGGTTGTCTGTGTTATTCTACTATAATACCAAAATCTTCTAATAAATTTTTGTCAAGAAGTAGAAAGTGTATTTTTATTGGTTATTCCGTTGGTACAAAAGAATGAAAAGTTTACGATATTTTAACTAAAACAATTTATCTTTCTCGTGACGTGATATTTCATGAACATATCTTTCCTTTTAAAAATAATCACAATGCTCAATCAAATATTTTTTTTCCTTTTCTAATACAGATTTAATTTCATCCTCTATTCCTTCCACTCATTGGGATGATTCTCCTATTTTTTTGAAGGATTCAACATCTCTTGTACTAACCTCCTCCCCTAATTTATTACCTATCCTACCTAGGGTCCCACCTAACCCTAATACATCCATCTCCTCCCTTCATCCTTTTTTACCTCACGATACTTCCGTTCTCTCTCTAACTCCTTCTAAGTTTTCGTCTCTTCTCTCACATGTGTAACACCCCGAATCCGTAGGACTCGAGGTGCTACTAGGCTAGGATCTCACAATGGATCCTGACCCTAGCCTGACAACAAGTTCACTGAATCTTACAACAAGACACCGATAGATTAAATACAAAACATCAAACTGATATAGATATGTATCAAAAGGTAATACAGAAGTACCGCTGAGTACAAATAAACATCACTGTACAACAAAATATCCTATAATCCCCGATAACGACCCAGTGTACGGAGCCCTCAGCGGATCACCCACTCTGGATTACTCTGCATCTCTCCTAACCTGCAAAGGATCTACAACAAGATATAAAACCGTTACCTAACTATACACATATATATATAGAGATGCAAGAGCACAACCACACATCAGAAATCATAACACATCATCATGCTTTCAAACGTTTACCCGGTTTATTATCTTTAATAAGTCCAATCACTTAATCGTATAAATATATACCTGAATAGGAATATATGTGACACGAGGAATATGACCCTCGCCTCCGAGTGCAATAGCCAGCTGGAGTGGTACCGGGACACCTTCCCGTGTACCCTATGGGAATGGTGAAAGGGTCCGTCCCGTGTACCAGATCTGACATGACTACAGAGAACCTCCCAGACTCCACGAAGGGATGAAAGGGTATGTTGTCACGGCCCTACAGTGGGCAATCACTAGACCATAGGTCGGTAATCATCATAACGCATGGTATAAAGCATATAACAAACACCACTCATGCACACATCCAATATAGGGATGACAGCTAAGTAAGTCCTATGGACTTACCTCAACCTTGGAAGTCTCAAACCCGATCGGCTCCAACTCTGGAGATCAACATTGCCTAAAACAAGGCATAACCATATATCAACTCATATCCATCAAAATGTCACACCTAGACCCAAGGGATCCATAAGGATCGTATCCTAACTCATAAACCTCGATAAACTACTAAATCTCAAAGCCATAACCGGCATACTGATATATCACATCCTCATCATTCTATCCTCATACAGATACCTAGCATGCTACTAACTCGCTCATACTAGGAAAGGAAAGGATCATACTACTCTAAGTAGATCCTGCACAAAACGCACCTGCGGAATGGAAAGACGCAGGGGCGGAACAAGCAACCCGCAGGCGCGGCAAGGCTCGGCCGCAGGCGCGGTGACAACGGCTGCAGGCGCTGTGACACGGCTCCCGCAGGGGCGGCGGCTTCCAGGCGTGGGGGCGGCGACAGTGCAGAAAGTGATCCCGCGATTCCTCTTCGGCTCTTCACGTGATCAAATCACGTCTTCATCAACCATTAATCATACATATGCATAAACATACACAATCCAACATCAACATGCATTTACACACATCTAATCCTAAGCTAGGGAGGAAGAAAGGAATCAAAGAAGAAGAAAGGAGGAGAGAAGACCCTTACCACTGCTGTGGCCTATCCAAGGAAAGATCACCACAAATGGCTTCCAAGCTCAGCCACAAAGCACAACAACCATCAACAATCAACCACACCAACTAGCTCTTCTAAACCAAGGTAAACCAAGACAAGATCAAGGAGAAGAAGGAGGCAAGAAGAAGGACGTGAAGAAGGCTGAGGAATGCAAAACCCTTCCTCAACAAGCAAAGGAATAGGTATAATGAGGAAGAAGGGTAAAGCACGAGTCAAAGCGGTCAACAAAACCGGCTGCAGCCGTCGGAAACCGTAGGGGCGGGCTTCCTGGCCGCAGGGGAGGAACAACAGAGGAGCCGCAGGGGCGGCCTCACGGACCCGCGGGGGCGGCTAAGGCCAAAAACGGCTCCAAAGACTAAGGCTCTTACACCTCACCCCCCTAAAAACAAGTTTCGTCCCGAAACTTGTAAAATTCTCAAACCACTCGGACTCAGAAGCCGAGGTATAACTCTCTCAACCGGAGGAATCACATCTCCGCTCATATGGTATCAACCTATATCACTCTATAACCTCAAGCACGGGCATGGAGGAACTCATCATCTCCAGCTGTAAGATCACTATACTATCTAGGGTATAGAGGAAAAACATCTCTAGCCAAACCATCATCACATCATAAGGGCATAGAGGAAGAACATCTCTAGCCAACTCATCAACATAACCAAAGGCATGGAGGAAAAACATCTCCAGCACTACTATGTCCATCAAAGTAGCATGGAGGAAAGAACCATCTCCAGCTATACCTATCACATCACTATAGCATGGAGGAAAGAACCATCTCCAACTATAAACAATCGCACTAGCACAACAAGATCTAATAAGATCACACATCACAACATAGCTAGTACGAGAATAAACACAGCATGGCATATAAGCACATAAGCATAACACTCACCAAGATAGTACTAAGATCTACTCGTCGATCCTACTGGTACATCTATCTCGGCATAGAACTTTGGATAGTTCCTCTGGATACTATCCTCATACCTCGTTCTAGGACTGCAATCGGGTGCTCAACAAAAGTGTGGTCCGGCTCAACCACCAAATCATCATAACTCACGATGTCTCTCGGATCTGGTATGTACTCCCTCAGCTGAGACACGTGAAACACAGGGTGAACACCCTCTAATCTCGGAGGCAAAGCTAACCTATATGCTGCGCTCCCAACCCGATTTAGTATCTCGAACGGTCCGACATATCGAGGGCTCAACTTCCCCTCAATGCCAAAACGCCTAATACCTCGTTTCGGAGACACTCTCAGCCACACATGGGCTCCCACTCTAAACTCTAGAGGTCTATGCCTCCTATCTGCATATGACTTCTGACGGCTCTGGGCAGTCAGCATCTGCTCTCTAATCAGTGCTACTCGAGCCACATCATCCTGAATCTGATCAGGTGTCAAACCACTAACATTGCTCTGCTCATTCCAACATAACGGTCCTTTTCTATTCATGTCAACATTTCGTATCGAGGTTATTATATCAGCAATGGTGTCCCTACTCATGATGTCCTAAAATTTGGGGTGCTCCTAATTTTGATATAATCAACATGTTTTTATTACGGAGTACGGAATCTCTGTCAATACAGTTCCTCATATGGGGCCACCCCAATAGATGCATGCCAACTGTTGTTGTATGAGAACTCAACTAGTGGGAGATGATCCGTCCACACTTGTCCCCAATCCAACACACAAACTCGCAGCATATCCTCCAATGTCTGAATGGTCCTCTCTGACTGACCATCTGTCTGAGGATGGAACGCAGTAGTAAAGTGAAAAATCGTCCCCAGGGCAGTCTGAACCTGCTGCCAGAATCTCGAGGTAAATCGCCCATCTCTGTCTGAGTCGATCGTCCTCGGCACGCTTAATTCCAAAAACGGCTTCAAAGACTAAGGCTCTTATAACATGCATCTTATAATCCTATTTCTACATCACCTTCCATTATATCCCTTGTCAATAATGATACTCAATCTAGTCATATACCTTCCGATCCATCCGCTCTTCTTTCTTCCCCGTCTGACTCTCCCCTTGCGCCTGCTCCTCTTCGTCAAAGTATACATCAAATGCAACCGTCTACTTTGTCAACTGACTTCCACTATGACACTTTACGTCGTCTCTCTCAACCTACTTCATATTCAAACTCATCTCCAGGTAATTTGTATCATATTGCTTATAATTACGTCTCTTATGAAAGATTAACACCGTCCTATCAGTACTTTGTCAATGCAGTACATACCTCTACTGAACTGAAGTTCGTTCATGACACTCTCGGCAATCCCAAATGGTGTCTCGCCATGCAAGAACTCAATGCTCTTTCCCGCAACAACACTTTGGACGTCACAGATCTACCACCCACAAAAATAACCCTCAATTGTAAAAGGGTATTCTATATTAAACATAAATCCGATTGGTCCATTAAACGTTATAAAGCTCGTTTAATTTCCCTAGGAAATCGTCAAGTTGATGGAATTGATTTTCATGATACCTTCTCTTCTATAGCTAAACATGTGTATGTAAAAGTTTTTCTTGTAGTTGCAACAATTAAGAAGTGGGATCTACATCAAATGGTAGTACATTAAGCTTTCCTTCATGGAGATCTTCACGAGGAAGTGTACATGTCTTTTCCACCCGGTTTTTTCCCGATTGATCTCATAAAGTTTCTCGCCTTCGAAAATCTTTATATAGTTTACATGAAGCACCTTGAAATTGGTTTATCAAACTTTCGGCTTCTATAAAATCGTTTGGTTTCACTAATTCCTATTCTAATTATTTTGTATTCTCGTTCACTCGATCAAACGTACGCCTCCATGTCCTTATGTATGTCAATGATCTTCTCATCGCTGGTGATGATCCTATCTCTATAAATCGTTTTAAATCATACTTACATTGTCGTTTTTACATAGAGGATTTACTACGTGAATATACCTTACGCAACGAAAATTTTCCATGGTCCTACTTGCTGAAACATGCTCACTAGCATCCAACCCGCTGCTTTTCCACTGGAGCAAAACCACATACTTTCAAATGACTCTAGCCCTTTGTTCGATCAACCCGAACGCTATCGTCGTCTAGTCGGTAACTTAATTTAGCTTACTATAACTCGCCCTGATTTAAGCTTTGTTGTGCACCTTCTCTCTCAGTTCATTACGGCTCCGACTAAAACTCAATGGATCGCTATCCAGAGAGTGATGCGTTACTTAAATCCTCTTCAGATCAAGGACTATCTCCAGCAACAACAACAACCTTCAGCTTAATGCCTTTTGTGATGCAGACTATGTGTCTTGTCCATTAATCAGACGCTCAACCATGGGCTTCTTTATCATGCTCGGACACTCACCTATTTCGTGAAAAACAAAGAAGCTAAATATCATCTCCCGCTTATCCTCCGAATCGGAGTACCGCTCTATGGCCACTACATCTTGTGAAATTATTTGGCTCTCGACATTGCTTAACTCTCTTGGTATCACTTTATCTCTCTCTCTCTCGACCATTCAACTTACGGTGCGACAATGAAGCTGCAATTTACATTAACTCAAATCCGGTCTTCAACAAGCGCACAAAGCACATTGAAGTCGATTGCCACACCATTTGCGGCCTTGTTCAAGCTGGTCGTCTTGTGACGCATCACATTCAATCTTCCTTGTAAGACCTGAGGTTTTAAGGACGTTGTGTCCATGCCAACGATGCTCACACGGAAACTTCCCAAGAGGTCACCCATGGTGAAATTACTTCTGTACGAACACGCTTAACTCCATAGTTATTTGTCCTCACTCTACCACTAGAAAAGAAGAATTCTTATTGACATGGGTAGGAACCCATCCTTATAAGTTAATCACAAGTCCTCATTCAAATGATGCGGGATGACAATTTTACGGGATGTTACAATATCCCCACTTAAGCTCCTAACTTCCACGTCATGCCAATGACCGTCAACCGAGCGGAGTGACCGCCTACTAAGACAAGCGCACTCATAACTCAAGGTTTGATCTGATACCATTTGTAAGACCCGAGGTCTTTGGGACGTTGTACCATGCCAATCATGCTTGCACGGAAACTTCCCAAGAGGTCACCCATCCTAAAATTTCTCCCACACGAGCACGCTTAATTGTAGAGTTATTTGTCCTCATATTGTAACATCCTGTAAAATTGTCATCCCACATCATTTGAATGGGGATATGTGATTAACTATAAGGATGTGTTACTATCTATGTCAACAAGAATTCTTCTTTTCCAGTGGTAGAGTGAGAACAAATAACTTTGGAATTAAGCATGCTCGTGCGGGAGCAATTTCAAGATGGGTGACTTCCTGAAAAGTTTCCATGCAAGCATGGTTGGCATGGGACAACGTACCAATGACCTCGGGTCCTACATTCCTCTCAAGTGGCGGATATGTTCACCAAAGCTCTAGACCATTGACAATTCCATGCTCTACTTTCCAAGTTGGGAGTACAAAATCTACACTCTCCAACTTGAGGAAATATTAGAAAATATATTATTCATATTATTCAACCCTTGTATATATTGATCTTATGTTGAATTATATCTCTATTTATAGGAACATATCTCTCTTTCTTAGGATAGTATTTATTCCTTGTATGCTTCATCTAATAATACACATTCATTTCACATTCATAATATTCTACAAACTTCGTCAAGTTTAACTTAATAATAATTAAGTTTAACGTTTAGGATTTTACAACTCAAAGTCAAAAAAAAAATAATAAGAAGACTTGAAACATTTTCATAACTCGTAAAAGAATAAAATCTTATAGTTTTGACTCAATACACAAATATAATGACACGGGAACGTGTTGCTAAACAACAATATCCTGAAAATGCATTATCATTAACCAAGTTATAATCTTCTAGTTGTCTTGCGATCACATTTTACTTGTTGCATGTGGAATAATAAGTTCATTTGAGATTATCCTAATTCACAATACAAAACAACACTACACGTATATTGTCTTGCTCAACACAATACAAAATAACACTACTCGTAACTTGTTCTGCTCAGCAATTGTTTTGCATTGGTATTATTAAGAAGGCTAAAAGATTGAAAAAGGTAGATGATAAATAATTGGAAGAAATGAGTAAGTAGGATCATTTTGTAAACGGGTGTACTATCAAGGCTCCTAATTAAATTGCATGACAAAGTAGGTTTCTTTTTATTCATCTAAAAAAATTAGTTTAAAGGGCTAATTGGTAATTTAAATTTTCAAAAGTCCAAGCCCAATCTATTTAATAAAGTTCAGCTCTCTCGAGTTACACAAGTCCAGGCCCAAATCGAGCTACACAAGTACGTCCAAAATAGAAATCTTGTGGTTAGTAAGTTTTGAACTCTAGATGAGAGGCCCTTCCTCCCTCTGTATCTTATACTAACTGGACCAATTGAACTTGAAAATCTATTATTATTTTTTTGAAGTTATATTTATCCCCCGTTTGGTTGAAACTCCGGAAACAGAATGAAAATGAATCTAGTCCACATTTGTACCTTATTCATGGAATCATTCCATGAGGTTTTATATTAATGCACTTGCTTCCCCCATTTTGTTACCCTATATGGTATTAAAACTAATCAATTTCTACTCCATTTACTTCAAACTACAAGGAATGATTCCCAAAAACTTCATGAACATGGGTATACGTATGAAATAGATACGTTTCCATTCCGTTTCCGTTTCCGGAGTTCAAACCAAACGGGCCCTTAATGTCTACTTACACAAACTAGTGTTACAAAAACATAACGTTTAGTTTTACAAAAATTTACAATTACCCAAGACCTCTTTCGAGCTACAGAACGAGTTACACAAGTCGTCTCGATTTACATAAAACTATATATTTACACAAACCGTCATCTCGACTTACACAAGCCATATCAATTACACAAGATTTACATAAAGCCTCGATTTACACAAGCCTATATTTACACAGATTTGGGTCATTTACATAAATATAAAATCTTTCATCTTTTTTGTAATTTCTCAAAATTTCCCAGTCTCTCTCAATTCATCAGCAAATGTGGCAATTAGGGTTTGAAGAAGAACAATTCCGGCCTTGCTCTGTTCGAAGAAGAACTGCTCGTTTAGGGTTTGAAGAAGATCAGATCTGGCCTTGCTCAGCCAGTGTTCGAACATAACAACCACATGTTTTGGCTTTGCTCGGTTAGGGTTCGAATAACATATCCGGACTTGCTCTGACGGTTTTGGTTCCGAACACGACGACGATAGGTTACGGCCTTGCTCGGCTAGGGTTCAAAGAACAGATCCGTCCTTGCTCCGATGGTTTTGTTTCCAAACACGACGGCGACAAAAATTTGAATACGCCTCCCCAAACTTTGACATAAAGAATGGAAAACTGTAAAAAAAAATTGAACAGATCTTAAACCAAACAAAGAAGAGCATATTAATTTGAAACCAAAAAAAGTATATATGATACCCAAGAAAATTGAACATATCTAAAACCACGTACCTGATCGTTGGAGGAAGCGAGATTGTCCACACAACAGCAGTTCCGAGCAGTTTTGGCAGCGGTTCTCAGCAGATCTGGGTTGGGTTTGGCGGCGGACCGTCTTCTCCGACGAAGCTTGAGGGTTTCCCACCGGTAACTGCTTGAACTTGGTGACGACTTCGGTGGTTTCAATTTGTTGTTTGGATTTTAGGGTTTACGAGATCTAAATGAGAATGCAAATTATATAGGGTTTTAATTTTTACGTTTTCCAATTATTTTCCTCTAATTATTTATTTTTAGATTTAAAATGTTTACAAAAAATAGAGTGGCCTAGTTTGTAAATGGAAAACAAAACAAGCCCTTTTACCCCATTCTTTTCTAAATAATTTCATTTGTTTGTGAAATGATATTAAGAAGACTAAATATTTATGATAGAAAAAGGAAAGATTAGGAAAAAATAGTTTAAATTATCAAAATGTAGATGTTCATCATCATCTACCTTTGATAACGTATATATATTTTTTTAATAAAAATGTACAAATAAAGTGGTATATTGTGAGAAAAACACGTGATAAAAAATGATGTAGAAAAGGAATTCCAACGTAAGTTCTCTAGGACTAAACGCAAATCATTTGAAAATATTGTAAAACAGTGTTGGCGCTCCATCTTTACGGGAAATGAAATGTTTAATCTTACAAAGAAAACGCAACTTTTGAAAACAAAGGCAAAAGAGTGGAGTAAAACAAATTTCGGCAATATTTTCAAGTAATTGAAGGATGTGAAACTGAATTTACAGGAAATTCAAAACAATCATAACAACACCCAAAACCAAAATCTTGAAACAACCCAAACAAATCTCGTAACTAAACAAAACAGACTTGTATCTTTCCATCAAATATATTGGAGACAAAGATCAAAAATTACGCATCTAAAAAATATGGACTCTAACTCCAAGTATTTTCACCGAATTTCTACTGGAAGGAGAAGCCGAAAACAACTAAAAGAGCTTATAACAAGAACGGGAATAACCCTCTCAACTGAGACCGAGATTCGTTTGGAAGTAAAAAAGGAATTCCAATGTATGTGCTCCATGACACCCATTGACCAAGCTCTACTCGACGAGAAACTCCGAATCATCAACACCAAAGTTAATTATGAGGCTAACCTGCTCCTAACAAAACCCCCATCCAACGAAGAAATCAGAAATGCAATTTTTGATATTGGATGTGACAAATCACTTGGCCTTGATGGCATGCCGGCAAGATTTTACCAAAAATACTGACATATTGTTGGAAAAGATGTCTCGAAAGTAGTAAAAGGCTTCTTTAGAAGCGGAAAAATGATTAAACAAATAAACCATACTTTTATAACCTTGATTCCTAAAACGGAAAACCCTACAACAATTAACCAATTTAGACCTATAAGTCTTTGCTCTACAATTTATAAAATTATTGCTAAAATAATTACAAAAAGAATAAAATCTATTATGCCAAAACTCATCCACCCTCTTCAAGGAGCTTTTGTGGCTAATAGATCTATTCACGACAATATCCTTATTGCCCACGAAGTTTTCCACTCTTTTCGGTCCAACAAGAGTAAGGAAGGTTGGGCTGCCATTAAACTAGATATGGAAAAAGCATACGGCCAAGTTAATTGGGATTTCATCATCAATATTCTCAAAAATGTTGGTTTCAATGACAAATTTGTTGAATGGATATGATCAAGGAGTGTATCACTACAGTCTCTTTCTCTGTTTTGGTTAATAACGGACCAACTGATCAATTCTTCCCTGAAAAAGGACTCAGACAAGGGGACCCTCTATCTCCTTATCCTTTTATTTTGGGAGCTGAAGTACTTACACAAATGCTACAAGATGATTGTAATAATTATGATAACCATATCGGATTCTCCGTATGCAGACAAGCAACACCAATACCGTTCCTATCTTTCGCTAATGATATGAGCATTTTTACAAAAGCTAATGTGGCCTCTTGCCGAAGAACAAAGCAAATCCTTGAAACATATTGCTCCATCTCTGGACAAAAAATCAAATTCAAAAAATCATCTTTCCAAACAACAAGTAACACAAGTGGTATCAATGTTACCCAACTAAAAAACGTGTTAGGGATGTGCCATACTACAACCCTCGACAAATACCTTGGATGCCCAATTATAAACGAAAGAGTGACAAAAGAAACCTTTAGTGATATAAACATTAAATCAAAACAACAACTCCTAAAATGGACAGCAAACTCTTTATCACAAGAAAGTAGGAAAACCCTCATAAAACATAATTTGGCAACCAAACCGACCTTTGCTATGCAAAGTTTTATGCTCTTAATACATAACCTGGATGAATTGGATAAAACTTACAAAAAATTCTTCTGGAATAAAGGAGATCAACACAAACCTATTATAAGTTGGGATACCATTTGATGCAGGAGCATCTCAAGACCTAGCCCGAGTCGAGATCATTATCATGGAAGCTAGGAAGCATGGAGTGAGCATCATAGTAAGGACAAGAAAAGGGAGATCATATGCATAGGAGAGAACCATTGAAGCTAAGATTGCATATGAAGCACGAAGGAGAAGCTAGCCTAGACATGCAAGGAGAAGGCCGATAGTCACTTGGGAGAGACGCAGCCGTACACGTGCCTGCAAGAGCACGTATGCATGGGCAAGGAGGAAAGCTCGAATGGATCATCATGGGTTGCGTGAAGGATAAGGAGTTGGACGTTCTTTTCCATCTAGTTGGGCCAATTTGATTGTTAAATTGGCCTTAATTAGATCTATCTTTTTCAGCCCATATTTGGACTATTTTAATATTGGGCTTTCTTTTATTTTATTTAATTTTTAATAGTTTTAGACAAGATTTAGATATGATCATATGTTTGATGATTTGATCTTATCTTATCTTTTAGTTAGAAGATCATATATCTTAAAGATTTGATCTTATCTTATCTTTATTTTATTTCTTTTATTCGTTTAGATAAGATCTCGAGATTCTATCTTGTAGGCTCGATCTTATCCCGTTGTAGCTTGTTTTGGACGTCCCACTTGCCTATATAAGGCTTCTGGACGTGCTCTTTTCAGTCGGACAATGAATAAACACACTTGATACTTTTTAGTATTTTCTTCTCTCGTGGATTCGAGAAACCCTGAATAGGTGGATTCCTATTCAACCCGGACGTGTGGATTCACGTCCAACCCTAGCTTGGCAGCATAGGAGAGTCGTCCATCTTGGTGCCGATTCTAAGATTGGTCTCTCTTTGATCTCTAAGCGACTTCTTGCGTTCTTGAGATCTATCGCGTCTTTCTCTTGAATTCAAGATTAAAGAGGGAGAATTCCTTTCAGGACTTCAATCAGTCTATCCTTCTACGATACATCCCAATCACCGGATCAATCATCCATCATTCCACACGTTTTCTACCATCTCCACGTCTTACCATCTCTATCTCTCTATCTAGTTCGTGGTGTTGAAAGATCGGGCAACCCTCGGGGCTTAACCCCGCATCACCATTTGTAAGTAAAAAAAGAGCGGGGGTCTAGGATTAAGAAAATCTTTAATCACAAACAAAGCCCTTCGAATGAAACTTTTATAGAAATTTCTAGCAGAACCAACCAATATATGGGTTAAAGTTATCAATGAAAAATACTTGAAAAACCAAAATATTCTCCACTACCAAAAAAACGGGGTATGTTTCATGGCAATGGAACAACCTTATGAAACTCAAATCTGAATTCAAAAAAGGTATTATTTAGCAAGTCGGTGATGGTAAAACAATCAACTTCTAGCACGACAGTTGGGTAACAACGACACCACTAATCAAAATGGCTCAAAACACCAATCTAATTTACACAAGCTTAAAAGTTAGTCACTTTATTAACAACTCAAGAAACTGGGATACTAACAAAATTGACAACGAACTACAAACTATCATTAATCTTGATATTAGAGAAAAAATAAAAGAAACAATCATACCCAAAAACGATTTGCATGACATACTATATTGGAGATGTAGTAAAAACGGATGGTTTTCTAATAAATCTTCTTCCGGTATGATTGAGGAAGAATCTAGTTTCCAACCAACCATTTCCCTTGAATGGATCTGGAAACTCGATACTCAACCCAAAATTAAAAACTTCATCTGGAAAATGTTCTTAAACGGAATCCCAACAAAAGCAAAACCGGATGAAAGAAAAATTGTTGTAACAACTAACAAGGCACTGTAAACTCTGCAACCATCACCTAGAAGACTTGTCCCACCTGATAATCGAATGTCCCTTCACTAAACAAATAATTACCAAATTCGATAGAACAATTGTGAATGAAATTAACACAATAAAAATCCAAAATAAAAAAGCTCATGAAATCCTACAGGAATTAAAAAACAAAATTGGAACGAACAAATTCGTGTCTCGCTACTATCTGGTGGAGTATTTGACTTTTTTAGGAACAAAATAATCTTTAATAATGAACCAATCGGACCTCTGAGCAAGGTCGTTGCATTCATCAAAAACCAAATCCATAACTGGAAAACTAAAATCAATGAAGAAGATGATTATGACATCAAAAAACAACAAAAGGGCACTAATGCGACAACAAGGAAGAAACACAATATTAAATGGGAAAGACCAAAACCGGGTTTCCATAAACTCAATTTTGACGGATCAAAACTTGACTCAGATGTAACATCCATCGGTTTTGTGATCCGAAATTATTATGGTGATGTTATTAGCCTCGATGCAAAGAAAAATAACTTTAACTCAGTTATAAAAGCTGAAGTTTTCGCTCTTAAGGCAGGTTTACAAGAGGCACTTAGATTGAAGATCAAAAAGATTGAAATCGAAGGTGATAATCTATGTGTTATCAGGGCACTCCAAGGCTTGTGGAGCTGTCCGTGGATGTCGAGATGATTATTTCCGACTCCAGACTGGATCTTTGTTTTTTTAACGAAATCCAGATCAGACATGTGTTCAGAGAAATCAACTGTGTTGCTGACCGATTGACCCATCTGAAAATTTCGACCCCCAACAACAATTTTTCTGATGATCCCGAACTTCGTGTTCTCATCCGCAAGGATGGTTTAGGTTGGACTACCTCTAGAAGGTAGTCCAACCTAACCGCTTTCCATTTAAAAAAAAAATGATGTAGTTTATAAGCGGATATCATGTGACAAAATTCGAGGCATCTGAATACGGAAATGTTACGCGACCTTAAACACTTATGTTTTAATATTATATAGTCGGTGGCATAATGTTATTTAATGTCTGATTAATATTGGTCATAAATTTAATGAATGCTATATTTTTAAATTCTTAATTTTTTTTCAATGGTATTATTCTATAATAATTTTTTAAGTCGAAAATATGTCTTTTAATTCTCTTACCTATTTATATACATTGTTATTTTCATGGAACGAGTTTATACGTGAATGATAGATTTTCTTATGTAAGACCCGAAAATTTTTAATTTATTATAAATATATATATTCTCGAAAACCCGACCTAAGGTACCGACTTAGTTAAATCGATCCAACCCGAACCCAACTAGTTAAACAAATAAACCTCTAAAGGTTCAACGGGCCCAATTCTTTTTCCCCGGTCAGTGCAAGCCACATGCCCAAGTGCAAGCCGCAGGCCATGCCCTTCTCCCTGGGACGCAACAAGGGCAGGGGCTATTTTTTTCCTTCCCTCTGTCTTTTCCTGGGCCGGCCCACCGTGTTTTCTTCCCTGGCGAGCAACGAACTCCTGGCCAATCTCCTTCCTTCTTTCCTCCTCTTGCTCGACCTTACCTGCTTCACGAAAATCCTAACCACCTCTAACAAATATCGTAAGCCGATCTTCGTCCCCTTGCATGCATTGGAGATCTCTCTTCTTTCACGCAGCTGTTTCCTTCCCTTCTTTCTGGTCTACTGCAACAGGATATACGTATGTAGCCTCCTTCTCTTATCTTCTCTTATATTGTTACGTGGGGAAGGTAATGTCATCTTCTCCTTCCTCAAAGTAGATCTGCGGCAAGTGGGACGTGATACCGGAACTGGGACGAGCCAAAGTTGGGTCTTTCCTCTCCTCTTCATCAAACCAGGTTGGCCGCGCGTGGTTAGTCCTCCTCCACCTTCCTTCAATTATGTTGAACCATTGACATGAAATAACAGCTATATGTATGATGCTAGTCACAAGATTCGAATCTAGGATCACTTGTGATCATGCCTTAGTGTGATTATTTTGTATTCTGTGAGAATCGAACTCTAGTCTCAAGGGATGTGGGAAAGTGGTTCTAGTTTTTTTTCATTTCAGCTGTGACTTGTGGGAATCGAACTGGTGACCTTGTGATGCCATATAGTTTAGGAAAAATCTGGGTATAATATTCAACTTTGGAATCATATTTCGATACCTTAGAATTGTCCGTTACTGCTAAAATTTTGATACGTTGTTGATGGTAGTAAGTAGTTTAGTGTATTAAATTTTGAGAAAGATCCAACGGTTGGATTTAAAGTTATAGGCTTATAAAGTTGATACGGAACTTAGTTATCAGAAACTTTACGAATTTCGGCTAAGTATAGAAATAAGTGTTCATGTAAGAGACTTTGGAATTTTGTGTGGATCTCGTGGATAGATATTTATGGGTTTTGAGTGTTCTAGTTGGAAGTAGACATGACATAATACGTTTATGATTTTTCTCGAAAATTTTGAGGTTTAGTAAGAAGTACTTTTTATAGGTCAAGTAGGGCACTCGAGGTATTTTCAGGAAAAAAAAAAACATTCTTAGGGTTTTGATCATAATTGTAGGTTTGGGCAAACCCGATATGGATATTTTAGGATTACAAATGTTATTGGGTTATAGTGAAAGACTTAACACCGTTTTGGCACTTTTTGGAAGTTTAGGTAAAGTTAGGGGAGTTTTGGTAATTTTTTACAAAGTGAGGGTTTCTTATTCTTTCGATATAAGAACCTCCTAGATATTCTAGGAACCTTCTAGAAACTTCACATATGATTGAATTGTATTGTTAAGACGTCTTCCGTCTTGATCAGGTTGTTGAGATCGTTTACATACGGATTCAGTTTTAGCGAGTTTGGATCTCAGATCAGTTCAGGTAAGTTCTTTGGACTTACTAAGCTAGTTTTTCGTAATGTTGGTGTGCGTTAATTCAGTTATGTGTGTTTGATGGTTATTAATTATAACTTGAGTAGGATGACCTTTTTACGTTATAGACCCAAGTGTATGAAAACGGGTCGTGGCATCAATGCTCAACGCTGACAGGTGATTGGAGAAGTTCTTTGCGACCAGTCCACTCGGTAGACGGGGTATGCATGGTCCTAGTCCTCTGGATAAACGGGGACAAAGGCGAAGATCGGGAGACTTTCGTGCCACACGATAAGTTGAACTAATATAAGTGAATTACTTAAATAAAGATAATAATTGGGATGTGTGTGAAATCATGCTTATGTGTTTATTTTACCCCTTTTGATATGTGTTTGTGCTAGAATAGTGTTAACTAATATTAGAATTGCTAGCTAACGATTTTTACCGTCATGTTGTAGATGTCTTGCTAGAATAGTGTTAACTAATATTTGTTAGTTTTGGTTTCGGGATTCTCTTTTTGGGCAAACTTTCTTGTCATTTCAGTTTTGAGATTTTCGTTTGTTACCGGTTGTCCTTTTGCTTCCTATATTTTATCATGACTTTTTAATGCATAAAAACGTTATTTCAGTTTTCTTTATTTGTGCCTTGTTGAAAGATTCTGTAAAATTATTGTCAAATTAGGGTCCATCGGGAACCATAGTGAGGTTCTAACTCATAGCATCCCGAGTTTCTAGAATTTGAGGTTTTACAATTTATTTATTAAATATTTTTATTAGTTTTATTCAATGATAGTTTTTTTAAATCGAAGATGTGTCTTTTTAATTTTAAAATTTTGAATGTATCATTAGTGACTCAATTCATTGAATGGTAATTTTTTTTTATTTCTTAATTATTTTTATTAGTGTTTTCCATGACACTTTTTTCAGACGAAGGAGCAGAGATTTTTTCAAAATTTTTGTCATAAGAATGCATTAATACCAATTAGTTGATTACAACAATAACATACCTTCATAACTTCATTAGTGTTACAATTTATTTATTAAAAAAAATTTGATCCCATATGTATTTGGATAGTTTAGCTGGAAGAGATAAAAATTAATTCGATCGTAATTAACAAACTAAATAATTATTTTTGAACCGATATTTTACGATAACTAGCTTGAAAATCGTACGTGAACAACTATCACATTTTGTTCAAGATCAAATTTTAATATTCACCATTCTGTGAATATAATCCATGAAACTGTAATAAATCCTTATTCTGTTATACACATAACACAAAGGATCATAATAACGCGATCACTTACATATTAGTGGACCAAAATGAACAAGATTACAAATTATTTAGGGTTTTATAAAACCTAGCTACGTTCGTAGGCTTTTGTAGTTTGGATCCATGCAGAATACTTAATCATATAGAATTGCCTGCAAATCACAAGCAAAGTTCTCCCATTTTTTGCACAAACATAAGATCTTTTCCCTTAATGATTCGCACTCAACTTCTTGAGTTTCTTCAACCTAAATCAATAACAAATCATTCAAACCCTAATCCAAAATCATTAACTGGTAAATTAATCAAATTACTTAATTTCGTATACCATAAGATGATGGAAGATTCTTCCAGCAGATGATTCAGAGGATGAAATCTCCTTGACCCGGAGACCATTTTCTTCTTCGAGCTCTCTTGTAACGGCTGAAATCGGGATGATTGACGTCGCGATATTTACTGATTTGATCGTTGAGATTTCGATTGAAATCTCTTTGTTTCCCAGCTGTGTTGCTTGTACTGAGTACCAAGATTTGGTTGGTGATGTTGTTGTGTTGTTGTTTGGCTTTGAAGTTGATGACAAAAGTTCTTGCTTTTTTTGGTGAAGAAGTTCCACTTTCTTTTGTAATTCTGGTATGTATTTTAGTGCAAACGCAACTGTTGATGGATTGCTCAACTTCTGCAAAAATTCAGTGTTTATAATAAATTCATAACTACTAAATATTATCTAAAACGAGTCAAACATGAACATATCGTAAATATATGACTTGTTGGACTCGCTTAGCAACTATCTATTTATAACTATACTATATGTGTCAACAAAGTTGTTATATGCGACGAGCTAAAGTTAAAACATTTTCTGGCGTGGAAACTTTCTCACCGTAGAAATTTGGTTCAATGATGTTATGATTGCATGCTAATTTACTCGTTTGGTTCAACTAAAAACCCTAACGATTACCAGATATTTTAATAGAATATCTATATAGGGCCAGGATTCGGTAGGAACAACTCTTAGAGTAGGGAATAAGAACTCCTAAGATCCGTTGGAAGAAAATTTATACGTTCATGATAGAAGGTGCATAATAAGCTTTCAAGGTGAGAATCACATGATTGTTCATTTTTCATTATTCATCCATTAAATAAGATACAAATTAGGAAACAGATTTCTTATTTTTGGGTTATCCCAAAAATAAACGTTGAAGCAATTGATCGTTAATATATTTTATAAGAAATTTGATCGTTAATATATTTGGTCGTTAATATATTTTATAGAGAAATCTGATCGTTAATAAATTTTATAAGAAATTTGATTGTTAAATTTGTTAGGATTGATCGTTAAAATTTGTTTTGGTAGTTAAAATATGAAAAAAGACATTTTAACCACCAATTTTTCTCTATAAAATTTTAACGACCCACAAAATTTTAACGATGACTATATAAATTATATAAAAAAAATATTTTAACGACCCAATATGAAAATAATGTATTACCATAATTTGGTCGTTATTATATTTTATAGAGAAATTTTGATCGTTAAAATATTTTTATCATAGTTCTATTGGAGGCAATATATTATTCTCATTAATTATTACCATAAACAATGTTAAATCTTAGACGTTCATCTATATTAATCAAACGGCTATTATAAGTCCATATTCCCTTCTCTAAGAGAGGTTCCTACATTATCCTCTCTCTCTCTCTCTCTCTCTCTCTATATATATATATATATATATATATATATATATATATGATAAAATAGGAACTTATACAAGGTCTATAAAATATATATATATATATAAAATATTTCAATGGTTAATAACATACCTTATTTATATCAATATATATAGTATTACGTCGTTAAAATGCATTTGCTCAACCTATTTCTATCTAGATGCTTCTTCAGGTCGGAATAGAAGTATTCCGACCGGAATAATGTAATAAAAATACTACATCTGATCGAAATTATAGTATTTTTGTTAAATTATTATGGTCGGAATACAATAGGCCTCTAGATATGATTAGTTTGTTTATATTGGTCATAATAGAAGTATTCCGACCGAAATAATGTTTATATGATTCTATTTCACCTGAAATACTTATATTCCGACCGGAATAGAAGTATTTCGATTAGAATCCACGAATTCATATTGATTTGAATACAAGAATTCCGATCAAGATACACGAAGATTCAGATCGATATGAATATAAGAATTCCGATCTGCGTAGTTAAATACCCATTCCGACCGGAATAGAGATTATGGTTCAATGATGTCATGTTTAATTTGAATGAGTAGCTCGTGCGATGGACAAATAGTTCGACTCGACTAGTGACCCTAAAACTCGTTCATTTGACTAACCAAACCGAGTGTAACCATATTTTTAAGCTAAATTCAATATCAACGTGTCAAAACTGGGCTTGACTTATTCAGCTCGAGTAATGATGAATATAATCGTAGTTGCATACCTTTCTATCAGTGATGGGCAATACAGAACGCAGGGAGGAGAACAAACAATTGATCTTCTTCCTCCTATTCCTTTCACTTGCGTTATGATCCAACCTTCTCTTGTGCTCAATTACCATGGGATCCTCCGACCCCATCAACGTTCCGATATAAACGTTTGGAACAGCCGGAGGAGGCAGTATCAGCTGATTTCCTCCGGCTGGTGCTGCCAGAAAACTTGTCGGATTGTACGCCGCCGGTATATTATTATCTAGCTGAACATCATGATTATAATAATGATCAATATTTGAAGACAAAGGTTGTTGTTGTTGTTGGTGAGAATAGCAAATATCATCACCAATTGTGAGATAGAATTGATCTAGTGTAGTGATTATGTTTTCTTGGTTAAGGGAGTATAATGATTCATCGCCGTTAAAGACGTATGCTAAGCTACTTTGAGCTGTGAATGGAGGAAAAAATGGAACCATGATTGATGATTTTGTTTTTGTTCGATTTGCAGAACGATTCAATTAGTCTATATATAGTGGAGTGAGATCAGTAAATAACTTAGTCGAGGTCGCTGTCAATTGTTTTATTTTTTTAATACAAGAGTAAGCATTTAAGCATGGTCATTATCTATTACACAACCATCCTATGACATCCTTTCGGGTGAGACTATCGACTTCTTGTGTTATGACTTCTCCTGGTGCAGAGCTATCCTGGCCTAAAGCTGCGAGCTTATCCGCAACGCCATTGACTTCTCTGTAAACGTGGTTGACTCTAACCTGCGTAAAATCAGACAAAATAAGTGAAATATCTAAAATGATCAATTCAATTTCCCAAGGTGGTTTCCATACTTTGTTTATTGCGTTAATAATTGTTAAATTATCTCCTTCAATTTCTATGTTCTTTATTTTCCTTTCTTTTGCCTTCAAAATTCATTTTCTAAGTGCAAATGCTTCTGCATGGAGGATTGATGTATATCCACGTTGTCCATATTCAAAAACAATTGTTTTTGTTTGGTGGTTTCTAAGTATATAGCCAAAAGAGCCGTGGTCATTAGTCTTTTTTGATCCATCAAAGTTCAGTTTTAGGCTGCCATATGCCGGTTTTATCCATTGTAATTTTTTCCTTTTTCTCTTATTTATTTTCTTTGTCTTCAACATCATGTTTATTTCAGCCGCGCTATTCCACTCATGGATTTGTTTGGCTGCCTCATGTCGGATGTCCATTATGGGTTTGTTTTCAAAGATGCTTTTGTTCCTCATATACCAGATATTTCACCAGATGACAGAAAGTTAAATAAAGTTCCTATCATCTAGATTGTTATGAATGAGAGGCATAATTTCCGCTATTTTCATTCCAGATATGTCGATAATGCTTAAGTAGTTCTTTGCCGATACGTTCATTATGTTATTAATGGTGATTGGACATCTGAAGAAAAGGTGTTTTGCAGTTTCATACGGGTGTTGACATAGTGCACAATTCATTGGTACCGGTACTTTTTATTTTTCCAAATTTTCTTTAGTTGGTAATCCATCTATAGATAGTTTCCATAAGAAATTTTTAACTTTTGGCATTGTGTTGAGGTTCCAGATCCACGAGTTATTAACTAGGTTGATGCCTCTTTGTTTGTAGAAGAGTTCCAATGCTGATTTTGTGGAGAACCATCCGTCTTTGCTAGGGCCCCAATACAGTCTGTCTTGTATGTTGTGAATTGGTAGGGGAGGATATCCTAAGATTAGGTTAATCATGTTTTGTGGTATGAGCGGTTCGAGAATGTTCGATATTTTTGTTTGGTCCCATTTATTGTTTGTCATTAGCATGCTTACGGTGTCCTTTTCATTTATTGTTTGTGTACTTAAAGCATGTTGTTGTAATGGATTTTCAGAGATCCAAGGATCTTTCCATAGCCTAATTGTCTTTCCATCACATACTCTCCATATAAATCCTTTTTCAAAATCTGGTCGTAGTTTCATTAGTTTTTTCCATTGCCATGAGGTATTGTTTTTCATTTTATAGGACCATATATTGTCTCCTTTCAAGTATTTCTCTTGTAATATTTTGACCCAAATGTTAATTGATGTTGTTGTAGGGCCTTGTTCATATCTTTCGCTGTCAATTATTTTCTTTTGCTTAATATACTCCTTGTATATAATTTTTTTTAGTTAAAATTTTTTTTAAAATTTGAATTTTATAAATTTTGTCATTTATTAAATTTTTATCTTTTAAAAGATGGGTAAATAATTATATGTACAAAATAATATTATATGAGATATTTTTGACCTTCAGAATTTATTAAAGTAAATAAGGCTTTTACATGAAATGAAATGGTTGATTATCATTAATTTTATACAATTTTTATTTTTTTATTATTTTTTATTGATTGATGAAGTTTGGTGATAATTAATAAGTGGTAAAACTAATAAAATAAAAGTAAATAAAAACTATCTTCTTTTAGTAATTTAATAGTGGCTATTAAACTCCGGTTTAATTCGAAAATGTTTTATATAAGGTGTGTTCGGCATACATGTAATGGTTTATAATACCCTGTAATTTTCCTCATAATTTTCCATAATTTTCATAGTTCGTTAGAGTGTTGTTGAAGAAAATTTAATCATTCTACATAAGCTTGATCTCCGATCAGCCTAATAAATCTTAGGATTCGGCTGTACCGAACACACCCTAGTTGATAGGGAGTGATTTTTAAGAGCAACTTTATAACTACGGTTTGATTAATGCTTTAAAATTGCTAAATGATATTAAATTATAACAGATTTTGAATGCTAAGGGGAGTATTATTTGAATAGTCATTTATTGACTAATTAATTATACTGTATTGGTTGCAATTGTTTATAATAAAAATTGTGTGGAATTAAATAAGATATTTTTAGCTTATTATATTGTTTTACTGGGACATGTGACCGGATTTTTAATTCATATAAATAGGGTTGAAAATAAATCCTGTAAATCTCGATTTGTTCTCGTCCCGTTCTCTTCTCGTACCAATCCCGAAGGAATTTTATTTTAAAAAAAAGCATCTAATCCCGCCAATAAATATCCGGGATAAGATACGGTCATTAAAGTCTTAAACTTCTTCATCCCATTAGGACAGTCTCATCTCGTTTATATAATATCAAAACGCTTCTAAATAATATTAAATCATTATAAACTCAAAGCACATCAATAGCAAAATGTCAACTAAAAAAATATATTAAATGTTTCATTTGAACTTTTTGGAATGAAGTTGCATTTTTAAATCAATTATTTTCAATAATTTATAATTAAAATAAATATATATTAAGATTTAGTTATTGTTTAATTGTTGATGATAAAAATCTTGAGCTATTTCATTTAACATGTAGTTTTTAGAAGTAAACTCATGGATTTAGTAGCTAATAATTTCCTTATCAAGTGTAAATATATAATCATTGTATTTATTCAGAAAAATAGAGAAAATTTGTAGATTAGGATATAGTTTTTGCAATGTACACGACTAAATAGATTATGTAACACCCCAAATTCGTAGGACTCGGAGTGCTATTGGGTTAGGATTTCACAATGGATCCTGACCCTAGCCTGACAACAATTTCACACATCTTACAACAAGACACCAATAGATTAAAACAAAACATGAAACTGATATATATATATATATCCAAAAAGGTAATACAATGTACCGCTGAGTACAAACAAACTAAACTGTACAACAAAATATCCCATATCCCCGATACCGCGCAAGTGTACGGAGCCCTCAGCGGATCACCACCTCTGAATCACTCTGCAGCTCTCCTATCCTGCAAAGTGTCTACAACACGGTATAAAACCGTTAGCTAACCATACACAAATATAGGAATATGCTAGAGCACAAACACACATCAGAAATCTTAACACATCATCATGCTTTCACACATTTACCTTGTTCATTATCCTTATAAAGTCCAGCAATCAACTCATATATAAATATCCATATAAACATAAGTGACACGAGGAATATAACCCTCGCCTCTGGATACTATAACCAACTGGAATGGTGCCTGGAACACCTCCCCGTATACCCTAAGGGAATGGAGAGTGCCCGAACCGTTTACAAGGTCTGGCCTGACCACAAAGAACCCCCAACTCCCAGCGGGATGAATGGAAAAGTTGTCACAACCCTACAATGGGCAATCAATATATCATAGGTCGGTGACCATCATAACACATGATATAAACATATAACACACACCACTCATGCACAACATCCTATAAAGGAATGACAACTAAGTAAGTCCCACGGACTTACCTCAACTCAGTCCACTCCAAACTGGAGGATAACACGGCCTATACAAGGCATACATAAATATCAAACTCCTATCACACAAAAGGTCACACCTAGACCCAAGGGATCCATAAGGGATCATATCCAACTTGTAAACCTCAAAGCCCTAACCGGCAATTCCATATCATACTCGTCAACATCCGAATCCTAGCATGGTACTAAGTTCCTCATACTAGAAAGGAAAGGGACTACCTAACTATAGGTAGTCCCGGGACAAGACGCACCTGCGTGAACTAAGGACGCAGGGGCGGAGAAGATCACCCGCAGACGCGGCAGGTAAAATTCGTAGGGGCGGTGACAAGGAACGCTGGCAAGCGCAGGCACGCCGCTGGCACGACGCAGGCGCTGTGACACGGTAACCGTGGGGCAGTGACTCTCGGCCGCGGGGGCGGCGACAACGCAGAAAGAAAACTCGCGGCTTCTCCTTAGCTCTTCACGTGATCAATCACGTCCACTCTCTTCCAGATTCATACACAGGTCACAACATACACATACAAACATCAATCCTACATTCAAACGTCTAATCCTAAGCTAAGGAAGAAGAAAAACAAGAATGAAAGAAGAAAGAATGAAGAAGCAAGGAGGAAGAAGCTTACCACAGCTGTGGTTAGCTAAGGTACTGATCACCAACACTCACTGGCTTCCAAGCACAGCAGCACTCACAACCATCAATCAAAAAAGCCACAACACATCCAAACTCAAACCAAACTCTTCCAAACCAAGAACAAGATCAAGAGGAAACAAGGGAGAAGCAAGAAGGACGTGAACTGGATTAGAAAAGTGAGGAAACCCTTGCTCAGCAAGGTGAAACGAAGAAGGTAAAGGAAGGTAAAGCATAGGTCAAAGGGTCAACAAAACCGGCTGCAACCGCCGGAAACCGCAGGGACGGGTTTCCTGGCCGCAGGGGCGGAACAACAGGGGAGCCGCAGGGGCGGCCTCACAGACCCGCGGGACGGCTAAGACCAAAACTCGCTCCCAAAACTAAGGCTCTTACAGATTACATGTAGCTGATCACCATATTTTAATTTATAATCAACAAATAAGAACAATAACACCAAAAGTTTCACAATCTTTTGTATTAAGCAACCTTTGAACAAATATAGATTGCCGATTTAGTAAATACCGATCAATTTTATATAATAGTCGAGGTAAACTTCATAGGAGGTCACCCACCCTGGACAATTTTCTGGTTTGTTACAATCTCCCCCACTTAAACTCATGACGTCCACGTCAAGCCCAAGGACCGTCCACCGAGTCGAGTGACCGCCTACTAGGGGGTGCACACTCATAACACAAGGTTAGCTTTGATACCATCTATAAGACTTGAGGTCTTAGGGAAGATGTCCCCATGTCAATCATACACGCAGAGTATTTTCCCAAGAGGTCACCCATCCCGAATTTGCTCCCGCACGAGCACGTTTAATTTCAGAGTTATTTGTCCTAACTTTACTACTGAAAAAGAAGAATTCTTATTGACATGGGTAGCAACCCATATTTATAAGTCAATCACAAATCCCCATTCAAATGATGCGGGATGATAATTTTCCGGCATGCTACATTTTATTTACATATCGAATCCTATACACCGGGATTTTTAACACGAAAAATCAACTAAAATATTAGGTATACATCCGTATTTATTCGAATTTGATTAACAAAGTAGTAGTATCCGGAACTTTTTGAATAAATATTAATTATGAAAAATGAAATAACTATTCAGAATGTAAAATTATTTTAAAAATAGTTAATCTGAATGAACATTTAGTATTATATGGTGGACCAATTTGAAAATGTATAAAATTTTTTTTACTAATTTTATGTGAAAATTCTCATTTAACATATTTGATTTGTTAAAATAAAATAGTTAAGAGATATTATTTGATAAATAAGTCAAAATGTAAAAATCAATATATTTTGAAATCAACAGCCGTTAAGAGATATGGTGGACAAATTTTGTAACAATTTAACTGTATTTTTTTAACAAACTATATTAATTTAAATTTTAATTAATTTAGCAAAATGACAATTTAGTAATATATTAAGCGCCTCACATAAATTATAAATTTTTTTTATTTTAAGTATATAACCTAGCACTTCATCTAAGGGCCTATTCGGCCCTACAAGCTTTTACGTTAGCTTAAGCTTTTTTTAGTAGTTCAAGCTTTTTAGATAGTTGTTTGAGTAATTTAACGAGAGACTTTTTAAAATTTAAAAATCTAACGAAAAATCTAATTGATGTTTGGTAAGAGTAGATTTTTTGGTTTAAAATTTTATACATTTTCGTTCAAACAGTTTTTAAATATCAATACAAATTTTGAACTTTTCTATTTTAGTTTTCCCCATTTTTTCTCTTACTTCATATTGTTTGTTCCAATGATTCATATTTTTGTTCAATTTAGTTGAAATTGTTTGTACTAACAATTTTTATCTTTTAACATTTTTTCGTTCAAATTTGTTTTTCAGTTAGTTCAAATATACTAATGGTTACATATTTCCAGTTTTATTTTTTTTGGTTCGTTGTTTTTTTTAATAAGTTCAACATAATGATGATCTAATAATACAAAATGTATAACTAATAAAACACTCTATTAATTCATTTTTATTTATTTTTTCTAATGGAGACTTTTTTCGTTCAAAATTTTAGTAAATTTCGTTCAAAATATATTATACGAATGATTCAGATAGTTTTTAAACTAATAGAATAACATTTTTGAATGAATTGGTAGTACATACTTTTTGAACAAATTGAACTAACTACAGAAAATGTGAACTAACCAAAGACAATAATATATAAACTAACTACATAAAATATGTGAACTGATAATGTAAAATTTTGACGAATTGAACTAAAATTATAAATTAAGATAGTAACTCTTATAGTTTTTTACAAATATGTCACCGCATCTCTCCTTTTAAAAAACAGATTTTCAATAAGATAAAATTCCCCCATACCTTCCACAAATTTTCACCACATTTCTTATAAATAATTAAATGGCGTGAATTGATGTAGATCGTTGGATCAAGTGAATGAACGACCCAAATTACTCTATAGATCCTTCCCCTAAGATCAAATCGTACTTAACTATTCCCTTCAAAATTTTGAATTTTATATTCCCTCAAAGTATTAACTAATAAATGATGGAAAGGATATATTTGAAAAAATTATGATCAAGGTAATCCAAAATTGGAAAAGCTTTTGAACATAAAATATAAATTATAGGATACCATTTAAAATTTCACATAAAAATATTGATAATTTTACTATAATTTAAGCAATTAAAAAAATGATATGTCGGCTTTTAAAAAAAATGATATATTGAGAGAGACAGAAGATCCTCCCTCAGATTTGACCTATAAAGAAAACACGTGCTGCTTGTTAAAATGGAACACAAATGGTTTCAACATCATGGAACCATGGGTGGCAATTAACTATAATTGGCTTATTATGGTATATGCGATTTTGGTTCCCTATTAGCCGCTTAATGTTTTGCGTTTTTAATGTCGAGATAATATTTATTAATTTTAATAGAAATAAATTATTCATCTAAACTAGTCAACAATTTTGAGGAAATTTTATATTCTAACTATTAGGATAGTATAATTATGGTAATTCAAGTTATGGTAGGATAATGTTATTTTTAGATGTACTTAGATATATTTTAGATGTAAAAGGATTGCTAAGATATTATAGGTAAGATTTAATTCTATATAATTAATAATAATAATAATAATAATAATAATAATAATAATAATAATAATAATAATTATTATTATTATTATTATTTTAACTATTAGGACGCGAGCATGACCGGTTCCCTTATTGCACAAGGTGTGAACGGAGCCGCTGTAGTGATGGTCAAGAAGGTTGGTAGAATAGAGGGCCGTAGCAAGTTTAGAGGGATGAGGGGAAGGGACCAGGGGATCAGGCAAGTTGTTCAAAGAGGTTGATGGAGATATTAAAGTCCCCAGCAACGAGCCAGGGAGAAGAGGAGACGAGAGAAGTAAGGAAGGCAAGATTGGTCCACATATGGAAATTCTTAGAACTGGTATTAATGGCGTAAACAAAGGTGGCCTGGAAGGACAAAGATTCTAACAAGCTAGAGATTAAGCAATAGATTAGTTGAGGAGACATATCAAGACAAGTTATAGAGATCAAGGATTGGGAGTGTTACTTGTTGGAAGGTGTAACAACCATTTAGCATCCAAGTACGTCTGAAAGTGTAACATAAAATACAACATATCTCACTATCAATCAGTGAACATTCGGTCGCTAATGGTCGCTTGAGGCATAACTGTCAGTGCGTAACATAACAATTTATCCTCTAGGCTTAACTATCAGTGTGTAACATAACCAATTAGCCCATTCCAATTTATCCTATTACCTGTCCATCACAAATGAGTCTCTTGGGGTGTAACTATCAGTGCGTAACATAACCAATTACCCTCTAGGCTTAACTGTCATTGCGTAACATAATCAATTAGCCCATTCAAATATATCCTATTACCCATCTATAACAAATGGGTCTCTTGAGGCGTAACTGCCAGTGCGAAATATAACCAATTACTCTCTAGACTTAACTATCAGTCCGTAACATAACCATTTAGCCTAGTTCAATAAATCACATAATCATCTGTCATAATCCGGAATCATGAGGTGTAATTATCAGTATGTAACACAATCAATTAATCTCTAGGCATAACTACCCGTCCGTAACATAATCAATTACCTTATTATCAACATTACTCACAATATTAGTCAAAACTTAGATTGTCACAATCTCAATCATAACTTTGTAGGTCACCAATCTCAATCATAACTTGTTCTGTCATGATCTCAACCATTAATCTATATATCATACTCTAAAATCACTACTATATTTACCATAATATCAACCATTACTATACATATGTCTTAATTTCAATCATCACAAAAATAACACAAATACAACTCTCAACTACTCACACAATCAACAAATACTACCTAATCCTCTAAGGTATTAAAGTCAAGACACAAATTAATTTAAAAACAATACAAATATATATAGAGATAAAATATAATCATAAAATAAATCCTACTCACGATCAGTAGCGAACTTAACCTGAACGACAACTAAGTAAGTCAATATGACTTACCTCCAAAGACAAACTCAAAAATCACCAACACAAATCCAAGCAACCAAGTACATCTCAAAGTCAAATTATAAAGAATCTCGTGTATTGATGTCCAAAAAGACTATCTTCTCGTAGAAATGTGCATCCAAGAACCTAAAGAAATCATTTACACAAGTTTAACACCATTTGTATAAACTTGGACCATTACTTTTAATTATAAATATTTGGGACATATTCTGTAATTATAAATTTAGGCCCTATTCTATAATTATCCAATTCAGGGCATTTTGTGAACTTATAAAAATTTGGATCTTTCTTGCAAATACAAACTTTGGGTTGTTTCCTTTTGCGTAATTTACACAAAATAGGAACAAAACGATATAGGGTTTCTACACAGTTCCCGGCAGCGCAACGTCTTCTCGGTGGCATCAAGGGTTATGGCGGCAGCGGCAGTCGGAAGAAGAGCAATCTGTACGACTTCTTTTTTGGGTTTCTCACAACGGGATCTCAAACCTAGCAGCCATGGCGGACTTCGGCGAGTCTTAGCGGTGGGAGAGCTTCTGTGATGGCAAGGTCAGACTAGCGGTAATAGTGTCTTCCATCGGCGGTAGCAACGTCTTCCAACGATGGCTACTAGTGAGGGAGGTTGAAGACGAAATATACGGGCTTGTTGGGGTCGTGTGATAACCGTAAATTTCGGAAGATTATTTTAATCCTTTTAATTAAAATCTTATTAATTAATTCCAAGATCCGAATCGAATTTAAAGAGTATACATCAGTTGGTTTAAACCGAGCTTGAACCGGACCAACCGGTTTATAAACCATAAGGCTAAACCGTCAGCTCCTTGCCTTAGCCTTTACCAAGATTGGCCCATGAGAGTGGTCAAGCCTATTTCATCCCCCACTCTTCATCGCATTAAACCGTCTTCTTCCTTGCTTCGCCCTGGATTACTGCCCCGATAATAGACGCGACCCAAGGGAGCTTTCCCTGTCCAATCGCTTCGGACTCGTCCAACATGCCCACACCGCCCAAACGTAACGGTCGAGTGAATGCTTCATCAACGGTGCTTCGACAACATTGATCATGGCATTGATCACGACATTGACGGTGGAGGTTACTATCCTCGTTAAGCGGCGCTGAAGATCGGTAATCAAAAGAAACGACTCGCTCTACCGACCTACTTTTCCCGTCACTCACGTTCCTTTCCTTCCTTCGACAATCTGCACTATCCGCCGGCAATTACAAGCCAACCTCCTATCTCCCCTCCCCGCCTCACGTTCGTACTCGCGCGATCGATGGATGTTCGAGGATTGTCCTCATTCTGCCACTTCACCGCCATGCACCACCTCGATCATCGACAACCTTCGCTACACTCTCTACCTCTACCCCGACCACCGGCTCCTCACGTCTCACACCATCCCCGGACTCACGAACAGGTAAGTGAATCCCTATCCCTTGTGCCTACTGTACATTATGAATCGGAAGAAGAGAACGTATCCGGGTTGAAGAGCGAAAGCGGCCTCTAAACCTTCACTTTTCCCTTGTGTTTTATCTTTACGCCTTTGGTTGCCACCGAGATCGAAATCCTGACATACCACTCATCCAAATCTAACCTAGATGCACGTTTTGTTACGTACAAGACACAAAGCCTGACTTTCTGCACGTAGCTGCCGCCCAAACTGTTGCATGCCGCGCCCGGGGATCGAACTCGCAACCTCCTTACCTTTGTGAGTAGCCTTTTTAATCCGTGTTGTTTTGTTTGAGCCGTGGATCGAACTTGTGATCTGTGGGTATGGAAGAGTATTAAAACATCACTATTTGCTTGCCTTAGGTTTCGAACACGTGATTTTCGGTCGGAAGCCGCTGACACCACCTCCGACAACTTGCTACCCATCTTTTCCGGTTAGATCCGAATCCGAGCCTTGCGGTTAAATTAATTCCGTAGAATTTAATAAGAAATTATTATACATTTAATTGTTAAATGCATTATAATATAGTTGTATTTAGTTAATGGAAATATCTGGATAATTGCGGATTTGTATCTAAGTAGGAATCGGAACAATAAGTTAGTGGATTCGAGAAAACGTACTATTGGGACCGGAACGAGAATACAGAATAGGCGAACGATCGTTAACATTAGATTATTGATGCTTTCCGAGTTAAGTACAAATAATTAGGATGACGAGGCTATGAATAAGAAATCGTGAATGGACGTGTAGGTCCCTAAACTAAAGTTGCTAAAGAATATCACGCTATTGATGTTAGATATCATACCCTGACTATTCAAAACGATAAGTCGAGTGGTATTACGAGTTGAGATGGTTCTAAAAGGTGATAAATTTTTGATCAGAATAATCGGATTTTTCACTAGCAAGATCCCGAGACGTGGAAACCAGTATTGATAAGGTGAGTTTGTAGGACTCACTTAGCTACCTTTTAATACCGAGTGTGCACTAGGATAGTGTGTGTTGTGCTTGTAAAATAAAATGAACGAACTAATCACTGTCTTTAAAAATTTAAAGAGAGGCACAAGTGTAATATAAAGTGTCGTAGCCGTCTGTCCGGGCTGAGGGTGCCGGAAGATTTCCCCGCGACCAGTCCTGTAGCGTATATGGGAGGAGGTACAAACACCAGACCTACCGGTTAACGGGGACGGGGCAAGAGTCGGGAGACTTTTGTACTACCTTAAAATGTTGGAAAATATAATGACTAAATCCACCAAAGAAAAGATAATAAACCGGGACCTTGAGTGTTGCATGTTGATTGATTTACCGTACTTTTTATATGTGTGTGTGCTTTAGTGACCTTAGTATTAGAATTGTAGCTAACGGTTTTTACCGTATTGTTAGACATTGCAGGTTAGATCTCTAGTTACCGAGAAATCGGGAGTGAAGTGGTCAGTCGGATTTCCGTACTAGGATTGGGGTATTTATTCATGCAGTTTATTTGTTATCATTACACTAGTTCCATTCTAGAGATTGACTGCTTTTATGTTGAATTGTGTCTTTAATATTTTTTTTCCGTACCTTTTATTAAAGATTTGTCACTTTAATATTTGTGCCTTGTTGCAAGGTTCGTAGTTATTGTTGTCAAACTAACGTCAGGACCCACTGTGAGGTCCTAGCCGGTGACGCTCCGGATTCTCAGAATTCGGGGTGTTACAGGTCGGCTTCAAAAATCCGATTTGCAAAAGGATGAAACCGATATTGTAACAGCCCAAATCCGCGGATCTCGGGATGCTACGGGCGAGACCTCACAATGGGTCCCGACCCTTATCTTGACAACAATTTCACCGGACCTTTCCAACAAGGCACAAATAAAGGCGAAAACTCAAAATGTTTTTAATGTATGCGGAAACCGAAATGTAACGAATACAAAGTGGAAACTCAGCCGAGTCCTCAAAACGACATAACCCCAATACAAAAGTCTAAATCGTACAATAATATCCACATACTAACGATATGAAACATAACCCAAAAACGCCCCCATCCTATAATGTACGGAGACCCCGACTGACAACTCTTCCACCTCACTCGGTGGCATCCCTAACATGCAAGTCATCTACACAAACGGTTTAAAACCGTTAGCTCATATTCGAAGCATTAGAAAAGAGGTGAAGGCACAAGCACATACATATCACACAACATAAAACACGCAATTCCGGTTTATTATCTTTTTATTGTTAAGTCATATCCCATTCTAATTCAACTTCGGTTTGTGACACGAGACCACCGTGGTCTAGCCTCGGTCCCTACTTACCGGAAAAGAATGGTACGGATGCGTCCGACCATCTAACCCGCCGGGCTAGTCGCCGAGAACCTCCTAGACTTCCCGCAGGGCTAGGCAGATGATGTCACCGCCCGTTATCATACACTTGGGCCAAAACATATAAGGTCGGTGGTCCTATTTACCAGTTTAGTTGTTATAACAAGAACATAAACACACACCACCAAACACACATCAATGCTAATACGTAAAATACGAGCTAAATAAGTCCGGAGACTTACCTCGTCACCACACTCAAATCACCACACTCTTGCTTCCTTAAGGAGGAAGCCCACAACCTGCTCACAAGAGATATGCATATCAATACATACTCACTCTCAAGAAGTCTTAGACTTCACTCTAGTGATCTAAGCAAGATCACCTAACCCTCAAGCTAGGAATGCATCCTAGGTCCCAAGTACTCACCACACTCTCCACACATGAAAGCAACTCACAACAGTTTATAATCTCACAAGATATTAATCCTCAACCAAGGAGGAACAAGCTAGCCTAGAAGGTCCATCATACTCACATGCTCATATCCATTAACTATATCGAGCCTTAAGGGCTCCTAGGTTCACAACCACTAAGTGGCATTCTCAAGCTACTCTAGGCCATCCTAAGCATGCTACTAACATGATTCAACAACAATACTAAGGAAGGAACGAAGAGGAAAGGAGAAGAGAAGCCTACTGTTGCAGAAATCGCAGCCGCTGAGTCAGCTGGCGCCCCCTGCGGAATACAGAAGCCGCCCCCGCGGAACCAGGAGCCGCACCCGCGGTGGTTCGGAGTCGTGTGTCAGGCGCCGCCCCTACGGCCGTGCCGAGCCGCACCCGCGGCCGTGCTGAGCCACACCCGAGGCCGTGCTGAGCCGCCCCTGCGGCTGGCCACTCCCGTTGGTTCTGTGGAGAACGTCGTCTTCTTCGTTTTCGATCGTGGATCCTTGGCTCCAACATCCTTCTTCTCTTGCTGGATCTTCTCCAAACACCCACCACTGGTCTTAGGCACCTGTCCTCGACCTAATCGTGCTAAGAATACATGCATGCAAAGATTTGAGCACAAATTCCTCAAGATCTTCATCCATGGTCATGGATGAAGGAGGGAAGAAGAAAAGGATGATCAGCTAAAGAAGAGAGGGGAGGGAGAGGAAGGAGCTTACCACAACAGATCTGGAACCTCTCCAAGCTGTCCACAGTCCAAGAGTTGCAAGATATTCAATCAAAATGGAGAAAGAGCAAAGAGAAGAGAAGAGAAGAGGAGTGGAGGAAAAGTGACGTGAAAGAGGGAGAGGAGAGAGAGGGAGGGGACACAAGGCTGAAAAGCGGTGTGGGGATCAAGGGGTCAGCTGACCTCTTGTCCCTCACCACGGACCGAGGGGTCGGAAATGACCCATTGTCCCTTAAACCCAGAACGAAGGGTCGGAACGAGGAAAAAAAGGGAAAAACGATGAGTCGGCTCGGGATTTCCTTAGGAATAAATCCCGGCACTCGGCATCTCGGCCTACGGGAAGATCTACAAGGCGCTCTAAGTCCGGAATAAAATTCCGGGCGTTACAACTAACCCCTTACAAACAAGTTTCGTCCCGAAACTTGCTAAACCCAACACTCTCAGACCAACACGTCTCGTAACCACGTGGAACTCATAAAACGTCAACTACCGGCCCTAATCCAAGTCTACGTATAGCATCATATCAAGACCTCGCAGGTACTCATAACTCAAACAAAATCATATAACATATAAAGCAAACAAGGAAGATCTCAAGACTAACCCGATGGTCCTATCGATGTCACTAAGTCTGCATAAAACTCGGGATAGTTCCTCCGGATACTATCCTCCGTCTCCCATGTAGCCTCATCGGTTCCTCGCCTCGACCACTGTACTCTCAGCATCGGTATCTCCTTCGATCGAAGGCGCCTCGTACTCCGCTCTAAGACCGCTATCGGGTGCTCTGCAAAAGTATGGTCCGGCTCGACCACTAGGTCCTCGTGACTGATGATGTGTCTCGGGTCGTGTATATACTCTCTCAGCTGAGAGACATGAAATACCGGGTGTATACCCTCCAACCGCGGTGGTAATGCTAACCGGTATGCCACCTCACCGACCCTCTCCAAGATCTCGAATGGACCGACATATCGGGGGCTTAACTTCCCCTTAATGCTGAATCGCCTGACGCCCCGCGTCGGTGATACCCTCAACCACACCTGAGCTCCTACCCTGAACTCGAGAGGTCTACGCCTCCTATCCGCATACGACCTCTGGCGGCTCTGCGCGGCCAACATCCTCTCTCGGATCAAAGCAACTCTAGCCACGTCGTCGTGTACCTGATCTGGAGCTACAACGCTAGAGCTCCCTGGCTCATCCCAACATAAGGGAGTACGGCATCTCCGTCCATACAATGCCTCATAAGGTGCCAGATGTTATTATACGAAAACTCGACCAACGGGAGGTGATTTGGCCATACCTGACCCCAGTCTAGTACACATGCTCGTAACATATCTTCTAATGTCTGAATAGTCCGCTCGGACTGGCCGTCGGTCTGAGGATGGTATGCGGTGGTGAAATGAAGACTCGAACCCAGGGCGGCGTGTACCTGCTGCCAGAACCTCGAGGTAAAACGCCCGTCCCTGTCCGAGATGATGGTCCTCGGTACTCCATGTAATCTCACAATATGACGGGTAAACTCCTCGGCTAAACGACTCACCGGCCACGTTTCCCGTATAGGAATGAAACGTGCGGTCTTCGTCAACCGGTCTACTACCACCCATATCGCGTCAAAGCTCCTACTCGGTCTCAGACCGGTAACGAAATCCATAGATATGTCCTCCCACTTCCACTGCGGCACGGGCAGTGGGTGAAGCTCTCCTTCGGGTCTCTGGTGGTCGATCTTGACCTGTTGGCAGGTCGCGCATCGGGCCACATATCTAGCTACATCGGGCTTGAGCCCGCCCCACCAATAAGATCTCCTAATGTCCTGGTACATCTTACTCGCGCTTGGGTGCACCGAGTAAGGTGTGGAATGTGCCTCATGCCAAATCCACTCTCTCAACTCCTGATCCGACGGTACACAAATACGTCCCTGACGTCTCAATAGCCCGTCTGCTCCCATGATAAACTGCGGTGCCTCTCCTCGGGACATCCTGTCCCGGATCCTTATCAAAATGGGACATCTCTCCTTCTTCTGCAGGATCTCTCCGGATAGGTCAGATAATACCTCTAACTCGGACAAACGACCGTCCGTACCCAGGAACCGGATATCAAACTCCAAACCTATCAAATCCCTTTGCAACTGAGGCTGAACCGTAAGCCGAGCTATAGCCTCCCCTCGAGGGGTCCTCCTACTCAAAGCATCGGCGACTACGTTCGCCTTCCCCGGATGGTACAAAATCTCCAAGTCAAAGTCCTTAATCATCTCCAACCATCTCCTCTGGCGGTTATTCAACTCCCGCTGAGTGAATATATACTTCAGACTCTTATGGTCTGTGAAGATCTGGCATGTAGCCCCGTACAAGTAGTGTCGCCAGATCTTCAAGACATGAATCACTGCCGCTAGCTCAAGATCGTGGGTAGGGTAATTCTCCTCGTACGGCTTCAGCTGCCGAGAAGCGTACGCAATAACCCTACCTCTCTGCATCAAAACGCACCCCAAGCCTAGCTTGGAGGCGTCACTATATACCATAAAATCCTCTACGCCCTTAGGCTGGGCTAACACAGGAGCGGAGGTCAACCTCCTCTTCAGCTCGCTAAGCTGAGCTGACAAGGCTCGGACCTGACGAACCTGGTAGACTTCCTCAGCAAGGAAGTGAGCGGTCGTGCAATCACGGAGAAACCCTCGATAAAACGGCGGTAGTATCCCGCTAAGCCCAAGAAACTGCGCACCTCCTTGACCATCCTAGGAGGCGGCCATGAGGAAATAGACTTTGTCTTCGCCGGCTCAACCATGACACCCTCGGCGGAAACTATATGTCCCAAAAATGCCACCTCGTACATCCAAAACTCACACTTAGAGAGCTTAACGTAAAGCTCTCTATCTTGGAGGACTCGTAGCACCGTCCTCAGGTGTCCCTCATGCTCCTCCCTACTCCGGAAGTAGACTAAGATGTCGTCTATAAACACTACCACGAACTGGTCCAAGAAGTCGATGAATATGCCGTTCATCAACTCTATGAAGACGGCGGGTGCATTCGTGAGCCCAAATGGCATCACGACAAACTCATAATGGCCGTATCTCGTCCTGAATTCCGTCTTCGGCACGTCCTCCTCTCTCACCTAAGCTGGTGATATCCCGACCTTAAATAAATACGTGAAAACACGGAGGCTCCCTGCAACTGGTCCAACAAATCATCAATGCGCGGTAACGGGTACTTGTTCTTGATGGTGACTTAGTTCAACTCCCAGTAATCAATGCATAGCCTCAAAGATCCGTCCTTCTTCCTAACGGAGAGGACTGGTGCACCCCAAGGGGAAACGCTCGGGCGTATGAATCCCCTATCGGCTAACTCCTCGAGCTGCTTCTTCAGCTCCAACATCTCGATCGGCGCCATGCAGTATGGAGCCTTGGAGATCGGTCTCGTGCCGGGCTCCAACTCAATAGCAAAGTCAACGCTCCTCTGCGGTGGTAGCCCGGGTGGCTCCCGAAAACGTCCTCGAACTCGCACGCTACATGGATCTCCTCTAGCGATGGTCCCGACTCCTCCTTAATGGCATAACACCAGAAGGCCTCGCCTCCCTTCCCGATAAGTCTAGCAGCTTGGACCGTGCTAATGACTGTACCGGCCTTCCCGAGGTCCCAACCTCGAAAAATCACCTCGTGCCCCGTCTCCGTGGTAATCGTCACGGTCCTCCGGCTGATGTCTAAAACGGCTCGATGGCGGTCCATCCAATCCATCCCAAGGATGACTTCTTCATGCACTAAGTGCATGACAAAGAAGTCGGCTAACCAATCTCGGTTTCCCAAATGAATGGGACAACCGCGTACCTCTCGGGTACCACTAACCCTACCTCCATCGGGTAACCCTATGGTAAAGGGTCTCCCCTCTACCGTATCTAAGGACAAACTAGCTACACAATCATCAGATATAAATGAGTGTGTAGCACCCATATCCAATAAAACTCGGATCGAAAAGCCGTTAATCTGAATAGTACCTGGGGCTGCCGGCGCTGGAGGATTAACGGCGCTCCTCAACTCAAATACCCTAGCCTGTGTGCCTCTGGTCTCTTGGGTACCTCCACTACGGCCTCTACCTCGGCCCTGTCCCTGAGCTGATCCCTGAGTACGGGCCTGACCGTGACCCTGACCCCTCTGCTGAGAGCCCTGTGATTGGTACTAGGGCGGCCTCTGATTGCCCCTTGCTACGCCAGCAGGCGAAGAACCCTGCTGTGACTGGGACTTGCCCTGACGGCAAAAAGCGGCTCGGTGACCCATCTGACCACAAGGGCAACAAGCCACGGGCGGCTTCCTACAGGTATTCCTCAAGTGTCCAAACTCTCCACAACCGTAGCACTGACGTCCCCCGTCTGATGTCTGTCTCAATGTCTGAGGACCAAAACGTCCCGGAGTCTGGCTACGTCCCGGAGTCTGGCTACGTCCCTGACCTGCTACTCCGGCCCCTGAACCAGCTGGTACTGTCCTCTATCTCTGGTCCGGTCCCCCAGACTGTGCTGCCCTCTTAGACCCGGGGCGGTCTCTCTCATAGGCCGAAGCCCGGTCCTGGTACTCCGCCAGTGAGTCACAACGAAATCCCGCAAGGTAAGCACGAGTGGACTCCCTCAGTCTCCTGGAAAAGAGATAGACATGCTGGTCTGCTGGAGGTGTGGCGGGTCCCAGCAAGGCTAACTCCATCCGAAATCGTCTAATCGCCTCAATGGATGGGACATCCTCGAATCCTGCCTCCAGGAAGTCCTGGACTTTGTCCCTCCTCGGTGAAGCTAGGCAAAAGGTCTCCCTAACGAGGCTCAGTAGCTGATCCATCCTGGTCACACCTCCTCTAACTGTCCTCCACCAATACTGGGCCTGCTCTCGAAATAGGGTCTGGAATATCTCCACCTGCCTCTCCTCTGGGCAACGGATCGCCTCTAAAGTTGACTCCACATGCCCAATCCAGTGCTCGACTTCTAACCCTACCTTCCCGTCGAAGTAGGGGTGTGGGGATCAAGGGGTTAGCTGACCTCTTGTCCCTCACCACGGACCGAGGGGTCGGAAATGACCCCTTGTCCCTTAAACTTGGAACGAAGGGTCGGAACACGGAAAAAAAGGAAAAACGACGAGTCGGCTCGGGATTTCCTTAGGAATAAATCCCGGCACTCGGCATCTCAGCCTACGGGAAGATCTACAAGGCGCTCTAAGTCCGGAATAAAACTCCGGGCGTTACAGATATGGCTCGAGAGGCAAAGGTGGCGGTGGTACATATTTGGAGTCAAGTGAGGAGGCGACAAATCTGGGCAAGGTGACGATGAGTTCAATACAACAACGCTTGTTGGAGACGATCGGTGGCGATAACTGTAACACCCCGAATCCGTAGGACTCGAGGCGCTACTGGGCTAGGATCTCACAATGGATCCTGACCCTAGCTTGACAACAAGTTCACTGGATCTTACAACAAGGCACAGATTGATTAAAACAAAACATAAACTGATATATATATATATATATATATATATATAGACATATCAAAAGGTAATACAGAGTAACCGTTGAGTACAAAATCAAAATATATATCCGTACATCATAAATATCCCATATCCCACGATAACGCCCTAGTGTACGGAGCCCTCAACGGATCACCCCTCTGGATCACTCTGCAGCTCTCCTAACCTGCAAAGGATTTACAACACGGTATAAAACCGTTAGCTAACCATACACATATATATATCTTTAATAAGTCCAACACTCAAATAGTATATATATATATATATATATATATATATATATATATATATATATATATATATATATATATATATATATCTGCATATGAATATATGTGACACGAGGAATATATATAAAACCCTCCCCTCTGAGTGCTATAGCTAGCTGGAGTGGTATAAGCGCACCTTCCCTTATACCATAAGGAGTGGTCAGTGCCCTTTCCGTATACCAGATCTAACCAGACTACATAGAACTTCCCAGACTCCGCTACGGGATGAAAGGCAAGTTGTCACAACCACTACAATGGGCGGTCAAAATATCATAGGTCGGTAATAAACCATATCGCATGCTATAAAGCATATAACAAACACCACTCATGCATACATCCAATATAAGGATGGTAGCTAAGTAAGTCCTATGGACTTACCTCAACCTCAGAAGTAGTCTCAACTACGATCAACTCTCAACCTGGTCCACTCCAATCTGGAGGACAACACTGCCTAGTAACAAGGCATAACAATATATCAAACTTATATCCACCAAAGGGGTCACATCTTGACCCAAGGGATCCATAAGGATCATATCCTAACTCATAAACCTCAAAGCCATAACCGGCATAAACGATATCATACTCATCATCATTCTAACTTCAAACACGTACCTAGCACGCTACTAACCCGCTCATACTAGGAAAGGAAAGGATCATACTACTATAAGTAGATCATGTACAAGACGCACCTGCGGAATGGAAAGACGCAGGGGCGGAACAAGACAACCCGCATGCGCGGAAAAGTTCGGCCGCAGGCGCGGAGACAGTGGCTGCAGGCACGGCGCAGGCGCTGTGACACGACTCTCGTAGGGGTGGCGGCTTTCAGGCGCGGGGGCAGCGACAGTGCATAAAGTGATCCCGCGATTCCTCTTCGGCTCTTCACGTGATCAAATCATGTCTTCTCCATTCCAAAGTCACACACATACATATACATACACAATCCAACATCAATCTACATCCACATACATCTAATCCTAAGCTAAGCAAAGGAATCAAGGAAGAAGAAAGAAAGAAGAAACAATAATGGAACTTACCACTGATGTGGTCTAGGCAAAGGAAGATCAAAACCAACCTCATTGTCTTCCAAGCTCAGCAACACACATCAAACTCATCAACATCATCAACCACACACAACTCTTTCAAACTCTAAGGAAGAACAAGATCAAGATCAAGATGGAGAGAAGGGAGAAGCAAGAAGGACGTAAGGAAGCTGGGAATGAAGTGAAGAAGAAACCCTTGCTCAGCAAGGAAAGGAAGAGTTAATGAAGAGAGTAAAGCACGAGTCAACCGGTCAACAAAATCGGCTACAGCCGCAGGAAACCGCAGGGGCGGGCTTCCTGGCCGTAGGGGCGGAACAACAGACAAACCGCAGGGGCGGCCTCACGGACCCGCGGGGGCGGCTAAGGCCAAAACTGGCTCCCAAAGACTAAGGTTCTTACACCTCACCCCCCTAAAAAACAAGTTTCGTCCTGAAACTTGTAAAATCCTCAAACCACTCGGACTCACAAGCCGAGGTACAACTCTCTCTATAACCTCAAACATAAGCATGGAGGAAATCATCAACTCCAGCAACAGAATCACTATACAAGGCATAGAGTAAATCCATCTCTAGCCAAACCATAATCGCAACACAAGGCATAGAGGAAAACCATCTCTAGCCGTATCAACATCACATAACAGAAAGACATGGAGGAAAAACATCTCCAGCAACACTATGTCCATCAAAATAGCATGGAGGAATAACCATCTCCAGTTAACCCTAATCGTATCACAATAGCATGGAAGGAAGAGCCATCTCCAGCTATAAACAACAATCGTACTAGCACACAAGATCCAATAAGATCACGCATCATATCACAGGTAATACGAAAATAAACATATCATAGCATATAAGCACATAAGCATAACACTCACCAAGATAGTACTAAGATCTACTCGTCGATCCTACTGGTGCATCTATCTCGGCATAAAACTCTGGATAGTTCCTCTGGATACTATCCTCAGTCTCCCATGTAGCCTCATCAGGTCCTCATCTCGACCACTGTATCCTCAGCATAAGAATGTCCTTCGAACGCAGGCGTCTCATATCTCGTTCTAGGACTGCAATAGGGTGCTCAACAAAAGTGTGGTCCGGCTCAACCACCAAATCATCATAACTCATGATGTGTCTCGGATCTGATATATACTCCCTCAGCTGAGACACGTGAAATACAGGGTGAACACCCTCTAACCTCGGAGGCAAAGCCAATCTGTATGATGCGCTCCCAACCCGATCTAGAATCTCGAATGGTCCGACATATCGGGGGCTCAACTTCCCCTTAATGCCAAAACATCTAACACCTCGTGTCGGAGACACTCTCAGCCACACATGAGCTCCAACTCTGAACTCTAGAGGTCTACGCCTCTTATCTGCATAGGACTTTTAACGGCTCTGGGCAATCAGCATCCGCTCTCTAATTAGTGCTACTCGAGCCACATCATCCTTAATCTGATCAGGTGTCAAACCACTAACACTGCTTGGCTCATCCCAACATAACGGAGTACGACATCTCTGCCCATACAGTGCCTCATATGGGGCCATCGGGCCATCCCAATAGATGCATGACAACTGTTGTTGTACGAGAACTCAACTAGTGGGAGATGATCCGTCCAAACTTGTCCCAAGTCCAACACACAAGCTCGCAGCATATCCTCTAGTGTCTAAATGGTCCTCTCTGACTGGCCATCTGTCTGAGGATGAAACGTAGTAGTAAAGTGCAAACTCGTCCCTAGGGTAGTCTGAATCTGCTTCCAGAACCTCGAGGTAAATCGTCCATCTTTGTCTGAGACGATCGTCCTCGGTACACCATGGAGTCTCATTATCTGCCTAGTGTACTCCTCAGCCAATCTGCTCACCGGCCACGTCTCCCGAATAGGGATCAAATGTTCCGTCTTCGTCAATCTGTCCACTATGACCCAGATGGCATCAAAACTCCGGCTCAATCTCAGTCCAGTCACAAAATCCATGGTGGCATCCTCCCACTTCCTTTGTGGAACAGGAAGTGGATGGAGTTCACCTCCAGGTATGAAATGCTCTATCTTGACCTGCTGACAGGTCGCACACTGTGCCACAAATCTGGCTACATCGGGCTTCAGCCCTCCCCACCAATATAAATGTCTCAAGTCCTGGTACATCTACTCATACCTGGATGTACTGAATAAGGCGTACAGTGAGCCTCCTGTAAAATCCTCTGACGTAGATCCGCATCAGCGGGTACACAGACGCGACCGCGGCGCCTCAACACTCCATCTGCTCCCAGAAGGAACTGTGGTGCCTCATCCCGAGACATCTGATAGGTGATGGAATCACTATCAAATTAGGTAGTTTTTAGAGTCCTTTTTATGTTTTTGAGTCATATTATGTTGCTAATGATTTGATCCAGATAAAAGAGTCTAAATGAAGCAAAACAAGGTATTAACAACACTTAGGAGTTGAAGTAAAGCGTCGAAGACAAGTTTCTGGTGCCACACCGCCCCACAGAGAAGTGTCACCCTGCGGTGGCACCCTTGCCGAGTGCCGCAGCCAGCGGCATCACCTGCGCCGACAGAAGTTTGTCACCGCACCCGCGGCCGCCCCTGTGGTGACAACCCTCAAGACCCACGCCGAAGCCGTAGCCAGCGCCTTCGCCCGCGCCCAAGAAGAGACAAGTCACCGCTCCCGCGGCCGCCTCTGTCCGCCCCTGCGGTGACCCATCCTGAAGAAGCGAAGACAGCGCCCCAGCGCTCGTGCCTGCGCCTATCCTAGCGGCCCTGTGAAGCCGAAGACCCAGTGTCACCGCCCTTACGGTGACTCTGAGCCGCGCCTGCGGGTTTTCATCAGAAACGCCACGAAGTTGAAGAGTCAGACGTTCAAAGAGCATTGAAGAACCCGCCCCCGCGGGAATGTCTAGCCGCCCCGCGGCCACGAAGAAGATGGAACGTTTTGGCCTAAACCACCCCTGCGGCACCCTTGGCCGCGGGTGCGGGTTAGCGTCAGAGGACTTTACTCCGGCTGTTTTCGTCGGCTTTATGGCCTTAATTTTGGTTGTTTGCACAACCTCTTTAATCCATTCTTAATGGTGGTTGTTTGCACAGCCTATTTACTCCATTTTAATGCATTTTGTAGTATAAATAGAGTCCTTGGCTTAGGCTAGAATCATCTCATTTTCCACACAAAAACCTCTATAATTCTAAGTGTCTTTTATATGGAGTGCTAAGTCTTCCTTTGCTACATTGGGTGGATTGAAGCTTCATATAAGTTGGTTGTAAGTTCTTTTAAATAGAAGTTTAATTCTATATATATTTGTGTTATATTCCTTGTGTTTAACGTAGTTTGTATGTTTATTTTCCACTTAGTTTGATCACCTAAGTTGTATAATTGCATGCAAAAGGCTAAGGTTAATTGGTTCCGGGTTCGGGTCATTAATCCAGTAGCAAACTCTTAGGTATGAACGGGTTGTGAATATCAAAGTGTAAAAGGAATATAACTACATAATAAGATTAATGGGTTGTTTATCTTTTATGCATCTCTTTATCTTTGGTAAAATGCTAACTTGTTGTTTGATCTTGTAGGTTTACGGATTAACAACTTGTTAAGTTGTGTTAATGCCGGTTGGCTTAATGCATAAATATGATCAAGATGAGAACAAATGTTGAATACTTCTAAAAAGAACCAACCAAGTTATATGTATGCTAAAATCCTACCTAGTGTAGTTCTTAAATCAATCTTATTTTCACCAACTTTATAATTGTCTTTGTCTTGTTTTATTACAATCCAAATCCCCCCCCCACCCCCATTTTGTTATCAAATCAATACTTAAATCTAATAAAAACTCGATAAAACTACCTTGGGTTCGACCCTTGCTTACACTATACAAATTGGTTAAGTGTAACGCTAGGTAATTTACTTTGACTAAAGCTAAAAGACAACGACATAGGTTTTTAGTCACGTCAAATTTGGCGCCGTTGCCGGGGAGTTTAATTTTTGTTTTTATAATTTTTGATTTTTGATTATTGATTTGGACCATTTTCATGGTTCAAACCCGTGCTACTAACTTAGAATTTGTCCCTTTTGATCCAGAAATCGAGAGGACATACCATCGGCAAAGAAGACAAAGTCGGAACGAAGAAGAAATGGCGAACTGCACACTCCGACAACTCACGCAGCCGGATTTGACTCAACACCCCCTTGCGGTAACCATACCGGCAATTGGAGAAAGGGTCAACTTCGAGCTCAAGCCGGGCTTGATCCATTTGCTACCTTCCTTTCATGGGCTGAGCGGAGAAGATCCCATCAAGCACTTGGGGAAGTTTCATACCGTTTGCATGAGCATGAAGCCGACAAACGTGACCGAAGAGCAAATCAAGATGAGAGCCTTCGGCTTTACTCTCAAGGATGTGGCGGATGATTGGTACTACCACCTTCCATCCGGTAGTATCGATACTTGGGAGAACCTCCACAAAGCCTTCTTGGAGAAATACTTTCCAGCCAAGAAGGCCAACAGCTTGAATAAGGAAATAAGCAACATCGAGCAAGAAGCGGATGAAACTCTTTATGAGTACTTTGAGAGATTTGCTAAGTTGAGATCAAGTTGTCCCTTCCACGGGTACTCAACCCAAGACCTTGTGTTGTACTTGTACTACGGGCTCTTGGACAACGAAAGAAGGATCGTAGATGCCGCTTGTGGAGGCAACATTCTAAACTCCACTCCCGAAATTGCTATGGAAAAGATGCAATAAATGGCAGAAGGTACGAGGAACTTTGGTAGATCCTCTACCAAAAAATGAGTCCATGCCATCAACCCCAGCCATCCGGAACTGCAAGAGATTGCTGAACTAAAGGAGATGGTGAAGAGGCTCACCTTGATGGGAACTCCACAACAACTCAAGGCTTATGGAGTATGTGTTGATCCTTTCCACCCCACGGACTTGTGCCCACAAGTCCAAGATGATTCCACTGTTGAGGTGAACGCCGTGGGATATGTTCGCTGATTTTATACCCCTATAAACCTTTATCAATAATGATAAAGACCTATAAGTTAGTAAAACAAGGAAGGGATAGTTTTATATTTATAACCCGTAATAATTCCCTAAATAGCAACAAACCCACAGTGTATGGTCAATCACAGTAAAGGTAAGTATTCCAGGGTCGATCTCAAGGACCGAGGGGATTAATTTGCAATAGTGATTATAAATAGGATAGATCTCAAATAAAGAAAGGGGGTTGGAAAAGATAAGGGAAAGAAATAAAAAAGGATTTTTAAAAGGTTTTAAGGAACTCGCAATCAATTGTCACTATTGATTGAAAGTCAAAACAAACAAACAAAAAGGAAAACAAAGATAATCAAGTTAAAGGGAAGAAAATGGATTCCAAGAGTTCAAGGTCATTGTCTATGCATATAGATTCAGGAAGACTCATAAAGATATATGGTAGAGAAGCCACAGGGATGAACGTTTCTAGGCTGACAGTTTATTACCGGGTAAGTCTCAAGACTATCTAGTTCCATACCAATTACCTATTACCGGGTAAGTCTCAAGGTAGAGAGGTAGGAAATTTTAAACAAACCAGACTACAAACTAAGGGAAAGGTAAACCATTACCGGGTAAGTCTCAGGTATTACCCTACTTAGCAAGGAATCTAAGCACATTCAACCAATAAAGGATAAACCTTTATTACCTATGATCAATCTTTCATGTATCTATGAAGGAATATCGTCGGGTAAGTCTCAATTTCAACTTAGGTTACTAGCTAGAAGGATTCTAACTACGTTCAAGAACAAGCCAACCATTAGGATTTCTAGCAAGTTAAAGCCAAAACATAAAGCACAACATTCCATCATAATCAAAGGTATAAACAAATCCCTGTCAACCTTGGAACCACAAGGTTCTATGCAATAACAATCATATCAAAGACAAAATAAAGAAATAACAAAAGGGAATAAGAGAACTTAGCTTGAATAAATGTAAACTTGCAAATCTTGACAAAACTCGAATCCAACGAGGTCTTCCAAACAAACCTCAAGCAAAAGTATGAATCTTGAACTAAACTTATGAAGAACAATGGAGAAGAAGAAGGGAAAGGAAGGGAGGCGGCTCCCCCTAAGGGGTAACCTAACCGTAAAATTCGGACTAAATCGGACCCTTAGAAATAACCTAGAGCTTCCCTTTTATAGGAAACAACCTTACAAAGGATGGGCTGAGCCAAAACCGATCCAAAAATAAAATAAAAATCGCCAAACAGAAAATCTCGGGCAAAAATCTCGGTCAAAAAAATCTCGGCCGAGATCGGGACCGAGATTTCACAATAGAAACTTTCCAACTCGACCGAAATTATGCATCTCGGCCCGAGATCAATGGATCTCGGCCGAGATCAGGCCATCTCGGCCCGAGATCAAGGGATCTCGGCCGAGATCAGGCCAATCTCGGTCTGGTCAGACCGAGATCAAGGCCGAGATGCCATCCCTTCGTTCCTACGTGTCTTTAGCTCGATTCCTATCCCTTTCCCGTGCACGTATGCTTGCTCCAATGCGTCCACTTCGAGGCTTGATCCTCAAATACGTCGTTTTAGCTCCAAAATGTGCCGAATCACCTACAAAGCCACAAATAGCGTGTGTAGACATCTATTCTTGCAAAGTAGAACAAAACAAGCATAAATGGCACAAACTAAGGCCAAAACATGAATGCGGAAAGGAGAAATCGAACTAAATGCATGAATGTAACAGATCGATAAATCATGTTATCAAAATACCCTATACTTATCCTTTCTTGTCCTCAAGAAAGTAGTAAATCTAAGGTAAGATAACATGAATTATCTATGCAAAATAAAAACAAAAACGCGAAGTGCTTCTAATTATGATCACCCTCAATAGTGCAAGTTTCATAGCTAAAGATATATTTCATTTAAGATCAAATGAAATAGGCATAAAAAGGATAATCATACTTTACAAGAATTTCATATTCATCATCAAAATTACTAATATCTAATATTCATGAGAAAGTCAAGTCTAAGCCTGCCAAGTCAAATACATGTATACATAGATCAAAAGGACTTAGCAAATAAAGGTCAAGAAACTTGATAAGGGTAGGATGTAATTTAGGTCATGTGATTCTAATCCGGGAAGAAGAAACAACACACTTCATCTTTTCAACTCAACATTCCCCACCCTTGCATAATCTGCTGATTTTCTTTCTTTTCTTTCTTTCTTTTTCCTGAGTGAAAGGCATTGGGGCATAGTAGCCGAAACCTTGGTGTTCAGTTTCCTTCACGTACCTCACACCAAAATGCACATACCCAATCAACTCTAAGGGAATGTTTTTAAAACTAATAAGATTTTGGCAAGGCACAAACACCCGGCTATGTGTATGGTACCGAGTTACTCATCTTTCATAGCCAACAATCCCTTATAAGCTTTTCTTTTCTTTTTCACATCACATTTCATATCCTTCAAACTTCTTCAAACAATTCACAACAACAATTTCAGCACACACCTTCAAAATAAACATTCCTAATTCCCGGATAGGAGACAAGAGATTCCATGTTTGAGGAGCTAAGCATGATAAAGATAGAAGAAGAATGAAGTCGAATTGCCTAAATCATCCCTATGCAATGTATAAGAACTTATCATGAAGCCTCAACTATCCAAACTCAATCCAACTAGACAAGGTAATTTTCATAATTCACATAAAATTCAAGCAAAGTATTCAAATCCCAAATATTCCATGAATCAAATTGAGCTCAAAAGTAATAATCCAAAGCTAATTCACAAGCACAATACCATCATAGGGGTCATGTCATTCCTAGAAGCACATTTTTTTTTTTTAAAATTTTTTTTTAAAATCTTTTAAAATCTTTTTTTATATGCATGCTAAAAGGAAAACGTGTGACAAGAAAAGAAACATACTAAAAGACTGCGGGTATCCCACCCCATACTTAAAACTCACATTGTCCCCAATGTGAAGAATAAATAGAAGTGAAAAAGAATACTCACAATGTAAAAATCAGTGATATGGCTCATGTAAATGGAAGTGGTAGTGGAAACAAGCGGTTGTGCAACCTCCTTCAAGCAACTATTCTTCATTACCTAAAACCTGACAAGACAAAAGAAACAAAACGCGCATAAATGCAAAAGTAAAAAGCAAAAACAAAAACAAGAGTACAAAAGACTCTTACCTCGGTCTGCCTCCCGAGAAGCGATTGGTTTAAGGTCTCTAGCCAGACCCAATTCTGTGGTTGTGTTAGCTCACATCAAAAACCTTGGACTGCTCATCCAGTCCTTGCAACCACTTCTCACAGGACCCATATAATTTCTTCTTGAAGACTCTCTTCATGTCCTGAATGAAGATCTCCACTCTTCCCAACATTGGAGGATTGTATGGGATAGTCTTGTGGGTTACCCCATACTTGAACGATATGCTCTTTTGGTCAGGGAGAAGCTTCAATCTAACCTTGGGAGGTTCCTTTGGCACTGCCCTCCAGCTTTTAGGCGCAGCTCGGGTAAGATGGAAGCAACAGGGACGATTTTCAGCAAATCTCGGGCACCATGTAAGAAATATCGGCCGAGATTTGTAGGGATTAGGCCGAGATTTTCCTTCTGCAGAGGAATCTCGGCCGAGGTCGGTATGATCTCGATCGAGATCGGGCTGTCCGATCCGTCTTCCTCCTTCGTCAGCTCTTCATCCTCGATGCGCTCTTCCTTTGGTCGAACCTCTTCCCTGGGAGTAGAGATGCTCTCAGATTTCTCCCTCGATCTCCACAATTGACTCAACGTTCGGGTTCTTCCCTGCGAGTCAAGGTACTTTCAAGCTTGTCAAGCCTCTCTATCATACTTGCGCACCAAAGACGTTGTTGTTGTTCTTCTATATATCTTTGGTAGTTCAGTTCATCCTTTAGATAACGGATCTGCTCCAAGCTTTCTTCACTCTCTCCCAGTAGGTTGACCGAATAAATCTCATATTTTAGGTTCTACTCTAAATAATCAACTCTTTTTCTGGTTTCCTTCAGCTCATCTAAGATTGTAGATGCCATCGTGTTGAACCTAGGAAACACAAAGACAAAAGAGAAACCGCGATCAAAAGTAACAAGAAAGATATATACTATAAATAATCAAAAACAACAAATTAAACTTTCTCAGTCCCCGGCAACGGCGCCAAAAACTTGTTCGCTGATTTTATACCCCTATAAACCTTTATCGATAATGATAAAGACCTATAAGTTAGTAAAACAAGGAAGGGATATTTTAATATTTATAACCCGTAATAATTCCCTAAATAGCAACGAACTCACAATGTATGGGTCAATCACACTAAAGGTAAGTATTCCAGGGTCGATCTCAAGGACGGAGGGGATTAATTTGCAATAGTGATTATAAATAGAATAGATCTCAAATAAAGAAAGGGGGTTGGAAAAGATAAGGGAAAGAAATCAAAAAGGATTTTAAAAAGGTTTTAAGGAAATCGCAATCAATTGTCACTATTGATTGAAAGTCAAAACAAACAAACAAAAAGGAAAACAAAGATAATCAAGTCAAAGGGAAGAAAATGGATTCCAAGAGTTCAAGGTCATTGTCTATGCATATAGATTCAGGAAGACTCATAAAGATATATGGTAGAAAAGCCACAGGGATGAACGTTTCTAGGCTGACCCTCTATTACCGGGTAAGTCTCAAGACTATCTAGTTCCATACCAACTACCTATTACCGGGTAAGTCTCAAGGTAGAGAGGTAGGAAATTCTAAACAAACCAGACTACAAACTAAGGGAAAGGTAAACCATTACCGGGTAAGTCTCAGGTATTACCTTACTTAGCAAGGAATCTAAGCACATTCAACCAATAAAAGGATAAACCTTTATTACCTATGATCAATCTCTCATGTATCTATAAGGGAATATCACCGGGTAAGTCTCAATTCCAACTTAGGTTACTAGCTAGAAGGATTCTAACTAGGTTCAAGAACAAGCCAACCATTAGGATTTCTAGCAAGTCAAAGCCAAAACATAAAGCACAACATTCCATCATAATCAAAGATATAAACAAATCCCTGTCAACCTTGGAACCACAAGGTTCTAGGCAATAACAATCATATCAAAGACAAAATAAAGAAATAACAAAAGGGAATAAGAGAACTTAGCTTCAATAAATGTAAACTTGCAAATCTTGACAAAACTCGAGTCCAACGAGGTCTTCCAAACAAACCTCAAGCAAAAGTATGAATCTTGAAATAAACTTATGAAGAACAATGGAGAAGAAAAAGGGAAAGGAAGGGAGGCGGCTCCCCCTAAGGGGTAACCTAACCCTAAAATTCGGAGTAAACCGGACCCTTAGAAATAACCTAGAGCTTCCCTTTTATAGGAAACAACCTTACAAAGGATGGGCTGGGCCAAAACCGATCCAAAAATAAAATAAAATCGCCGAACAGAAAATCTCGGGCAAAAATCTCGGTCAAAAAAATCTTGGTCAAAAATCTCGGCCGAGATCGGGACCGAGATTTCACAACAGAAACTTTCCAACTCGACCGAAATTATGCATCTCGGCCCGAGATCAAGCCATCTCGGCCCGAGATCAAGGGATCTCGGCTGAGATCAAGGGATCTCGACCGAGATCAGGCCAATCTCGGTCTGGTCAGACCGAGATCAAGGCCGAGATTCCATCCCTTTGTTCCTACGTGTCTTTATCTCGATTCCTATCCCTTTCCCGTGCACGTATGCTCGCTCCAATGCGTCCACTTCGAGGCTTGATCGTCAAATACGTCGTTTTAGCTCCAAAATGTGCCGAATCACCTACAAAGCCACAAATAGCGTGTGTAGACATCTATTCTTGCAAAGTAGAACTAAACAAGCATAAATGGCACAAACTAAGGCCAAAACATGAATGCGGAAAGGGGAAATCTAACTAAATGCATGAATGCAACAGGTCGATAAATCATGTTATCAATATGGACAACAACAACAACGCCAACGGGACAACCCATACGCTCAAAATTACATGCCGGGTTGGCGTGATCAACAAAACTACCGGTGGAGAGATCAACAAAACCAACAATAAACCCGCCAAGGTATGTTCCAATCCATTGAAAATATGCTATAAGTTTTAACTAAGCATTTTGCTACTCATGTCCAAACCACGGAGTCAAGCATCAAGAATCTTGAGAAGCAAGTGGGGCAAATGGCGGAGGCAATCACGAGGATCGAAGCTCGATCCTCGGGGAATCTGCCTTCCCAAACTGTTGTGAACCCCAAGGAGAGTCTATGTGCCATTACTCTCAGGAGTGGAAGGCTCCTCAAGAAGAATGAAGAAATAGGGACGATTAACCAACCTTCTGTTGGTAACCCGCCCCTGCGCAAGGAGGATGTCGCCCCTGCGGCTCAAGTCACACCGCCCCCGCGGCCAAGCCATTCCGCCCCTACGGCAAGCAATGCAAAAAGTGCTCTAGAGGAAGATCCTTACGTCCGTCCTAACTTTCCGCCCCTCTATGCTGAAAAACCGCCAGCACCCTTCCCCGAGGCACTCAAGGAGAGAAGAGTGATAGAAGACAAAGAACTCTTTGAGACCTTCTCAAAGTGTGAGGTAAACATTCCTCTCCTTAAACTCGTGAAAAGTGTGCCAAAGTATGCTCGATTCTTGAAGGAACTTTGTACCATCAAGAGGAAGCAGAAGATGAAGGGAACACAGAAGGGAAGTGAGAAGGAACACGTGTCCGCTGTTTTCCAAACCCAAATGCCGGAAAAACGTAGCGATTTGGGTATGGTAAGTGTTCCTTGTGTCATAGGCGATACTCGCTTTGACAAAGCTATGCTTGATTTGGGTGCTTCTATAAATGTCCTGCCTTTTTCCATTTATCAATCTCTAGGCTTAGGACCTTTGCATGAAACACGGACTATAGTACAACTAGCTGACGGATCTAATATCCACCCTAAGGGCATAATTGAAGATGTTCTTATAAAAATTGATAAGCTAATCTTCCCTGCGGATTTCTTTGTCATTGAGATGGAAAATAGCATGCACACCATCATGTTAGGTAGGCCTTTTCTAATAACGGCTAGAACAAAAATTGACTATGTTGATGGAAAACTTACTATGGAGTTTAATGATGAGGTTGTTGAATTCGATTTGTTTAAATCTCTAGAGGAACCCATTAATACTCCTTCTTTGTGTTCCATTAATAATGATATGCCCATAGAAAAAGCTTCCTATGATAAAAACGCTAATTGCATGAAAAAGCATGTGAAGTTGGCCATGGAAGTGGATTTGCAAGATGACCCCAACAAAACAAACAAAAACGATAAATTGGCCATTGGGCCCATTCTACTAAACCCAAGCCAAGAGCTTGTTGTTCCCATCTTGCAGGATACTCAGCACGGAAAGCAATGTTCTCCAAAAGAACGAGAAAGGAAAATCTAGGATAGAAGAGAAATGTTCATATCGTGCACGGAAACAAAGGAACGAGCTCTCCACATCAAGCAATTGATCCGGGAGAGGTCATTGATGCATGATCAGGTGTCTTACGTCGAGCCAATGACGTAAAACAAAGGCGCTGCTCGGGAGGCAACCCGAGAAAATAAGAAGAGGAGGTTCTGACGTTCTGTCACGAAAACCGCACCTGCGGCCATGTGTCACCGCCCCCGCGGTGACACTGTGCTCCCATCCCGCCCCCGGCGCTGAGCCAGCGCAAGCACAAAGTTGTCACCGCCCCAGCGGTGACAGACCCCCGCACCCGCGGATTTTCCCTTGACTAGCGTTTCCCAGCGCTGGGCCTGCGTCTCCGCTTCCCTTGTCACCGCCACCGCGGTGACAAGCCCCCGCCCCTGCGGGTTAACACAAAAAAGAAAAAAAATTGGATCGGGTTTTAAATCCCTAACCCACTCACCTCCCTCACTCTTCCTCACACATACCTCACCCGAAAAACACTCTCACTCACAAACTCTCATGCCCTAGCGCCGTCAAGCCCGTCCCTGTGCCACCCAGCCACCACGCCCCTGCGCCACCTTCGCCCGCCCTTGCGCCACCTTGGTTTGCTCCTCCCTCCTTCCGGCTGCACATCTCTCCTAACCCATAATCTCACAAAACCTAAACCTAATCTATCACCACCACTCACCACCCTCCTATCCCACCGTCAACCACCGTCGGAAGCCCTAACGGACGCCGGAAACGCACCACAGGAGCAGACAACAACAGACTGTCACGAGTTCGCCCGCTGTCTTCGCCCGCCCCCGCGCCTTCGTTGTCGCCGCGACCGCGCCTCCCGCCCCGCGGGTCTTCAAACCGCGCCCGCGCCTTACCGCCCCGCGGGTCTTCAAACCGCCTCCGCGGATAGCACAACAGAAGGCCGTCCACTTATTTTTCCTTTGTGAAATTCTAATTCTTTTGATTGTAATTGTGATTAGAATGGACTCTACGAGAAAATATAAGATCACTGATAGGGAGAAGGCTCGGTATGAGATTGTGCAAGACCGACAAATCTTTGCAACTCGGTTCTTGCACATTCCGACTTTAGAGCGGTTGGGCATGTTGGAAAGCATGCAGTCTTTCCTGAGCAATGCTGGGCTCGGGGAATTCCTGGGAAGGAGTGCCCGAACATACCCCGAGCTGACCAGACAGTTCGTGGCCACATTCAGTATAGAGCTAGAGGACCACATCTGTGTCGGCCTTACCTTCAAATTCAACAAGAGGAAATATACGGTAAAATTCTCTCAGCTACAGGAGGCTTTTGGGGTTTCTAAGAACCCTTCGGAAAAATGGTGGGAGGGAGCTCCTACACCAGACTTGGTGGAATTTTGGCGAGCGGCTACCAGCTCTGTCTTTCAATCGGGGGTGAGTACAATAACAAACTCACTCACCCTTGCTTGAGGCTCCTATCCAAGATTATTATGTATGTCTTCTATGGACACAAGGAGGAGAACAAGGTCGCCCTCAAGGACCTCCCCCTGCAATATACTTGTGTTGTGGCATGTGACAACGTGCCGGATTGGATCACCCTCTTCCTGACCGCTTTGAAGCGGATTAGAAAGAATGAGCCGCGTGACATTGTTGGAGGTGGGATCATCTCCTTGATTGCAGAGCAGGTCATGGACCTGAACGAGCTGGAGGATGGGTTATCAATCCCATTTTACGACGAGACTCTTCTACGGCGTTGCAAGCTCCTGAGGAGGGATGGTGAGAACCTCTTTTGGTTGTCCTTTGCAGATGGTAGCCACGTCACCTACCTGCCCCGGCCGCTACCTTTAGGAGATGAGCTATCCGACCTCTACATTTCCGCCGACCCCTACGTACCGAGGCGATCACAGGTCGCCATTATTGAGCGGCATTCGGCGAGCTCCAACAGGGTCCAACAGGAGGACCACATGCCCATTCATGATGACGATGAGGAGATGCCCACCGCGGCACAGGAGGATGACACCTCACAAGCCAGTCTGCTAGCTCAGATGGCGGCTCTGACCATGCAGCATCAGTAGTGGCAGACCGGCTACCACACATCTATGCTCTAGCAGCAGCAGGCATGACAGGCAGATTTTGAGGGGAGGATGACCGAGCATTTTGACCGGCGTCAAGATGCTTGGCAGGAGGCTCAACAGAGGAGGATGGAGGCTCAGCAGATGGCTTGGCAGGCCGGTTTTGAGACCTCTTTCGGAGCTCGGATGGACGCACAGCAGGCCCGTCTTGACAGCTTGTACCAGCGTCATGAGCACTTTTTCAGCCACTTCCCGTATCCTCCGGAGCACGGTCCGGATGGTCCAGCCGGACCATCCCATTAGTGAGCTTCTTCTTTTGCCCTTCTCCACATATTATCTTTGCTTTAATTTCCACACTTTGAGGGCAAAGCGTTCTTCAAGTATGGGGGAGGGTACTTATCATGCATTTTATTTGAGTTATTTTGAGATTTTTAGTTATTTGAGTTTGTTTTATTTTAAATTCTAATTGTAATTCATATCATTCAAAAAAAAAAAAGAAAAAGCCAAAGAATTGAGAAAAAGGCAAGAAATCCTTGGATAAACCGAAAACCCGAGAGGGCGGTTTAGGCAAAAAGAAGGTAGTCCGACCAACTCTAGGTTGGTGCAAAATTGGACTTGAGGGATGTGAGATTTTTGTGAGATCATCATGAAAAGAAGAAGAGTGGCAAGGTGAAAACCTGAAAGGGCTCCTTGGCAAAATGAGCGATACCGAGTGTAGGTTCTCCTTCCGGCGTTGGCGACATAAGAAGGGGAGTCATAAGGAGGATGTCCGGGTAGGTCACTCTTGGAGCAATAAGGATTGTAGTTTTTCCCATTTTCTCACTTTTTTTTTTTTCTCTTTTCTCACTTTCTTTGGTCATTTTTTTCTCTTTTGTTCCTCATCTTTCCTACTACACCATATTTCCTGAGGCTTGTGTGCTGATTTGTTTGATGTATTGTTTACTCGGGACGAGTAAAGAGTCTAAGTATGGGGGAGTTTGATAGGTGATGGAATCACTATCAATTTAGGTAGTTTTTAGAGTCCTTTTTATGTTTTTGAGTCATATTATGTTGCTAATGCTTTGATCCAGATAAAAGAGTCTAAATGAAGCAAAACAAGGTATTAGCAACACTTAGGAGTTGAAGTAAAGCATCGAAAACAAGTTTCTGGTGCCACACCGCCCCGCGGAGAAGTATCACCGCCCCTGCGGTGGCACCCTTGCCGAGTTTCGCAGCCAGCGGCATCACCTGCGCCGAGAGAAGTTTGTCACCGCACCCGCGGCCGCCTCTGGCCGCCCCTGCGGTGACAACCCTGAAGGTCCACGCCGAAGCCACAGCCAGCGCCTTCGCCCGTGCCCAAGAAGAGACATGTCACCGCTCCTGCGGCCGCCTCTGTCCGCCCCTGCGGTGACCCATCCTGAAGAAGCGAAGACAACGCCCCAACGCTCGTGCCTGCGCCCTTGCCAGCGGTCTTGTGAAGCCGAAGACCCAGTGTCACCGCCCCTGCGGTGACTCTGAGCCGCGCCTGCGGGTTTTCATCAAAAACGCCACGAAGTTGAAGAGTTAGATGTTCAAAGAGCATTGAAAAACCCGCCCCCGCGGGAATGTCTAGCCGCCCCCGTGGCCACGAAGAAGATGGAACGTTTTGGCCTAAACCGCCCCTGCGGCACCCTTGGCCGCGGGTGCGGGTTAGCGTCAGAGGACTTTAGTCCGGCTGTTTTCGTCGGCTTTATGACCTTAATTGTGGCTGTTTGCACAGCCTCTTTAATACATTCTTAATGGTGGTTGTTTGCACAACCTATTTACTCCTTTTTAATGCATTTTGTAGTATAAATAGAGCCCTTGGCTTAGGCTAGAATCATCTCATTTTCCACACAAAAACCTCTAGAATTCTAAGTGTCTTTTGTATGGAGTGCTAAGTCTTCCTTTGCTACATTGGGTGGATTGAAGCTTCATATAAGTTAGTTGTAAGTTATTTTAAATAGAAGTTTAATTCTATATATATATTTGTGTTATATTCCTTGTGTTTAACGTAGTTTGTATGTTTATTTTCCACTTAGTTTGATCACCTAAGTTGTATAATTGCATGCAAAAGGCTAAGGTTAATTGGTTCCGGGTTCGGGTCATTAATCCGGTAGCAAACTCTTAGGTATGAACGGGTTGTGAATATCTAAGTGTAAAAGGAATATAACTACATAATAAGATTAATGGGTTGTTTATCTTTCTATGTATCTCTTTATCTTTGGTAAAATGCTAACTTGTTGTTTGATCTTGTAGGTTTATGGATTAACAACTTGTTAAGTTGTGTTAATGCCGGTTGGCTTAATGCATAAATATGATCAAGATGAGAACAAATGTTGAATACTTCTAAAAAGAACCAACCAAGTTATATGTATGCTAAAATTCTACCTAGTGTAGTTCTTAAATCAATCTTATTTTCACCAACTTTATAATTGTCTTTGTCTTGTTTTATTACAATCCAAATCCCCCCCCCTCCCATTTTGTTATCAAATCAATACTTAAATCTAATAAAAACTCGATAAAACTACCTTGGGTTCGACCCTTGCTTACACTATACAAATTGGTTAAGTGTAACGCTAGGTAATTTAATTTGCTTAAAGCTAAAAGACAACGACATAGGTTTTTAGCCACGTCAACATCCTATCTCGTATCCTCATCAGTGTCGGGCAGGTCTCCTGCATTCGTTGGATCTCACCCAACAGATCAGGAAGAACCTCTAAAGTACACAGCTGGGCATCCTCATCGGGAAACTGGATGTCCAACTCTAACCAGATCAGGTCTCTCTGTAACTGATGTTGAACTGTCAATCTCGCAATCGCCTGCTCTCGAGGCGTCTTCCTGCTCAGGGCGTCAGCGACAACGTTCGCCTTCCCTGGATGATACAGAATCTCGATATCAAAGTCCTTGATCAGCTCGAGCCATCTACGTTGGCGGTTATTCAATTCCCGTTACGTGAAAATGTACTTCAGACTCTTATGGTCTGTGAAGATCTAACATGTAGCACCATATAGGTAATGTCTCCAGATCTTCAATGCATGAACTACTGCTGCCAACTCCAGATCATGAGTCGGGTAGTTCTCCTCATACGTCTTGAGCTGTCTAGACGCATATGCAATCACCCTGCCTCTCTGCATCAACACACATCCCAAGCCTAGCTTGGATGCATCACTATAAACCACAAAATCCTTTGTACCCTCTGGCTGTGCCAAAATAGGAGCAGAAGTCAGACGTTTCTTCAGCTCCTCAAAACTCTGCATACACTGATCAGACCATACAAATCTGGAAGTCTTCCTCAACAGACTCGTCAGTGGACGGGCAATCACAGAAAATCCCTCCACAAAGCGTCTATAATAACCGGCTAGGCCAAGGAAGCTACGTACTTCCTTGACATTCGTCGGTGTAGTCCAAGCTGCTACTGCCTCAATCTTGGCCGGATCCACCTTGATTCCTTCAGCTGATACAACATGACCCAAGAATGCTACCTCTAGCATCCAGAACTCACACTTAGAGAACTTAGCATAATGTTCTCTATCCCGTAAAACCTGCAATACAGTCCTCAACTGTCCTACATGATCCTCTCTACCTGCGAGAGTACACCAAAATATCGTCTATCAAGACCACCACAAACTGATCCAGGAAGTCGATGAAGATGTTGTTCATCAACTCCATAAAGACTGTTGGGGCATTCGTAAGCCCAAATGGCATCACTACAAACTCGTAGAGTCCATAATTGGTCCGGAATACTGTCATGTGCACATCCTGCTCTCTCACCCTCAGTTGGTGATACCCTGAACGCAGGTCAATCCTGGAGAATATTGTCGCTCCCTGAAGCTGATCTAACAAGTCATCAATACGCGGCAATGGATACTTGTTCTTGATGGTCACCTTGTTCAGCTCTATGTAATCTATACACAATCTCAACGATCCATCCTTCTTCCGTACGAAGAGGACAGGTGCTCCCCATGGAGACACGCTAGAGCGAATGAAGCCCTTCTCAGCCAACTCCTCGAGTTGCTTTTTCAGCTCCAGCATCTCAACAGGCGCCATCCGGTATGGGGCCTACGAGAACGGTCTCGTACCGGGCTCTAAATTAATACTGAAGTCCACACTCCTCTGAGGCGGCAAACTGGACGACTCAGCAAATACATCTACAAAATCACAAACAACTGGGATATCCTCTAGTGTTGGACTCTCCCCCTCCTTCATGGCATAACACCATAAGGCCTCACAACCCTGTGCAATCAGTCTAGCTACCCGTATCGCACTGATAACCCTTCCTGTCTTTCCAAGGTCCCAACCTTGGAAAACCTCTATCTGACCTAACTCGGTAGAGAGGGTAATAATCCTCCTACCTACATCTAAGACTGCAGAATGTCTATCCATCCAATCCATACCTAGAATGACTTCTTCATGCTCTAATGGCATGACAAAGAAGTCAACTAGTAATACACGAGTCCCTACAGAAATGGGACAGCCATGAATTTCACGGGTACCTATGACCCTACCACCATCGGGTAACCCTATAAGAAAGGGCATCCCCTCAATCGTATCTAGAATCAAACGCTCTACACAGGCATCAGATATAAAAGAATGCGTAGGGTCCGTATCAAATAAAACTCTAACAGGTAAAAGAATGCGTAGGGCCCGTATCAAATAAAACTCTAACAGGTAAACCATGAATCAGAATGGTACATGTAGCAGTTGGTGCAGCTGGCTCCTCTGCACTCCTAAGCTCAAAGACTCTACCCTGAGCTCCTCTAGTATCATTGGTGCTCCCCCCACCACGACCTCTGCCTCTACTCGGCCCAAGAGCAGATCCCTGAGTCGTAGGGCAATCTAGGACCCTCTGTTGTCCCTGTGTCTGCTGCTGCTGAGGTGGCCTCTGCCCACCTCCCGCTACACTGGCAGGGGAAGAACCCTGGTGAGATGAATATCCGCTCTGTCGGCAGTAAACAGCTCTGTGACCCTGTCTACCACAGGTGTAGCAATTCACTAGTGGCCTCATGCACTCGGGCCTCATATGTCCTGGATCACCACAGTTAAAACACTGACGTCCCTTATCTGCAACCGGTGCAGATGAGGGGTGACTCTAGCATCTCTGACATCGCCAAACACTAGCAGCCCCACTAGTACCACTGGTCTGCCCAGTACGCTATCTCTTCTTAGACCCTCCCGTCTGAGAAGCTCTCCTCTGTCCAGCTCTCTCTCTCTCATAATCAGAAGCCCGGTCCTGATAATCCACCAAGGTCTCACAGTGAAACCCTGCCATGTAAGTCCGGGTAGTATCCCTCAGTCGTCGGGAGAAAAGATATACGTGCTGATCTACAGGAGGTGCAGTTGGACCCAGCAAAGCCAGCTCCTCCTGGAATCTCCTAATAGCCTCTGAGACTGGTACATCCTCAAATCCAGCCTCAACAAAATCTCGCAGTTTCTCCCTCCTCAGTGAGGCAGGGTAGAAACGCTCTCTGATCATGGTCCTCATCTGATCATAACTGCTAACCTGTACTCGTACAGACCTCCACCAGTGTTGTGTTAAGTCTTTGAACAAAGTATGCACCAACTCGATCTGTCTGTCCACTAGACATCTAATGGACTCCAAAGCTGAGTCCACATGTCCAATCCAGAGCTCAACCTCTAACCCCACCTTCCCAAAGAAAGGAGGTACTCCCATCTGATGAAAAATCTTCAACCATGTGTATAGTCTAGGCCCTCTAAGCTCTTTTGTAACTCTAGCAATCTCAACAGCAGGTGCCGGTGCAGCTGGAACCTGATTAACCCCGTGAGATCTCCCAGATGATCCCTCATGTGCCCGCAGGTCTGGGGCACGCCTACCTGCGCTGGCAGCCTCCTCAACGCGTCTGATATACGCACGGAACTCTGATCCACCCATGGAGACGCGATCAAAATCATCAGACTGGGCTCTCTGTGATCCTTGTCTCTCAGCTTCCCCGTTCCCAGTCTCAGGAACGACGCTCTCAACAACCTCCTCGTGAGTCTACTCCGCTGCACGTGTACCACCAGCGGGAATCCTACCCCGTCCTCTACCTAGAGGGGGTCTACCTCTACCTCGTCCAGGTGCAGGTAAGGCTCTAGTCTGAACCATCTACAAAGGACGTAAACCTAACTCAGAAGGCTATATATATGCCATAAGTATAGATATATATCAAATCAATCACAACAGAATATCTATATATCTATACTATCGAGATCTTCAGAGGGGCGATGGCTCACGTACACGGTATCCCAAAATATTTGTACTCATTTCAAAACCAAAACCTTTTGAAAAGTCAAACCCCATTCAGGTTTTGTTTATTTATCTATTCGACCTTTATCGCAGATTACAAGTGCCATTGTTGTCAACCTGAGCTCTGATACCAACTTTGTAACATCCCGAATCAGTAGGACTCGAGGCGCTACTGGGATAGGATCTCACAATGGATCCTGACCCTAGCGTGACAACAAGTTCACTGGATCTTACAACAAGGCATAGCTAAATTAAAACAAAACATAAAACTGATATATATATATATATATATATATATATATATATATATATATATATATATATATATATATATATATATATATATATATATATATATTTATATATACATATCAAAAGGTAATATAGAGTAACCGTTGAGTACAAAATCAAAATATATATCCGTACATCATAAATGTCCCATATCCCACGATAACGCCCTAGTGTATGGAGCCCTTAGTGGATCACTCTGCAGCTCTCCTAACCTGCAAAGGATCTACAACACGGTATAAAACCGTTAGCTAACATACACACATATATATATATATAAGATGCTAGAGCACAAGCACACTTCAGGAATGATAACATATAAACATGATGTCACACATTTACCCGGTTAATTATCTTTAATAAGTCCAACACTCAAATAGTATATATATATCTGCATATGAATATATGTGACACGAGTAATATATATAAAATCCTCGCCTCTGAGTGCTATAGCTAGCTGGAGTGGTATAAGCGCACCTTCCCGTATACCATAAGGAGTGGTCAGTGCCCTTCCCGTATACCAGATCTAACCAGACTACAAAGAACTTCCCAGACTTCACTACGGGATGAAAGGCAAGTTGTCACAGCCACTACAATGGGCGGTCAATATATCATAGGTCGGTAATAAACCATATTGCATGCTATAAAGCATATAACAAACACCACTCATGCATACATCCAATATAAGGATGGTAGCTAAGTAAGTTCTATGGACTTACCTCAACCTCAGAAGTAGTCTCAACTACGATCAACTCTCAACCTGGTCCACTCCAATCTGGAGGACAACACTACCTAGGAACAAGGCATAACAATATAACAAACTCATATCCACCAAAGGGGTCACACCTAGACCCATGGGATCCATAAGGATCATATCCTAACTCATAAACCTCAAAGCCATAACCGGCATAAACGATATCATACTTATCATCATTCTAACTTCAAACACGTACCTAGCATGCTACTAACCCGCTCATACTAGGAAAGAAAAGCATCATACTACTCTAAGTAGATCTTGTAAAAGACGCACCTGCGGAATGGAAAGACGCAGGGGCGGAACAAGACAATCCGCAGGCGCGGCAAAGTTCGGCCGCAGGCGCGGTGACAGTGGTTGTAGGCAACGAAGGCACGGCGCAGGCGCTGTGACACGGCTCTCACAGGGGCGGCGGCTTCCAGGCGCGGGGGCGGCGACAGTGCAGAAAGTGATCCCGCGATTCCTCTTCGGCTCTTCACGTGATCAAATCACGTCTTCTCCATTCCAAAGTCACACACATACATATACATAAACAATCCAACATCAATCTACATCCACATACATCTAATCTTAAGCTAAGCAAAGGAATCAAGGAAGAAGAAAGAAAGAAGAAGAAAGAATGGAACTTACCACTGTTGTGGTCTAGGTAAAGGAAGATCACAACCAACCTCACTGGCTTCCAAGCTCAGCAACACACATCAAACTCATCAACATCATCAACCACACACAACTATTTCAAACTCTAAGGAAGAACAAGAACAAGATCAAGATGGAGAGAAGGGAGAAGCAAGAAGGACGTAAGGAAGCTGGGAATGAAGTGAAGAAGAAACCCTTGCTCAGCAAGGAAAGGAAGAGGTAAGGAAGAGAGTAAAGCACGAGTCAATCGGTCAACAAAACCGGCTGCAGCCGCAGGAAACCGCAGGGGCGGGCTTCCAGGCCGCAGGGGCGGAACAACGGACAAACCGCAGGGGCGGCCTCACGGACCCGCGGGGCGGCTAAGGCCAAAACTGGCTCCCAAAGACTAAAGCTCTTACAATAATGGTGGTTCCTCCGGCGAGGTTCGAATAGACGGTGATGGCTTTGTTTCCGACTTTGACGGCTTATGTCAACATTGGCGCATCTAGACTAGGTTTTCTACTCCAATGGGGAACAATAACAGGGAGGGAGGTGTGAATAGTTTTAAGGCAAAATTCTCAAATTTACAATATAATGTCAATTATCTCCGTCTCGTAATAACTTAAATCTTCAATTAATGCATCTTTACATTTCAATTGCTTCAACTCGTTTAAATCTAATTTAAATCGAATATTAAATCTTGTAAACCCGTCTATTACTCATACTACCACTAAAAAGAAATTTTGTCACGAAACTTATGAAAATAGAATGAGTATTTAGAAGATCTCCAAATTTTCAACACATTGAAGCTATTTATAGCTTTCAGTGCACCACTTTCACCAAATAATAATTTGTCTCAAAACATGATCAGGCATATATATATATATATACATATCATCATAAGTTTAAGTCATACTAAACTAGGTGATGTAAAGATGTTGGCTCATATACCTTTCTTTATCTTCAGTACATGAGGTTGACCAATCCCCGCTGTAACACCCCAAATCCGTAAGACTCGAGGTGCTATTGGGCTAGGATCTCACAAGGGATCCTGACCCTAGCCTGACAACAAGTTCACTGAATCTTACAACAAGGCACCGATAGATTAAATACAAAACGTAAAACTGATATATAAATCTCAAAAGGTAGTACATAAGTACCGCTGAGTACAAAAGAAACATATATCCGTACATCAAATATCCCATATCCCATGATAATAATCCCAGTGTACTGAGCCCTCAGCGATCACCCCTTTGGATCACTCTGCAGCTCTCCTAACCTGCAAAGGATCTACAACACGGTATAAAACCGTTAGCTAACCATACACATATATATATAGAGATGCAAGAGCACAACACACGTAAGGAATCATAACACATCATCATGCTTTCATACATTTACCCGGTTCATTATCTTTAATAAATCCAGTCACTCAATCGTATAAATATATCTAAATATGAATATATGTGACACGAGGAATATAACCCTCGCCTCTCGGTGCTACTGCCAGCTGGGGTGGTCAACCGGGACTACTCCTCCGTGTACCCTAAGGGAGTGGAGACAGTGCCCGTTCCGTGTACCAGATCTGGACGTTCCGCAGAGAACCTCCCAGTCTCCTAGTGGGATGACGGGGCTAGGTTGTCACGGCCCTATAGTGGGCGCGTACTAAACCATAGGTAGGTAATAACCACAACACATGCTATCAAGCACATAACACATACACCACTCATGCATACATCCAATATAAGGATGGCAGCTAAGTAAGTCCTATGGACTTACCTCAACTTCGAAGTCTCAAATCCAAACAGCTCCAACTCTGGAGATCAACACTTCCTAAACAAGGCATCACAACATATATCAAACTCATATCCATCATAGGGGTCACACCTAGACCCAAGGGATCCATAAGGATCGTATCTTAACTCATAAACCTCAAAGCCATAACCGGCATACAGATATATCACATTCTCATCAATCTATCCTCATACACGTACCTAGCATGCTACTAACCCGCTCATACTAGGAAAGAAAATGATCTACCTAACTCTAGGTAGAACCGGAACAAGACGCACCTGCGTGACACAAGGGACGCAGGGGCGGAGCAGGCAACCCGCAGGCGCGGTAGAACTCAGCCGCGGGCGCGGTGACAAAGGACGCAGGCAACGCAGGCAAGGCACAGCGCTAGCGCAGGCGCTGCGGCACGGCTTCCGCAGGGGCGGCGGCTTCTGGCCGCGGGTGCGGCGACAAGGTACCCGCAGGGGCACTTTGTTGGACCGCGGGGCGGCGACAGTGCAGAAGATGATCCCGCAGTTCTTCTTCTACTCTTCACGTGATCAATTCACGTCTTCTCTCATCCAAAGTTACACATATACATATACATACATAAACCAACATCAATCTATACTCAATCATCTAATCCTAAGCTAAGGAAGGCGGAAACAAGGAAGGAAGAAGAAAAGAGAAGCAAGATCACTTACCACACTTGTGGTCCTAAGCTGCCAGGAAGATCAACACACACACAGCTGGCTTCCAAGCTCAGCAGCCACAACATCCATCATCAACATCATCAAACTGACATCAAAACTCTTCCAAACTCCAAGAGAAAACAACACAAGACCAAGGAGGGAGAAGGGAGATGCAAGAAGGATGTAGGAAGGCTGAAGAAGAGGAATAAGAACCCTTGATCACGAGTCAAGGAAAGAATAAGAAGGGAAAAGAGTAAAGCACAAGTCAAGGGTCAACAAAGCCGGTTGCAGCCGCCGGAAACCGCAGGGGCGGGTTTCCTGGCCGCAGGGGCGGATCATGGCTCAGCCGTAGGGGCGGCTCTACTCACACGCAGGGGCGGCTAAAGCCAAAATTGGCTCCAAAAGATAAGGCTCTTACACCCGCTCCCCCAATTTCTTTTTACCCTACCTCCATCATGTACGACATTATACAACTCGATATTCACTCTGACCACAAGTGAAGGAAGTGACCATCTGCCTCAGACAATCTTTCCTCTTTTGTCTAGTACTTCCATAATTATAACATCTTATATCTTCATCTCGTCCTAACAAGTCAGATCCGCCGTCTGCAACTCCCCGCCTCACCTGCCGCCAGATCTGTTCTTCGCTCGACCAGGAACTCCGCCGCTCAACCTCTCTCGACTCAAGCCGGCGCCGTCTGAGAAGTTGGAGCCACCGTCGAACTCGTCCCGCGCCGGAGATCCCCGATCCAGTGCCGTCGTGGTCCGTCGTGCGCCCTAGTCGCTTGCCACCGTTGCGCGAGCCCCGATCTGCTCAAGCCGCCGTTGCGAGGAAGACGGACTCCAACCCTAGATCTGCAACAAGTTGAGCCAACTCAAACGAGTTAAGTGAGTCGACTCGACGAGTCACCCGAGTCAGTGAGTTGACTCAGTGATCTGGTACAATTTCGATTAAATGCGAATTTGACCACTTATTTTATATTTACGTTTACGACCCATACTTTCAGATTTTGCAAAGTTGTCCCGAAATGGATAATTACAGAAAACTGCCCAGTTTTATATTTACAGGAATGACCCAAACTTTTGGAAATTCATAAAAGTGCCCTGTTTTGAATTATTACAGAATATGACCTAAATTTATTATTATAGAAAACGTTCCAAACATTTATAATTATAAATTATGGGCCAAGTTTATACAAATGGAGTTAAACTTGTAAAAATGACTTGTTTAGGTTCTTGGAGGTACGCTTGGAGGAAAATTTAGTCCGTTTTGACTTCGATACACGAGACCCTACGTTGGTTGACTTGAGACGTGCTCGATTGCTTGGTTTTGTTTTGGTTTTTATTGCGTTCATCTTTTTGAGGTAAGTCATACCGATTTACTTAGCTGCCGTTCTGTTTCAGGTTAAGTTTGTCGTTAATTGTGAGTAGGACCTATTATATTTCTATAATCTACCTAGTTATATATTGTAAATATTTATTATAAATTGTGTGTTTAATTATTACCTTTAGGGATTTATACAGTACTTGTTGTTAGTGTGAGTAGTCGAGAATTGTGTTTGTGCTGTGTTGACAAGAGTGGGGTTGTGATAGATAGAATTATGGTTGAGACTGAAACGGATATGGTTATAGTTGAGATTAGAACGGGTAAAGTGTTGATTGAGATTTCTGACATACTGACTATGATTGATATTGTGACAGACCGAGTATTGACTGCTTTTGTGAGTTGTGTTGAGAATAGGGTAATTGGTTATGTTACGCACTGAAAGTTACACCTCATGATGCTGGATTGCGACAGATGGTTACATGATATATTGGACGAGGCTAATTGGTTATGTTACGCACTGACAGTTACGCCTAGAGGGTAATTGGTTATGTTACGCACTGACAGTTACCCCTCATGATGCTGGATTGAGATGGTTACATGATATATTGGACGAGGCTAATTGGTTATGTTACGCACTGACAGTTACACCTCATGATGTTGTATTGCGACAGATGGGTACATGATATATTGGACAAGGCTAATTGGTTATGTTATGCACTAACAGTTACGCCTCAAGAAAACGAATGTTGATTGATTTACAGTGATGCGATATGTTATATTTTGTATGGACAAAAAGTAGAGCAATGATGAGTGTAGAGAAAGGTTGGTTGTTATCTACGAGCAGCGATAAGTATGGTAAAGAGTGATGAGAGTTGTTGATTGGATAGGGTTAATGCTAGGTTATGATAAGTAATAGTATACCTTGTCTTCTTCCCTTTTGATATAGATAGGAGTTTTTATATGTTTAAATATTATTAAGTTTATGTTCTTGCCTAGTTTGTCTTTTCTTTCGTTTGGTGTTTCTCACTTTGGTTCATATTTCCGAATTATATCCTTATATTTTATGTTATATTGGATAACTTGATTTTTGTGTCCCTTACATGATACGTACGGGTTTAATCTGATTCCGGAGCTTTGACTCCATTCTTGGAACGTTAGCTAATGGTTTTATTATTGTTGTTTTACGACTTATTCAGGTACTATACTTGCATGGAATACTACAATTTGGGGAGATGATGTACAACCGGACTCATGTGTGCCTTAGGTTTTTGGAAGGTTGTTGGATCATGGGTTTGGTTGTGTTGATGGTTTATGTGTTGAAGGTTGTCCGGGTTTTATCTTTTAGTTTTGCATGGTTTCAAGTTTATCTTATTTAAACAATTTCTTAAATTAAAGGTCGGATGTATTTTTCTATTTCGTCGTGCTCTTGTTGGAAGGTCCTATAGTGAGATTGTTGTCAGACTAAATCTGGTGGACCCACTGTGTGGCCCACATCCTAGTGACACCTCGGGTTCAAAATCCGGGGCGTTACAATCTTTGCCTCTCGAGCCAGATTGGTTTTATCCCTTTGCAAACCGGATATGCAAAGTCGAGCCCCAACAAGTCCATATATGCCGTCTTCAACCTCCTCCGCTAGTAGTCATCGCTGGAAGATGCTACTACTTCCGCCTAAAGATCTTGCTACCGCCAGCCTAACCATATTGTCGTAGAAGCCCTCCCACCGCACAAACTTGCCGAAGACTGCCATGGCTACTAGGTTTGAGATCCCGTTATGAGAAACCCGAAGAAGAAGTAGGCCAGATTGCTCCGCCATCATCCTAGATCGGATTTGTTCCTATTTTGGGTAAATTACGCAAAAGAAGATAACATTTTTGACTTTGATACACAAGAGTCTAGAGGTTCACAAAATGCCATGAATTTTGTATTTACAAGAAATAGCCCAAATTTTCGAATTTGCCGAATCTTCCCTGAATGGATAGTTGCAAGAAATAGTCCATTTTTTTTTACAAGAAAGGTCTAAATTCTAAGAAGCTCACAAAATGCCCTGAATTGGATAATTACTGAATATGGCCTACTTTATAATTAGTGAAAATATCACAAACATTTATAATTATAATTAATGCCCAAAGTTTATAGAATGAAGTTAACTGGTATAAATGACTTGTTTAGGTTCTTGGAGGCTCGTTTGGACAAGAAAATAATCTTGCTTGACTTTGATACACGAGATTTTACCTTGTTTGACTTTGAGAGGTACTTGGTTGATTGGATTTGTTTTTATGGTTATTGAGTTCAATTTTTTGAGGTAAGTCATATTGACTTACTTAGATGTCGTTCTGTTTCAATTTAATTTCGTTGTTGATAGTGAGTAGGATTTATTTTATGATTATATTTTATCTTTATATATATTTATATTATTTTTATTTTAATTTATATCTTAACTTTAATACCTTAATTAGAGGATTAAGTAGTACTTTTTGATTGTGTGAGTAGTTGAGAGTTGAGTTTGTGTTGTTTCTTCGTGATTGAGATTAAGAAAGATATAATTATGATTGATATTGGGGTAGATTTATTTGTCATTTGTTGTGATCCTCCCAGAAAAGAAATCATCATCAATACACCGGAACCAATCGCTTTGCCACCAACCGTCCAAGTCAAAACTGAGCCGGAACCTATTGAAATCAATCCTTATGTGTTGGAGATCATGTCAAAAACTGAGCCAAAGTTTATAGAAAACAATCCGAAAATGCTTGCTTTGAACATGCCCAAGTCAAGCCAACTTTCACTCTCTCCGGCTAAGCTGTCAGGTTTGCGCTCTCTCAGTAAAACGCCTATAACTGAGGCAATTCTTGGAATTAGAATACCCATGAGTACTAATTTGAAAGGTATTTTCAATATCTACAACTTTCTACTTTACAAAAAGTCGAGATTTCAAGTGGAAGAGGGTGAAAATGACCCTACATTGCAGCAACTACGGTACTTGTATGGATTGTTGGGCAAAATCATCCATGGAGGCATGAAAAATGGTTATACAAAACATATGCACGTCCAACCAATACATATTTCATGCAGCATTCCATGCTCATATTATTCATATATTATGCATGAATTTATGTATTAATCATGTGATGGTCAACAAGTTAACATTCAATCAAACTTTGAAGGCATCTTCACACACATACATTGAATGGAGGCCAAAATAGTTCAATGGTCTTCTTCTCCTTCAATATGGACGTCCAAGACATGATTTGCCCCTCCTTGATGTGTTGTCCAATTGAAGAGAATAAGATCCAAGAGTCATCTTTAAATAAAGGTCAAATGTGGCCATTTTTGTGTTTGAATTTCCTAGAAAAACTCTTGTATTTCTTGCATTTTCTTTTGATAAATCTTTGATATTTCTAGCACTTAATTAGGGAGTTTCTAGACTGAGTTTTGTGGCTATATAAAGCCTTGTATCCTCCCATTGTAAGAAAAGTCAAGTTAAATTAAGTGAGTTAGCCTTTGTGCTTTCAAAGTTGTTGTTTGCTTTAAAACAAAACCCGAATTCTAGGTGAGATGCTTAGTTTTCAAACATCTAGGTGAGATGCTTAGGTGGTTCTAAGGTGAGAGGCCGAGGAACGAAGGTTCAAACCCCAAAGTGAGATTCCGAGGGTAGTTCGTTCGAGTTGAGGGATTCCCAAAGTGAGAGGCCGAGGGAATTTGCTCTTCATATCCAAAAAATCACAAAACACAAAAAAAAAGAGTTCCATTTCCCCGATTACAATCCGAGTGTGAACTTGTGCCGGTGGATCCTCGTGTTCGAAGTGAGTTCGATCACATCATGATTTGAGAGTGTCATAGAAAAATTTATGGTTGAGAACTTGATAGATAAATTTATGATTGAGATTGGTGACAAACAAAGTTATGACTGAGATTGTGATAAACCGAGTTGTGACTGATATTGTGAGTTATGTTGATAATATGGTAATTGATTATGTTACGCACTGACAATTATATCTAGAGGATACATTATTATGTTACGCACTGACAGTTACACCTCATGATGGTGGATTGTGACACATGATTATCTGATGTATTGGACTAGATTAATTGGTTATGTGACGCACTGATAATTAAGCCTAGAGGGTAATTGGTTATGTTACACATTACAAAATTATATATATGTATTTAACTTTAACTATCGCGATTAATATTGCTATAGTTATTACCTTCAAAATAATTATATTCATTAACAATCAAATATGTACAATATTTATTTAAAATAAATATAACTCACTTGCCTTATTGTAAAGGAGACGCTTGCTAACTTAGTATGCAACTTAGATCAGTAGGTTAAATACTCATTTTACTTACATCATTTGATTTTTTTTGTATGTGTTCCAAATTAATCGAACCTGAAGTCCCTTTTATAGCCTTGTAGAATAGAGATAGTAAGAAAATCCATGTTGTACACTTTTAACTCTAGACTATGTGTAAACATTTCACCAAATTAACAAAATATGTCAAGCACTCATATTTCCCTCTCATCAACCTATATTACTACTTATCTTCTATATTTACCTAGGATTTCCTACTTAGGATTAATTTAAAAATTCCACCATTGACCCACAACCTTAATTAATTAGAAATAAATCCCTAAAATCTCTCTCTCTCTCTCTCTCTCTCTCTATATATATATATATATATATATATATATATATTCTTACATTTCAATTATATTTCCATCCCCATAATTAAGCATAATCTATAAATAAGTTTATAGTTATTTATAAATTGTTTAAATTATCCCTATTTACATTACTCGTTTTGTTACTGTAAATTTATCCCGTATATGTTACTAGAATAATATACTTCATGTTACATGAAATTCTAAAATTTCATAATGACTCGCACGGTACTTTTTTGTATACCTTATTTAACAAACTACAAGTTCACTCAAGATAGAGCGAACCGGTTAAAGAAATCATCAAAACACTTGTGTTCTTAAAAGGTCAAAACTCGATCTGAGTTTTGTTTAGATCGGATTATCATGTCACATCTTCAGGTTGCAAGTGCTCTTGTTGTCAACCTGCCTCTGATACCATTTGCAACGCCCCGGATTTAGAACCCGAGGTGTCACTAGGATGTGGGCCACACAGTGGGTCCACCAGATTTAGTCTGACAACAATCTCACTATAGGACCTTCCAACAAGAGCACGATGAAATAGAAAAATACATCCGACCTTTAATTTACGAAATTGTTTAAATAAGATAAACTTGAAACCATGCAAAACTAAAAGATAAAACCCGGACAACCTTCAACACATAAACCATCAACACAACCAAACTCATGATCCAACAACCTTCCAAAAACCTAAGGCACACATGAGTCCGGTTGTACATCATATATGTAATACCGGGTTTCATATTTTTCACAGTCGAATTAAATTGGATTATTTCGGATTCTTAATTTATCGAGATCAAGTTGTTTGAGGAAAAATAAAAATAAATAAGGTAATACATAAATTAATAAATAAATTAAATCGAGATTTGAATTGACTCTTAAAGTTTAGACAGCTGGTTAGAAACCGTAACACTTTTCCCGATGAGTTACTATTCATCGTCTTCTACCCTACCACCAAACCCTAACCCTTACCTTGTATTCCGTTGACCGTCCAAATTCCGGTCACCAGCACACCGGCCTTGCCGTCTCGCTCCGACACAATCCACCACCCTCTCTTTGCCGCTGATCTCTCTCTCCTCCAACCCCTGCCGTCGCCGGACCACCAGCCTCCTCGAGTCCCGACTGGATCTGCACAGTCGCCACACCGCTCGGCAACGCTTCCCAAGACTCCACTGCCACCGAAGCCGCGGAGAAGCGGACCTCCCCTGCGCGAACCCCTCCCGACGCTGCTGGAGTACGAGCCGCGCCCATTTAATTTGGTCTTTTGGGGTTTGTAAAGGCATGGTGCATTGTCGGGATGTCGGGTTAGTAAGGCACGTGAGGTCTTCATCATCGACCTGAGTAGTACTTCAAGTATTATTACTCTAGTTGTAAAAGACATATGATGTTTATTAGTATAGCTTTTTAATGATAATCATGGTATGAAATGTTGTAGACATGGTACGCCCGAGAGGTTCGAGTGTGAGAGCCCTTTTCCTTTGGGACCGAGATCGGACCATAGCCGAGATTGGTTTTGGCCCGAGATTGGCCTTTCCGCACCCGCGGGCTTGACCGCCGCCCCTGCGGGTTCCCGCCCCTGCGGCTCAAGGAACCGCCTCAGCGGTTTCCGGCGGCTACAACCGGTTTTGTTGACTCTTTGACCATGCTTTACCTTCTCCTTTCCTTTCTTCTTAAGCCTCTTATGTGGCTCGTGAGCAAGGGTTTCCATTCCTTTTCCCAGCCTTACGTCCTTCTTGCTCCTTCCTTCATCTCCTTGATCTTGTGTGTGAGTTCTCTTAAAGTTTGCAAAGGAGTTGTGGTGTGGCTTTGCTAAGATTGTTCCTATGTATGTTTGTTGAGCTTGTGATGCCAGCTGAGAGTGTGTTGTGCTTCCCTTGGGTGATTCCAGCAGTTGAGGTGAGCATCTTGCTTCTCCTTTCTTTCCTTCTTTCTTGTTCTTCCTTCCTTAGCTTAGGATTAGAAGAATGAATCATAGAGTGATGTTGGAATATGAATGTGTGTGTATGTATGTGACTATGGAAGAGAGTAGACGTGAGTTGATCACGTGAAGAGCCAAAGAGAAGCCGCGAGGTTTCATTCTGCACTGTCGCCGCCCCCGCGGCCAGAAGTCACTGCCCCTGCGGAAGACGTGCCATAGCGCCTGCACCGTGCCAGCGCCGTGCTTGCGTTGCCAGCAATCCTTGTCACCGCCCCGCAGCTGAGCGTCACCGCGTCTGCGGTTGCCTGCATTCCGCCCCTGCGTCCTTAGATCACGCAGGTGCGTTTTGTCCCGGGCTACCTATAGTTAGGTAGTTCCTTTCCTTTCTAGTATGAGGGAATTAGTATCATGCTAGGTATTGGTTTATGATGAGTATGTTATAAATATGCCGGTTACGGCCTTGAGGTTATGAGTTGGATATGATCCCTTATGGATCCCTTGAGTCTAGGTGTGACCCTTTGTGTGATAGGATTGTGATATATATATGTGCACAAGACAGCATTCCAGGTATCACCAGCTGAGGGTGAGGGAGCAGGATGTGCACAAGACAGCATTCCGGACCAGATATGGCCACTACGAGTTTGTAGTGATGCCATTTGGGCTTACGAATGCCCCGGCCGTCTTTATGGAGTTGATGAACAGTATCTTCATCGACTTCCTGGATCAGTTTGTGGTGGTTTTTATTGATGACATTTTGGTATACTCTTGCAGTGGAGAGGGGCATGCAGGACATCTGAGAACTGTATTGCAGGTTTTACGGGATAGAGAACTTTATGCTAAGTTCTCTAAGTGTGAGTTTTGGATGCCAGAAGTAGCATTCCTGAGTCATGTGGTTTTAGCTGAGGGGATCAAAGTGGATCCAGCGAAGATAGAGGCAGTAGCGGCATGGACTACACCGACGAACGTCAAGGAAGTACGTAGTTTCCTTGGCCTAGCCGGTTATTACAGACGCTTCGTGGAGGGTTTTTCTGTGATTGCCCGTCCACTGACGAGTTTGCTGAGGAAGACTACTAGATTTGTGTGGTCTGATCAGTGCAGGCAGAGTTTTGAGGAGTTGAAGAGGCGTTTGACTTCTGCTCCTATTTTGGCACAGCTAGAGGGCACTGAGGATTTTGTAGCATACAGTGATGCATCCAAGCTAGGCTTGGGGTATGTTTTGATGCAGCGAGGTAGAGTTATTGCATATGCGTCTCGACAGTTGAAGACATATGAGGAGAACTACCCGACTCATGATCTGGAGTTGGCAGCGGTAGTTCATGCACTGAAGATCTGGAGACATTACCTGTATGGTGATACATGTCAGATCTTCACAGACCATAAGAGTCTGATGTATATCTTCATGCAGCGGGAATTGAATAACCGCCAGCGAAGGTGGCTTGAGCTGATCAAGGACTTTGATTTAGAGATTCTGTACCATCCAGGGAAGGCGAATGTGGTCGCCAACGCCTTGAGCAGGAAGACACCTCGAGAGCAGGTGATTGCGAGGCTGACAGTACATCATCAGCTACAGAGAGACTTGATTTGGTTAGAGTTGGACATCCAGTTTCCTGATGAGGATGCCTAGCTGCGTACATTAGAGGTCCTTCCTGATCTGTTGGATGAGATCCGACAAAAACAGGAGACCTACCCGACCTTACAGAGGATGAGAGATAGGATGTCTCGGGATGAGGCACCACAGTTCCTGCTTGAAGCAGATGGAGTTTTGAGGCGCCATGGCCGCGTCTGTGTACCTGCTGATACAGAGCTGAGGCAGAGGATTTTACAGGAGGCTCATTGCACCCCTTACTCGGTACATCCAGGTACGAGTAAGATGTATCAGGATCTGAGATGTATATATTGGTGGGGAGGGTTGAAGCCCGATGTAGTCAGATTTGTAGCTCAATGTGCGACCTGCCAGCAGGTCAAGATCGAGCATTTCCGACCTGGAGGTGAGCTTCATCCCCTTCCTGTTCCACAGAGGAAGTGGGAGGACGTCACCATGGATTTTGTGACCGGACTGAGGCTGAGCCGGAGCTTTGATGCCATATGGGTTATAGTAGACAGATTGACGAAGACGGCACGCTTCATTCCTATTAGGGAGACGTGGCCGGTGAGCAGATTAGCGGAGGAGTACACTAGGCAGATAGTGAGACTCCATGGTGTACCGAGGACGATCGTCTCAGCCCGAAATGGACGATTTACCTTGAGATTCTGGCAGCAGATTCAGACTGCCTTGGGGACGAGTTTGCACTTCACGGCTACGTTCCATCCTCAGACAGATGGTCAGTCATAGAGGACCATTCAGACGCTAGAGGATATGCTGCGAGCTTGTGTGTTGGACTGGGGACAGGTGTGGACGGATCATCTCCCACTTGTTGAGTTCTCCTAGAACAACAGCTGGCATGCATCTATTGGGATGGCCCCATATGAGGCACTGTATGGATAGAGATGTCGTACCCTGTTATGCTGGGATGAGTAGAGCAGTGTCAGTGGTTTAGCACCTGATTAGATTCAGGATGATATGGCTCGAGTAGCATTGATTAGAGAGCGTATGCTGACTGCACAGAGCCGTCAGAAGTCTTATGCTGACAGGAGGCGTAGACCTCTAGAGTTCAGGTTTGGAGCCCATGTGTGGCTGAGAGTGTCCCCGACACGAGGTGTTAGGCGTTTTGGCATTAAGGGGAAGTTGAGTCCCCGATATGTCGGACCGTTCGAGATTCTGGATCGGGTTGGGAGCGCAGCTTACAGATTAGCCTTGCCTCCGAGATTAGAGGGTGTTCACCTTGTGTTTCACGTGTCTCAGCTGAGGGAGTATATACCAGATCCGATGTACATTGTGAGTTATGAGGATTTGGTGGTTGTGCCGGACCACACGTTTGTAGAGCATCCTATTCCAGTCCTAGAGAGAGATATGAGACGCCTGCGTTCGAAGGACATCCCTATGTTGAGGATACAGTGGTCGAGAGGAGGACCCGAGGAGGCTAGATGGGAGACTGAGGATAGTATCCAGAGGAACTATCCAGAGTTCTATGCAGAGATAGGTGCACCAGTAGGATCACTGAGTAGATCTTAATACTAGCTTGGTGAGTCTTATCTGTTTATATGCTTATATGCTATGATGTGTTTATTTCATGCTAGCTTTGATGTGATTATGATCTTATTAGATCCTGTTATGCTAGTATAATTTCATATTTATAGCTGGAGATGGTTCTTCCCTCCATGTTATTGTGATACGCTTAGGTTTAGCTGGAGATGGTTCTTACCTCCATGCTATTTTGATGGACATAGTAGTGATGGAGATGTTCTCCCTCCATGCCTTTCTGTTATGGTTATGTTATGGCTAGAGATGTGCTTCCTCTATGCCTTGTGATGTGTTTATAGCTGGCTAGAGATGGTTTCTCTAGGCTTTGGATAGTATAGTTACTGTTGGAGTTGATGATTTCCTCCATGCTTATGTTTAAGGTTATAGAGAGTGTTACCTTGGTTTCTGAGTCCGAGTGGTTTTAGGATCTTGCAAGTTTCGGGACGAAACTTGTTTTTAGGGGGGTGAGATGTGAGAGCCCTTTTCCTTTCGGACCGAGATCGGACCATAGCCGAGATTGGCTTTGGCCCGAAATTGGCCTTTCCGCACCCGCGAGCTTGACCGCCGCCCCTGCGGGTTCCCGCCCCAGCGGTTTCCGGCGGCTGCAGCCGGTTTTTGTTGACTCTTTGACCATGCTTTACCTTCTCCTTTCCTTTCTTCTTAAGCCTCTTATGTGGCTCGTGAGCAAGGGTTTCCATTCCTTTCCCCAGCCTTAAGTCCTTCTTGCTCCTTCCTTCATCTCCTTGATCTTGTGTGTGAGTTCTCTTAAAGTTTGCAAAGGAGTTGTGGTGTGGCTTTGCTGAGATTGTTCCTATGTATGTTTGTTGAGCTTGTGATGTCAGCTGAGAGTGTGTTGTGCTTCCCTTGGGTGATTCCAGCAGTTGAGGTGAGCATCTTGCTTCTCCTTTCTCTCCTTCATTCTTGTTCTTCCTTCCTTAGCTTAGGATTAGATGAATGAATCATATAGTGATGTTGGAATATGAATGTGTGTGTATGTATGTGACTATGGAAGAGAGTAGACGTGAGTTGATCACGTGAAGAGCCAAAGAGAAGCCACGAGGTTTCATTCTACACTGTCGTCGCCCCTGCGGAAGACGTGCCGCAGCGCCTGCGCCGTGCCAGCGCTGTGCCTGCGTTGCCAGCAACCCTTGTCACCGCCCCCACGGCTTAGCGTCACCGCGCCTACGGTTGCCTGCACTCCGCCCCTGCGTCCTTAGATCACGCAGGTGCGTTTTGTCCTGGGCTACCTATAGTTAGGTAGTTCCTTTCCTTTCTAGTATGAGGGAACTAGTATCATGCTAGGTATTGGTTTATGATGAGTATGTTATAGATATGCCGGTTACGGCCTTGAGGTTATGAGTTGGATATGATCCCTTATGGATCTCTTGGGTCTAGGTGTGACCCTTTGTGTGATAGGATTATGATATATATATGTGTGTCTTGTATAGGCTATGTTGTCCTCCAGTTGGAGATGACGTTTCTGGGAATTGTTCGTAGCGAGATTCTTCTGAGATCGAGGTAAGTCCATAGGACTTACTTAGCTAATAACCTTATATTGGATGTATGCTTGAGTGGTGTGTGTTATGTGTTTTAAACCATGTGTTATTATTTGGTCACCGACCTATGTTATGTTGACCGCCCATTGTAGTGGTTGTGATAACCTTTCCCTTTCATCCCGTAGTGGAGTCTGGGAGGTTCTCTGTAGTCAGGCCAAATCTAGTATAAAGGAAGGCCCCTCACCATTCCCACAGGGTACACGGGAGGTGTGCTGATACTACCCCAGCTGGTTAGAGTACTCAGAGGCGGGGATTATATTCCTCGTGTCACCTATCTTCATATATATCTATTTATACGATTGATTGATTCAACTTATTAAAGATAATAAACGGGTAAATGTTTGATATCATGTTGAAGTGTTTATCATTTCTAAGGTGTGTATGTGCTTTAGCATCTTCTTATATATGTGTATAGTTAGATAACGGTTTCATACCGTGTTGTAGATCCCTCGCAGGTTAGGAGAGCTGCAAAGTGATCCGGAGGGGTGATCTGCTGAGGGTTCCGTACACGGGGCATATTCGTGGGGTTTTTTGAGATTATCATTATTGTACGGATTTCAGTTTGACTTTATACTCAGCAGTACTCTATATTATCCTTTTGACATGTATATATATATATATATATATATCAGTTTTTATGTTTTATTTTAATCTGTTGGTGCCTTGTTGTAAGATTCAGTGAGGTTGTCAGGCTAGGGCCAGGATCAATTGTGAGATCCTAGCCCAGTAGCACTCCGAGTCCTACGGATTTGGGGTGTTACATCGAGAGGTGCCACCATTCGAGGAAGAGGTACCGGACGACCTACACTCCATTCACGTGGCCGAGTCAGAGCTCGGGGAAGAGCTAGAGTTCGAGATGGGGCTAGAGATAGAGGTATACCGTCAATGGAAGTTAGATCGAGATCTCAAAGTAGTCATTCAGTTGCTTCACCTAGCAGAGTATTGGTTGATGATCAAACCCTCCGTGACTTTATTCACGACACCGTCAACGATATTCTAGGAGATAGGTTTGGAGAACATCGAGAACCGGCGCCTAGTTCTTCTAATACCGTTCCTCAAGCATCACCTGCAAGAACCCCAGATTCCCATATGACTTTTCCGATTACCGCAACTGCTAGAGCACCTACCGTACCAACACCAACTTCCCGAGTGTCCATCGAGCACACAGTGCCTCCGTCAGCTTTGGGAACATCAGAGAGGTCATTCGAGACCATGGAAGATCGTCAGGAGCATCACGATTCTGGACCAGATAAATGGTTGAAGGCATTTCATCAAATGAAGATCCGTCCTTTTTCTGGAGCACAAGGAGAAGAAATCGAGTTATGGCTTGGACGAGTTGGGGTTGCTCTTGATTCATTGAGAGTACCTATGAGTCGGAGATTGGAGTTAGTACATACTCTATTGGAGGGAGATGCATTCTTTTGGTGGTTCTCCGGACATCAACACAAGGTAACGAGCTTTGAGGAGTTTAGGGTATTGATAAGGGAAAGGTTTTGCCCTAACGCTAGAAATAAGAACAATTCAGTCCATCATTGTCCAAGGTATAAATAAATCTCTATCTACCTTGGAACCACAAAAGGTTTCTAGCCACTAAAACTCATATCAAGTACTGAATTCAAATTGGCAAAGGGAAACAATCGAATTGAATAAGAAAAGGGAATGAAGAAAGTACCTAACTTTATTGAATCTTGAAAACAACTGTCTTTAACTTGCAAAATCTCAAACAAACTCTAAACAAATTGCCAAGGCTGGATCTTCTTCTAACTACTCTACCTAACAATGGTGAAACAAACGAAGAACAAAGGTAGGAGAAGAATTCTCCTTTCAATAATCGAACCTAAAACTCAAACCTAAACGAACTTCTTTTCTCTTCGGTGGGAACCTCTTTTACATGTTCGGAACTCTACTTTTATAACCAAAAACCCGTCGAGAGATGTGGGTTGGGCTGAAAGTCCGAAATAAAATAAGAATCGACGCTCAGGGTAATATCTCGGTTTGGATCTCGGCCGAGATGGGTCAACGTCGGGGCCGAGATTTCTACTTCGTAACTCCAGCGTCATAGGGATCTCGGTCGGTTCACCCGAGATCATGACCGAGATAGGGGCGAGATTTTACTGCACTAGCCTCTAACACGACCGAGATATATGGATCTCGGCCGAGATTCTTCTCGATCTCGGGCACTTCGTGTCGGTTGCTCCAAATGCGTAGTCTTCTCCTTTCCTATACTCGTATGACAGCTCCTATGCGTCCACTCCGAGGCTTTGTCCTCAAATGCATCGTTTTAGCTCCACAACACGCCAAAATACCTACAAAGTAACCAAAAACGTGTGTAGACATCCATACTTGCAAAGTAACACTAAACAAGCATAAAAGACACAAACTATGGCTAAAACATGCACGAGGAAAGGGAAAATTTTCATATATGATCAACTAAACTAGGTCGATAAATCATGTTATCACTCATAATACTTCAAAATCTTTAATTAACACATCTTTAACATTTTGATTGCTCCAACTCTTTTAAATCCAATTTAAATCGAGTATTAAAATTTTAAACCCGTCTATTACAATAGTTCTTTTTTCTTTTTAAGTTTTGAAAAGTGAACTTTTATCCGAAAAAAATGAATGCATATTTTTGTTCATAATTTGGAAAAAAAAATGAACATTGATACCAAAATAAATGAACACATAGTATAAAATATATAAACAAAATTTCTCCACTCCTCTCTATAAGGAGCCTACTCACCAGAACATACATACACACAAATATAGGGTTGGGTTCAAAGGTAAAGGGGTCTTATGGTATTAAGTAAGAATGAATAATAATCATTAGATTAAATGAATGAAAGACTGAGATTAACCGCTTATTTGAAATTGGATTTGTAATTAACGGTTATACTAAATACCGTCACAAAAGAAGAAGCATACCTCAAAGAAGAAGCATAACTTGAGAAATGATAGATCTAAGAAGAACAAAATCAAAGACTAGATGGAATGAAGCTATCTACAAGTCATTTAATTATAATCGATAAAAAATAGTGCGAAATCGAGACGTCATACACACAATTAGTCTAAAAACATATTTCTCAAATTTGTCCTTCAAATTAAGAAATCAGCATAACCTAATTGCAATCAATACAATATTTTGACAACAATCGACCAATAATCGACAAGAAAAAAAATAATCAACTGTATTCTTCATTCTCGAAGAAGAAGAAGATCAATTGTGCAGTCTGAAAGTTAATTTGTTCAACTATATGTCGAATTTGTTCAATTAGATGTTGAATTGGTTCGAAAATTGAATTTATAAAGATACAAAAGTAACAATAAACTTTTGACATATCAAGTTAGAAAAAGATTATTAATTTTATTGCTCAAAAAATATAAACACAATGATTTGTTCAACTGTTTGTCCAATTTGTTCAAAACTTGATATTCCAAAATGTTAAAACAAATTTTTACACAAAAAGTTAGCAATAGATTAATAAATACTATTTATCAAAATAATTTAAACAAAGTGATTGGTTCATCTTGAATGTATAATTGTTCAAAACTTGATTTGTTCAAGTATACAACTAGTTTATTTGTTCAACTATATTGCATATTTGTTTAGGTATCCTCCCTATTTGTTCATCTATAATTCATATTTGTTCAAAACCATATTTGTTCAAGTATAATGACGATTTTTGTTCAACATCTTATTTGTTCAAGTATATAGCTTATTTGTTTAACTATAATACATATTAGTTCAAGTACACTCCTTATTTGTTTAACTATAATGTCTATGATTTCAAAACTTGATGTGTTCAAATATAATGACTATTTTTTCAAGTATACACCTTATTTGTTTGATTATACTGCGTAATTGTTCAAGTATATTCCTTATTTGTTCAACTATAATGCTTATTTGTTCAAAACTTGAGTTGTTCAAGTATAATGAATATTTGTTCAATTACACAACTTATTTGTTGAAGTATACTTCGTATTTATTCAACTATAATGCCTATTTGTTCAAGTATAATTGATGTGGCCTAAATGTCGTGTGTTTTTGTCAATTGAAGTAATTATCCTAACTAATTCACTAAAACGAGTATAATGGACAAGTAAGGGTCGAACCCAAGAGAGAAGATATTATTGTGTAAATCCAAACTAGCAATTTCCTAAGTAACTAAAAGCGGATTGATGTTTGAAAGGAACAATAAAACAAAGTAATAAAAAGGATTAATTCAAGGATAGAAATATGTTGCACTTGACCACTATCCACTCCAACACAAGTAAAGGTTGATCATTGTTTTCATGATGTTTATTCCATCGTTTGTTCTCATCTCGATCATATATAAATATCAGTTCAACCATCCCCAATATTACTTATTATTAAATCCAACTAGTAAACCTACAAAATCAGATAAAATAATAACATTCAAACAAAGAATATTGAGACACATACATTAGAAAAACCCGCTACTAAAGACATATGGATAAATCCCACAAATGCAGAACACTCGCAACCTGCTCATGTAAAACATGTTTGTCACTAGAAGAGCGACCGGAACCGACTGTTCCTAGTAGTTTGTATAAGACCCTAGAACCTAGTTGGCCAAACTAAATAAAGGGGTGAAACACAATCGAGAAGTTAAACACAAGGAAATAACACAAACTTTATATGGAATAACAATATTTCATTATAAGAAAACTTACAATCAGTCTATGTCGAGAGCTTCAAGTGTCAAACACAACTAAGGTGATTAGCCCTCCATGGAGAACTAAAAGAAAACAAGAAAAGGTGTTCATATTGGAAAGAAAGATGGAATGAAAGAATGAGATGAGATGATATGAGATAGAATAAGGTTTGAGAGGTGATAAGGGATTGAGGGACGATTTTAACACAACCTAGCACCCCTATTTATACTAGAAATTGCATTATAACTAGGGAAAGCAAAGAGACACAATAGCCCCATAATGAGCCTTGACTCACGTTTGAAAACCATTGTCTTTATTCATGATAGCTGTCTACGGGTGCGGCTTCTGGGTGCCGGGTACCGGCACGTGAGAAATGGTGGCGGACGCTTAAGCTTTGCCAGCTGCCGCGGGTGCGTATGGAACTAGCCGCAGGGTGCGGGATAGATAAATCAACTTGAAACGGATATGACTAGTTTGGCTTCAGACGAGGAAAGGCGCGGGTGCAACTTGGATGTCCCGCAGGTACGTGAAGACGAAGCGTAGTGGCTGAATTACTGAAGCCGCGGGTGCGGATATGATGCACTATGGGTGCGGATGTGATGATGCACAGTGATGCTGCCGCAGGTGTGGTAGGGCAATGACGCTGGTGCAGTGATGCTTCCGGGAGTGGTCTTTCTTGATCTTTCCTTTAGTTATCTCACTTCCCCGATCTATGCTAAATCCTTTAATTTCTTCAATGTTCGCTCCTTCAGTTGGATTCATAGAGATAGCACCAATATACAATAATATGACTCAAAAAACATGATAAGACTACGTCTTTGTGATAGTGATTCTATCGCTATCAAATGCCTCCATGTGTAATACCCGGGTTTCATAATTTTTACGGTCGAATTAAATTGGATTATTTCGGATTCTTAATTTATCGAGATCAAGTTGTTTGAGGAAAAATAAAAATAAATAAGGTAATACATAAATTAATTAATAAATTAAATCGAGATTTGAATTGAGTCGTAAAGCTTAGATAGCTGGTTAGAAACCGTAACACTTTTCCCGATGAGTTACTATTCATCGTCTTCTACGTTACCACCAAACCCTAACCCTTACCTTGTTTTCCGTTGACCGTCCAAATTCCGGCCACCAGCACACCGGCCTTGCCATCTCGCTCCGCCACAGTCCACCACCCTCTCTTGGCCGCTGATCTCTCTCCTCCAGCCCCTGCCGTCGCCGGACCACCAGCCTCCTCGATTCCCGACTGGATCTGCAACAGTCGCAACACCGCTCGGCAACGCTGCCCAGGACTCCACTGCCACCGAAACCGCCGAGAAGCGGACTTCCCCTGCGCGAACCCCTCCCGATGTTGCTGGAGTACGAGCCGCGCCCAGATCTGCCCAGATCCGCCGCACCTGCCCGCCGCCTGGACCTCTCCCCATTCGAATTCCAGATCTGCGCAGGCTTCGAGCAACGGCCAAAACGACCACCATTGGAGCCGCTAGAGAAGGCTTCCGATCGCCACCTGCTCGGGATTCGTCGCAGCCCGTCGAGCTTCGTCGGGAGCCACCGCCACAGTTGCCTCACCGGATTTGCTCGTCCTTGCTGCCTCGCCGCCGCCGAAGACACCGGGAAGAACGAGCCGCCACGACCCTCTCACCGAAACCCTAGATCTGGGTCAAAGAGGGGTTTGACCGAAATTGGGTAAAATTACGAAAATTAACCCTTAGTTTCCTTTTGCGTTTATGATCCATATTTCTGGATTTTGCAATTTTGCCCTTAAATGGATAATTACAAGAAACAGCCCAAAGTTTGTAATTACAGGAATAACCCAAGCTTTTGGAATTCACAAATGCCCTGTTTTGAATAAATACAGAATATGACCTAAATTTATTATTATAGAAAATGTTCCAAACATTTATAATTATAAATTATGGGCCAAGTTTATACAAATGGAGTTAAATTTGTAAAAAATGACTTGTTTAGGTTCTTGGAGGTACGCTTGGATGAGATGTTAGTCCATTTTGACTTCGATACACGAGACCCTACGTTGGTTGACTTGAGACTTGCTCGATTGCTTGGTTTTGTCTTGGTGGTTATTGCGTTCATCTTTTGAGGTAAGTCATACCGACTTACTTAGTTGTCGTTCTGTTTCAGGTTAAGTTTGTCGTTAATTGTGAGTAGACCTATTTTATTTCTATAATCTACCTAGTTATATATTGTAAATATTTATTATATATAAATTATGTGTTGAATTATTACCTTTGAGGATTTATACAGTACATGTTGTTAGTGTGAGTAGTCGAGAATTGTGTTTAAGCTGTGTTGACAAGCGTGGGGTTGTGATAGATAGAATTATGGTTGAGACTGAAACGGATATGGTTATAGTTGAGATTAGAACGGGTAAAGTGTTGATTGAGATTTCTGACATACTAAGTATGATTGAGATTGTGACAAACCGAGTAGTGACTGCTTTTGTGAGTTGTGTTGAGAATAGGGTAATTGGTTATGTTACGCACTGACAGTTACGCCTAGAGGGTAATTGGTTATGTTACGCACTGACAGTTACACCTCATGATGCTGGATTGCGACAGCTGGTTACATGATATATTGGACGAGGCTAATTGGTTATGTTACGCACTGACAGTTACGCCTAGAGGGTAATTGGTTATGTTACGCACTGACAGTTACACCTCATGATGCTGGATTGCGACAGATGGTTACATGATATATTGGACGAGGCTAATTGGTTATGTTATGCACTGACAGTTATGCCTCAAGAAACCGAATGTTGATTGATTTACAGTGATGCGATATGTGGTATTTTGCATGGACAAAAAGTAGAGCAATGATGAGTGTAGAGAAAGGTTGGTTGTTATCTACGAGCAGCGATAGGTATAGTCAAGAGTGATGAGAGTTGTTGATTGATAGGGTTAATGCTAGGGTTATGATAAGTAATAGTATACCTTGTCTTCTTCCCTTTTGATATAGATTGGAGTTTTTATATGTTTAAATATTATTAAGTTTATGTTCTTGCCTAGTTTGTCTTTTCTTTCGTTTGGTGTTTCTCACTTTGGTTCATACTTTAAAATTACATACTTATATTTTATGTTATATTGGATAACTTGATTTTTGTGTCCCTTACATGATATGTACGGGTTTAATCTGATTCCGGAGCTTAGACTCCATTCTTGGAACGTTAGCTAATGGTTTTATTATTTGTTGTTTTAGGACTTATTCAGGTACTATACTTGCATGAAATACTACAATTTGGGGAGATGATGTGCAACCGGACTCATGTGTGCCTTAGGTTTTGGGAAGGTTGTTGGATCATGGGCTTGGTTGTGTTGATGCTTTATGTCGTTGAAGGTTGTCCGGGTTTTATCTTTTAGTTTTGCATGGTTTCAAGTTTATCTTATTTAAACACTTTTGTAAATTAAGGTCGGATGTATTTTTATATTTTGTCGTGCTCTTGTTGGAAGGTCCTATAGTGAGATTGTTGTCAGACTAAATCTGGTGGACCCACTGTGTGGTCCACATCCTAGTGACACTTCGAGTTCCAAATCCGGGGCGTTACACCATGCTTAGACCTTTACTCGTCCAGAATGAACTAAAATCTATCACTTGTTCAATAAAAGGTCTCACGAACTATGGTGAAACAAAAACAATAGTCAAAAGCACGCATAATGGATTCCTACTAAGTGATGTGAATAGACAAGAATATACTACCATCTAGCTCCTTATAGCTCCAAGAGCAGCCTACCCAAATCCTCCTTATATCTTCTCTTCTTATGTCATCGGCTCCGTGTTTGATATATCCTAAACACTTTCACTCATTTCGACACGGCGCCCTTTCGGGTTTTCACCATGCCTCTCTTTTCATTTATAGATGGTCTCCCAAATCTCACATCACTCAAATCCATCTTTGCATCAACCTAGCGTTCGTCGGATTACCAGCTTTTTGGACAAGCCACCCGTTTGGGTTTTCGACTTATCCCAAGATTTTTTTTATCGCTATTTTCCGTCTTTCTTTTCCTTCTTTTTTATATGGAATAACAATAGAAATATGTACAACATAGATTTCCTCCCCATGCTTAAATCACACATTGCTCTCAAAGTGTTGAAATAGACAATAATGGTAAAGTAAGGAAAAAGGGACGAAAAACCATCTCATTAAGCATGGCACCTCAACGGCCCGAGGGGGCCTTGAGGGAAGAAGAAATGATCTTGGTGTTGCCTCAGCAATGCAATCTGGAGGCCATGATCATCAAGCCTATCAGAAACCTCCCTCTAGAAGTTTCCCAAACGGTTCATCAGCTCCACAATCTGTCGGTTCTGCTCATTCAAACGTTTCAACACTTCCGTTTGAAAACTTGAAGTTCCCCTGGTGTTCTCAACAAGCGAAAGTTCGGTACTATGTCGAGAATGTCAAGTGGTATGTAGAAATCAGTATCAATGGCCGACATGGAAGAGGTCGGGGAAGAGTCTGAACATGACTAGAATTGTGGAGGGAATACCAGAATTGTTTTCCCCAACCATCTTCAACATAAGATACCTCCTCAATAGAGCCTCATTAAACAAAGAAGCCGCAGTAGGCCTCTCAATGTCGGAAACAACAACCACATGTTCTACAATAAGAGTGATGAATCCGCCAACTATGATATCACGGGGTTCATCTTTCGTGAGCCTCTTGAGGGAATTCACGAAAAAATGAAGCCAATCCGGAACAATAGTGGTATTATGCATAATAGCGTCCAAGTAAACCAAATCTCTAAGTACCACCTTGTTATTCTCCTCGTGTCCGTAAAAATACTCATAATCACCTTGCAAATCACCATTAGGCAGGAGTGCGTGGATTTATAGTTGTACTCACACTTGGTGCTAAACCGGATTCCTAAAGCCTCCGACCAGAACTTGTGCAAAAACGCTATTTCAATATCGCGCCTCCATCCATCAGTGGGTGTTTTGGTGAAACCAAAAATGTCCCGCGATAAATCAACACTTACAAAATACATTATCCTCTCATACTTTAAGGTTAATGAATTCAAAGCATGGTCTACAAGATGTCCCTAAAAAGTAGTAGCGAATTGCTAGCATATATCTTCATAAGTGGGGGCTTGCTTATCCATAAAGTACCCCAATCTAGCATGCTCAAGACACACCGTCATACACCCTAACATTCTTAGCCTATCAAATGCAACCCTATCCGGGACCTTTTTTGGGATAACCTTACGTTGTCTAACCACAATATTGTACGATTTTTCAGAAAACAAACTGACACAACAACCCCATGATGAGCCTTCAAACCCACATTTGGAAATTGTTGTTTTTATTTAGGATAGTTGGCCGCGGGTGTGGCTTTTGAGTTCCGTGGATGAGGGCATGTGAGAAATGGTGTCAGACACTTTAGCTTTGCCGGCCATTGCAGGTGTGGATGGAACTTGCTAGAGGTGCGGGATAGGTACGTGAATCGACTTGAAACGGCTACAAATCTTCAGCTTCAGACGAGGAAAGGTGCGGGTGCGGCTTGGATGTCCCGCAAGTGCATGAAGACGAAGCGTCATGTCTGGCTAAGGCCGTGGGTGCGGATGTGATGGGCCGTGGGTGCAGATGTGATGATAGGCGGTGATGCCGCTGTAGGTGTGACAGGGAAATGGCGCGGATGCGGTGGTGATTCCGGGAGTGCTCTTCCTTGATATTTCCATTGGTTCCTTTATTTCCCCTACCTCTGTAAAATCCCTTGTTTTCGTCATTTTTTTCTCCTTCAGCTCGATTCAAAGAGATAGAACCAATATACAATAATATGACTCGAAAAACATGCTAAGATTATATCTTTGTGATAGTGATTCTATCACCTATCAATAATACATATTTGTTCAAAATTTGATTTGTTCAAGTGTACAACTTATTTGTACAACTATATTGCATATTTATTTAAGTATACTCCATATTTATTCAACTATAATGAATATTTGTTCAAAACCTGATTCGTTCAAGTATAATGAATATTTGTTCAATGTTAGAAGTTCGATTTAAATTGCAAAAATTTCAAACTCACCGTTTCACTACTTCTAATACATTTATCGAAATCAAAGGAGAAAATTGGAATTCAAGACCATTCACGATTTTAATTCAACGGTTGTGAGTCTTTCTCACTTTTGACCCAAAGACCCAAACACTACATTATAATCGACATATACAATTTCAATAAATAAATATGTATTTATGGAAATTGAATTATACCTTTAATTAGGGTTGTGCATCCGATCTAGACCAGAATTTCTAGTCCCGATTTGGACCGGTGGACCGGAATTTTTTTAAACATGGACCGTGACCAAACCAGGACCGGACCGTTCCGGTCCCAACCTATTCCGGTCTGGACCGTTCTGGTCCCAGTCCATTCCAGTCTGGATCGTTCCGGTCCTTTTCCATTACGGTCCGGACCGAAATTGGACTGGGTCAGACCAAAACTTGGCATAAATTGTGTTTTTTCCTGTTGAATCTCGGACCGGACCGGGACCGTAGTGAAAAATTGTGTTTCCGGATCAATTGTGTTTCCGAATCGGCTCTATACTCCATCTCTCATCGCAAACTTGCAGTGAACAACTGAACATAATAACCCTTCTCCTTGCTCTACCAATGTCATCATACCATCATCTTCTATCAATGATCCATCTTGAATGAAGTCGAAGCTCGAAAGACACAGAATGAGAGTAGTCAAAACTCGAAATTACAGTTTTTTGTTTTGGTTATAAACGTATTATTTCGGTTATTACAGAGAAATATACTCGTCACTTAATGTATTGATTGAACGAATTTGGCTTGAAAAATCCTATTTTGGTTGAAATCCATAAGCTTGAAATCAAAATATGAGCTAAAGGAAGAGAATGTTTATGTTAGTTACATTTTTTTTTAATATAAAAGGCAATGGTAAATGTTCGTTACGTAATTGTAACTGTCGAAATATATAGACCACCCAAGGAAATTTATATATTAATATATTTAATGACCGAAAAAATTATTTATATTAACAATAAATATGAATAGTACAAATATTGTTAATCACGGTAAGTTAATATATGAACAAATATTTTATAACTCTTTTTATTTTAAACGTTAATTTTTTATTAAAAAACATATAATATTTTAAACATGGTAAAATATAACTCTCGAATAACAAGTATATTCTTATTTACTATATACATGCAAAAATCATGAACATTTATTTGTTTGAACCGTGCGACTATAAAGGTCTTTAATCTCTACGATATAACTTGTTCTCGTACGATCTCCCCTCTCAAATTCGGTAATGAGTTGATCATCGCTAGATTAAAAAAATAGTTTAAAAAGAAATGTGTGTGTGCCTGCTGAAGGCATACATCTTACCTCAGAGAAAATGTTATATATATTTTAAGTTAAATTTATTTCATTGGGTGGGGTATCGATCTGTGATATACTTTATATATTTAATAAATATAATAATAAACCAAATAGATAATTAGAGTATAAAGTACTGATTATACAATTATACATTAAAAACGTTTCTAGGTCACGTTTCGAGCCAAATGTGTTATCGCAGAATCCTGAAAAATGAGTCAAGCAATCCCTATTGGCTTGATTAAATTAATGTAGCTGTATTGTTACAAGTTGTCAATGACTCTCGTTATGATCCCTGCTAGTCAACGAATAACTTGAATGGATATGCTCTTTGGATCCGTTCGATGACCCACGTTTTCTTATTTCGAAAACCAGTTCTTTTTAAATTATCAAAATAATTTAGTTTTTATTTCGATCAATAAAAAAAAATTTCATGTAAAAGATCAAATTGAAGTTATTTGGTATCGCATTAAAATATAGTTTTTTAGTAATCACAATGAAATAAAATTATTTTTTAAAAAATTATTTATTTTTGAAAAATAAAATCATAATACAATTAAAAATAAATTACAAATAGAAGTAACATCTAATTTAAATTAAAGTTGTATGACTTAAAAAAAATTATAATAACAATGAAAGTAAATCTAATATTAATATAAATTGCTCTATTTAGAAAAAAAATATCTTAATATGGCTTTTTTTAATAAAAAGAATTGGGTAAAGAAGCTCTTTTTGTATCGTTGATACAACATAGACATCTCTATTTTAGTAATAAACTAGCTTAGTTTCCGTGCCATGTACGGATTTGGTTTAAACTAATCTATTATACTTATAATTCAAGCTATTGCGATAATAAGGGGAAAAAACTTAATTATAAATATATAAAAAAGTATTAAGTTAGTACAGTGAGATGAGAAATATTTTCATCTTTATATAAAATAATATTAAGTGTTTTTGGCCACATTAAGTGAATTATTACATCGAGTTAGAAGTTAGGCAGGCAACAAGTTGTACCGTCAACCCTTTCTGAATAGCAAATTTGATCCTTCTGAACACTATATATGAAGACCTATGTGACACAAAATTACCATCCAAGACCCGTTGCACCCTCTTGAGAATGTCGACGGCATCAGACGCAAGAAAACCAAACGTATCGAAAGCGAACGGAAGAAACACATGTTGGTTTTCAAGACAAGTTCTTTCATGCTTAGCCACCTTCAAAGAGGCTGCATTGAGAGCCGCTTTTACCCACCACAAAAGGCCCGTTCTCCAAACCAACCAAGAGAGGCTCTTGTCAAATCAATACAAACATGTTTTCCACCCACCCATCCAAAAACTAACACATCTGCAGGCCTCAACGTAGACCTTCTTTCACGCGGATCAGTCAAGAAGGATACAAGCGCCTCTTTCTTGGCCGAGATCTTTGCTCTCTTAAACATGTCACATAAAACATCACGAACTAGATCATACCTATATTTGAAGCTGGGTAGTTCTTTACAATGAACCGCATGCTCCCCAAAAACATCCAAAGGCCTCCCACAATTAGGCAAAGGACAACTCATACTAGACGAGAACAAATGAATCATAAGGCGATACTTGAGGAACGTGCGATACTCAACGGGAGACATACATTGTCCAAGTCCATCAATAGGTATGGCAAGAAGGAAATATTGGCTATGCGCTATCTATAGACATTGAAAACCGCTCTTTGTCTAGAAATCAAACCAAAAGTTTCTTCCATCGTCGGTACTGTCTTACCAAAAAAAAGCACTCGCCAAAGCATGTTGGGCTATAGAGGGGACGGTGCTCTTTACAGTAAAACCAGAAAGATCAAAACTAGGAATAAAAGCTTGAAGATTGCCCAAAGCTCCAAAAAAGTCAAAGCCCATATCAACAACTCCACTATCCCGCAAAATGTGGTCTTGAAAGGCCCAAGACTGAGCTCCAGAAGCCACAAAAGCAAAAGAAGAAGTCTCCATAGATGAGTATAACTCAAGTCCTCCACATCGAATCGGCAAAGAAGCAAGTCGCCACTGAAGATCGCCAAAATAAGCACCCCACAAACCACAATATCCTCGATTGATTCACGAAGTCCCAAATCAAAAAAAGTAGATGCACCCTCCCCATGTTCCGGTAGACAAGTCCTCAAGATAAACATCTTAGCAACACCCATACAGAAACGAAGCAAAAGAAGCTCACTCTGCGGGTCCCTCAACTGCAGAAGAAGTTGCACCAACTCAACTGTCTTAACAACTCTTTTCAGGACTAGCTCTCTAATAAACCCATCATCTTTACTCACAGCCCCACCCAACAACTTAACATCCATAACCGGCCTAGCAATACCACGAGGGAATAAATCTTCTCTAAGATTTGATCCATCACACGAAGGCCAAAAGAGCTCAAGCTTGCAAACATTCAGCTCAAGACCAAAACTCGGGCCAACTTCTCTAATGATATCAAGCGCTCTACCCACTTCCTCTGTCGGGCCAATAATTATGAGCTTATGGCATCAATATATATGATCTTCTTGTTGGCTCTAATTTACACCTTGTTAACACTGCAAACTTTTCTTCTTCTTGTTCTTCATTTCTTTCATTTTCTTTAGTTGTTTGTGTTGTCTTCCTTTTGTTTAAACATCCGACAAATGGAGTTTCTATTGCATCTTCTTTGCAAATCTCCAAATTATTTCCACCTTCTTGATCCTTTCTCGATTCTACAGATTTTGTCTGCTCAAATTCCATGGAATTTAAGTCGATTGATTTTTCTTTGTTCTCTTGCTCCCTGGTTTTGTCTTCCTCTATTTTCAACGGCGACCCCCAATTTTGACTAGCTAGAATCGAAGATCTATATAGAGCGGATCTACACCGGATCAATAGAAAAGCGCTTTTGGGTGGGGTAGTTGATATATCCGACCCGTTTACCCGACCCGAACTTTCTTAATCTTCCTCTTCTTCGGATTCCTTGAATAGAAACCTTTGTCTTCTTATCTCAAAACTATCGCTATTACTGTAAATAATCCCTGACCCTAAGCCTCCGTTACCGCCTGCAACCGACCGGCCGTGGAACCGCATGCAACCTTCGGGGGATTGACCTTTGTGTAAGGCTTGTGTATTTTTACCTTTGTGTAAGACTTGCATATCTTGACCTTGTGTAAGGCTTGCGTAAATCGACCTTGTGTAAAATTATAAAAAAATGTCGTAATATTTATAACTACATAATATAACCATTGAGCTTATGTAACTCGATCTTGTGTAGAATTATAAAAAATGTCGTAATATTTGTAACTAATAATTTAACCCTTGAGCTTATGTAACTCGGGTTGTGTAAAATTATTTAAAAAAATGTCGTAACATTTATAACCACTTGAATTAATTTTGTGTAAACGACAAACACTACCGAAATTGTGTATTAACCATTTGAAATAATCTTGTCTAAATGACAAACACTAGCTTGTGTAAGTAAACATTAAGTATAACTTTAAAAAATTTAACAATAGATTATCAAGTTCGATTAGTTTAGATGGTATAAGGGTGAGAGGGAGGGGTTGTCATCCAGAGTTCGAAACCCACTAACTACAACTTATGTATTTTCGACGGACCTTGTGTAGGTTGGGTCTGGACTTGTGTAACTTGAATGGGCCTGATCCGAGAAAATCTACAGGATCGAATAGGATTCGGGCTTGATCAAAACGGATATAAAATTTGCGGGTGTTTTTGGATCGGATCACCAACTTTTTCGAATCGGGTAGACAGGTAGTATTGGTTTTGCCCTCCCCTAGATTATATAATTTTATTGGTCAAACGGTTTACCTTTACTAACCGGAAACAACATACTAAACATAATAATGATACCTTTATTTGGACTAGGAGGTTAGGTATCACTTTTGTATTGCCGCTTTCTTGCTTCACTTCCTTTGGTTGGAGTTGACGTCTTTTGTATATTCGTGAGTCGGCTAATCTAATATACATATTTTATTAAGAAAAAGTTAAGACCTTTTAGTAGTCTCTTTATTTAACTAGTTTTCTAAAAATCAAAATTTATGAATGCTCTTTAGAATTAAAAGGGACATGGCTTGTTTTCATGATAAAAAAAGGATGAAATGGGCAATAGAGCTCATTGTGTATAATTGAGCATCGTCAAGACTCTTTAGTTTATTAGGTAACAAAGTAGGTTGCTCTTAATTATTTATAAAGATTAATTGAAAGGACTTTTATTCGATCTGGGAGATTTTCCCGGATCACCGGATCAGATCGGGATTTTGAGTAATTCAGGATCGCCGGATATCCACATAGCTTGAAAATCCGCAGATCGTCAGATCACCGAATATCGCGGATCTTCGGATATCCGGGAATATCCGGTTAAAAACATTTGATTAAATAAATAGGATAAAAATATTTGGGCTATATATTTGTAGTAATATTGTACTAGTATTTATATTTTACAACTTTTAATCAAATAAAAAATAAATTTATACTTAAAAATGTCGTATATTATAATTTTGTACTAATATTTATATTTAAAAATATATTTCTTTGTAAAAATGTTTGAGTTAGACAAAATAATGAACCGATATAATGTTTAGTTTACAACTTATATGTATTATATTAATATTTATTTACATATTTATGTAGTATAAGATTATAAGTGATTAAGTGTATAACATATGCAAATTGGAAGAATGAAAATTTGAAAATTATTTTGTTATTTTGTTCAAAATACTTTAAGTTATTCTTTCGAAAAAGTAACTATGTATGATAACATTAGTTTCGATAATATATTTTATCATAAGTTGATCTCGTTTAAATGAGCAAATGTTAATAATAATCTTTTAATATAATTTGATCTCGTTTTAATATATAGATCTTCATAAATATGATTAAGTCTTTGTTTACAACTTAATAAATTACATGTGTACAAGTTAGTCTCGATAATATCATTTATCATAAGTGGATCTCGTTAGAATGAACAAATGTTCATAAGAATCGTTTAATGTAAGTTGATCTCATTTTAATATATAGATCTTTATAAATATGATTATGTCTTTGTTTATAACATAATAACTTATATATGTACAAGTTAGTCTCGATAATATCTTTTATCATTAGTTGATCTCGTTTAAATGAACAAATATTCATAAGAATCTTTTAATATAAGTTGATCTCGTTTTAATATATAGACCTTTATGAATATGATTATGTTTTTGTTTACAACTTAATAACTTATACATGTACAAGTTGGTCTCGATAATATATTTTATCATTAGTTGATCTCGTTTAATTGAACAGATATTCATACGAACATTTTAAAATAATTTGATCTCGTTTTACTATATATAGATCTTCATAAATATGATTATGTCTTTGTTTACAACTTAATAAATTACATGTGTACAAGTTAACCTCGATGATATCATTTATCATAAGTGGATCTGGTTAAAACGAACAAATGTTCATAAGAATCGTTTAATGTAAGTTGATCTCTTTTTAATACATAGATCTTTATAAATATGATTATGTCTTTGTTTATAACTTAATAACTTATATAAGTTGATCTCGTTTAATATAAGTTGATCTTATTTACATGTACAATTTAGTTTCGAAAAAGAATTGGGTGTGTAGAGAACGTGAAACATGCCAATATAGGCTTTGCAAATTACTCAAAGGAATGAAGGGGCCTTTGAGAAGATTGAACCAAAAACACTTCGCCCACATATCTGAAAAAGCTAAGAGGGCCAACGAATGGTATGCTACAACCCTTGAGGACCTGAGAATCCAACCGGACAATGAGGAAGCAAGAATTAACATGAAGCGGGCTAAAGAGGAAGCGGACAGACTCAACATGGCCAAGTATAGCTTCTTTGACCAACAAGCCAAGACAAGATACACCCTTCAAGTGGATAGAACCACGAAGTATTTCCATGGAATCATGAATACCAACAGAAGAAGAAGTTACACTAGCCATGTTACAATGGACAAAGGAAGCCCTACCTCCACTAAAGAGGAGCTTGCTAGTGAATTCATTGCACATTTTAAGGACATCTTTGGCCGGGAGGGGGAAGTTACGCTGCTTGATCATAACCGCTTCCAGAATGGTGCCAAAGTGAGTCATGAGTACTGTAGATGCTCACGAAAGATGTTACCAACAAAGAGATTAAGGAAGCCCTCTGGGATATTGACAATAATAGGGCACCTGGGCCGGACGGTTACTCAGCCAAATTTTTCAAAACCGCCTAGGATGAGGTGGGTAGTGAAGTGTGTGGCCATCAAAGAGTTCTTTCGTAATACCAAGCTTCTTGGACAACTCAATCAAACTGTAGTGTCTCTCATCCCTAAGATCGATGCTCCAACTAGAGTTGACCAATATAGGCCCATTTCGTGTTGCAATGTCATCTACAAAACGATCACAAAGATCATGGCTAAAAGGCTTTCTCCTTGCCTCACGTACCTCATTGACAAAGCCCAAGCGGCCTTTGTCCCGAGAAGACGTATGACCGACAACATCTTCCTCGTCCAGGAATTGCTCCGCCGCTACAATGCTAAGAGAGACACTAGGAGATGCTTCCTTAATGTGGACCTTGCCAAGGATTATGACACTAACTCATGAAAGTACCTCAAGTTTGCAATGGAGTGTCTCGGCCTTCCTAGTAAGTTCATCATGTGGATCATGGAATGTGTTACCACCCCTTCTTATTCTATAAAGATCAATGGTGAGATGTATGGCCATTTCCATGGGAAAAGAGGGTTGAGATAAGGAGACCCTATCTCCCCTCTCCTCTTTGTGCTATGCATGGAACTCCTCTCAAGAACAATCAAGGAAGAAACCGTCAAACCGCAATTCAAATTCCACCAATTCTGTGGAAAACAAAGCATTGCTCATCTAGCCTTCGCGGATGACATCGTGCTCTTCTCTAGAGGAGACGTGGGATCGGTTAGAACGCTCATGAACTGATTGAGGACATTTGAAAGGATGTCGGGCCTCAAAATCAACAATAGCAAGTCCTCCATGTTCATTGCCTCTACCCCAGAGGACGTGATGATTGAGATACAAAATGAAACAGGCTTCATTATGGGCAATTCCCGTTCAGGTACCTTGGCATTCCCATGGTGTAAGAGCCTTAGTCTTTGGAGCCATTTTGGCCTTAGCCGCCCCGCGGGTTTAGGGAGCCGCCCCTGCGGCTCAGGGAACCGCCCCTGCGGTTTCTTGCGGCTGCAGCCGGTTTTGTTGACTGGTTGGACTCGTGCTTTACCTTTCTTTTCTTTCTCCTTAAGTCTCTTCCTTGGCTTAATGAGCAAGGGTTTCATCTTCTTTCTTCAGCCTTCTCACGTCCTTCTTGCTTCATTTCCTCTCCTTGATCTTATGCTTGAGTTTCCTTGAGTTTGGAAGAGTTTGTGTGGCTTTAGTGGTTTGTTGATGATGTGTGGATGTTTTGCTGTGCTTGGGAGCCATTTGACAGTGTGTTGTTGATCTTCCCTTGCTGTCTAGGACCACAACAGTGGTAAGTCTTCTTTTTCTCTTCTTTCTTCCTTGATTCCTCTTCCTTAGCTTAGGATTAGATGTATTGGATGTGTATTGATAGTGGAATGTGTATATATATATATATGTATATGGATGTGGCTGTGGATTGATGAAGACGTGATTTGATCACGTGAAGGTTCGAAGAGAAGTCGGGGAAGCCCGTTCTGCACTGTCGCCGCCCCGGCGCCTCAGCGTAGCCGCCCCTACGGGAACCTTGTCACCACACCCGCGCCCGGAAGCTGCCGCCCCCACGGCCACGGTCCCAGCGCATGTGCTTGCCTGCGGCCACTGTCACCGCGCCTGCGGCCGAGTGTCACCGCGCCTGCGGTTTGCCTTGCTTCGCCCCTACGTCCCTCTTGTCACGCAGGTGTGTCTTGTCCCGGATCTACCTAGAGTAGTGTAGATCCTTCCCTTTCCTAGTATGAGCGGGTTAGTAGCATGCTAGGTATGAGTATGAGGATAGAATGTTGATGAGTATGATATCGATAAGTGCCGGTTATGGCCTTGAGGTTTATAAGTTGGATATGATCCATATGAATCCCTTGGGTCTAGGTGTGACCCCTTTGATTGATAGGAGATGTGATATCTCGTTATGCCTTGTATAGGCAGCGCTGTTCTCCGGTTTGGAGCTGATCAGGTTGAGGTTATTTCGAGGTTGAGGTAAGTCCATAAGACTTACTTAGCTACCATCCTTATATTGGATGTATGCATGAGTGGTGTTTGTTATATGCTTTATAGCATGTGATATTGATTATTACCGACCTATGATTTAGTGACCACCCATTGTAGTGGTTGTGACAACTTGTCTTTCATCCCGTAGTGGAGTCTGGGAAGTTCTCTGTAGTCAGGCTAGATCTAGTATACAGGAAGGGCACTTACCACTCCTTATGGTATACGGGAAGGTGCGCTTATACCACTCCAGCTAGCTATAGCACTTAGAGGTGAGGATTATACATATTCCTCGTGTCACATATATTCATATGTAGATATTTATACGATTTGAGTGTTGGAGTATATAAAGATAATTAACCGGGTAAATGTGTGACAACATGTTTATATGTTATGATTTCTGAAGTGTGTTTGTGCTCTTGCATCTTCTATATACATGTGTATGGTTAGCTAACAGTTTTATACCGTGTTGTAGATCCTTTGCAGGTTAGGAGAGTTACAGAGTGATCCAGAGTAGGTGATCCGCTGAGGGCTCTGTACACTAGGTTATTATCGTGGGATGTGGGATCTTTTTTTATATATAGTATATGTTTTGATTGTACTCAGCGGTACCTTGTATAAACCTTTTGATTTATATATCACAGTTTTATGTTTTAGTTTTAATCTATTTGTGCCTTGTTGTAAGATCCAGTGAACTTGTTGTCAGGCTAGGGTCAGGATCCATTGTGAGATCCTAGCCCAGTAGCTCCTCGAGTCCTACAGATTCGGGGTGTTACAAAGTTGGTATCAGAGCCATAGGTTGACAACAATGGCACTTGCAATCTGCAATAAAGGTCGAATAGATAAATAAACAGAACCTGAAAGGGATCTGACTTTTCAAAAGGTTTTGGTTTTGAAATGAGTACAAATATTTTGGGATAGTGTGTACGAGAAGCCATCACCCCTCTGAAGATCTCGACAGTATAGATATATATAGATATTATGCTGTGATTGACTTGATATATATCTATACATATGGCATATATATAGCCTTCTAAGTTAGGTTTATATCCTCTGCAGATGGTTCAGACTAGAGCCTTATCTACAATTGGACGAGGTAGGGGTAGACCCCCTCTAGGTAGAGGACGGGGTAGGATTCCCGTTGGTGATACACGTGCAGCGGGGGAGACTCACGAGGATGTTGCTGAGAGTGTCGTTCCTGAGACTGGGAACGGTAGGGCTGAGAGGCAGAGATCACAGAGGGCCTAGTCCGATGACTCGGATCGTGTCTCCATGGGAGGATCACAGTTTTGTGAATATATTAGGCGAGTGGAGGAGGCTGCCAGAGTAGGTAGACGTGTCCTAGATCTACGGGCACTGGAGGGATCATCTGAGAGATCCCATGGAGCGACTCGGGTGCCAACTGCACAGGCACATGCTACTGAGACTGCTCGGGTTCAGGAGGAGTGTAGAGGGCCTAGACCAGACACTTTGTTGAAGGCATTCCATCACCTCCTTTCTCTGGAAGGTGGGGCTAGAGGTAGAGCTGTGGATCGGGCATGTAGACTCAGCTCTGGAGTCTATTCGATGTCCAACAGATAGACAGATAGAGTTAGTGCAGACTCTATTCAGAGACTTGGCACAACACTGGTGGAGATCGGTACGAGGTCAGATTAGCAATTATGACCAGTTGAGGACCATGATCAGAGAGCGTTTCTGCCCTGCCTCACTGAGGAGGGAGAAATGCGAGATTTTGTAGAGGCTAGATTCGAGGATGTACCAGTCTCAGAGGCTATCAGGATGTTCCAGGAGGAGCTGGCTTTGCTGGGTCCAGCTGCACCTCCTGCAGATCAACATGTATATCTTTTCTCCGGACGACTGAGGGATGCTACCGGACTTACATGGCGGGGTTTCATTGTGAGACCTTGATGGATTATCAAGACATGGCTTCTGATTATGAGAGGGAGCGAGCTGGGCAGAGGAGAGCTTCTCAGACCGGAGGGTCTGAGAAGAGACAACGTACTAGGCAGACCAGTGGTACTGGTGGAGCTGCTAGTGTTGTGCGAGGCCAGAGACGCCAGAGTTACCCCTCATCTGCACCAGTTGCAGATGAGAGACGATAGTGTTATAACTGTGGTGATCCTGGACATATGAGGCTAGAGTGCACGAGGCCACTAGTGACTTGCTACACCTGTGGTAGACCAGGTGACAGAGTTATTTTCTTCCGACAAGGCGGAGCTTCATCTCAACAGGGTTCTTCTCCTGCTAGTGTGGCGGGAGGTGGGCAAAGGCCACCTCAGCAGCAGCAGACTCAGGGACAACAGAGAGTCCCAGACCGTCCTACAACTCAGGGAACTGCTCCAAGGCCGAGTAGAGGCAGAGGTCGTGGTGGGAGTACCACGGACACCAGAGGACCACAAGGTCGAGTTTTTGAGTTGAGGAGTGGAGAGGAGCCAACTGCACCGACTGCTACAGGTACCATTCTAATTCATGGTTTACCTGTTAGAGTCTTATTTGATACTAGAGCTATGCATTCTTTTATATCTGATGCATGTGTTGAGCGTCTGAGTCTAGATACGACTGAGGGGATACCCTTTAGTATAGGGTTACCCGATGGTAGTAGAGTCAGAGGTACCCGTGAGATTTGTGATTGTCCCATTTCTGTAGGGACCCGTGTATTACTTGTGGACTTCTTTGTCATGCCATTAGTGCATGAAGAAGTCATTTTAGGTATGGATTGGTTGGATAGACATCAGGAAGTTTTAGATGTAGGTAGGAGGACTGTTACCCTCTCTACTGAGTTAGGACAGATAATGGTTTTCCGAGGTTGGGACCTGGGAAAATCCGGCATGGTTATCAGTGCGATACGGGCAGCGACACTGATTGCACAGGGTTGTGAGGCGTTCTGGTGTTATGCCGTGAAGGAGGGGGAGAGTCCATCATTAGAGGATATCCCAGTAGTTTGTGAGTTTACAGATGTATTTGTTGAGCCGTCTAGTTTGCCGCCTCAGAGGAGTGTGGACTTTGGCATTGATTTAGAGCCTGGTACGAGACCGATCTCAAAGGCCCCATATCGGATGACGCTTGTCGAGATGTTGGAGCTGAAGAAGCAACTTGAGAAGTTGGCTGAGAAGGGCTTCATCCGCCTTAGCGTATCCCCATTGGGAGCACCTCTCCTCTTCGTGCGGAAGAAGGACGGATCGTGGAGATTGTGTATTGATTACAGGGAGCTGAACAGGGTGACCATTAAGAACAAGTATCCATTGCCTCGTATTGATGACTTGTTAGATCAGCATCAGTGAGCGACTGTATTCTCCAGGTTTGATTTACGTTCAGGGTCTCACCAGTTGAGAGTGAGAGAGCAGGATGTGCACAGGACAACCTTTCGGACCAGATATGGACACTACGAGTTTGTAGTGATGTCATTTGGGCTTACGAATGCCCCAGCCGTCTTCATGGAGTTGATGAACAGTATATTCATCGACTTCCTGGATCAGTTTGTGGTGGTCTTCATAGATGACATTTTGGTGTACTCTCGCAGCAGAGAGGGGCATGCAGGACAGCTGAGGACTGTGTTGCAGGTCTTACGAGATAGAGAACTTTATGCTAAGTTCTCTAAGTGTGAGTTCTGGATGCCAGAGGTAGCATTCCTGGGTCATATTGTATCAGCTAAAGGGATCAAGGTGGATCCGGCAAAGATCGAGGCAGTAGCAGCTTGGACGACACCGACGAACGTCAAGGAAGTACGTAGCTTTCTTGGCCTAGCCGGGTATTACCGACGCTTTATGGAGGGATTTTCTGTGATTGCCCGTTCACTGACTAGTCTGCTGAGGAAGACTACCAGATTTGTATGGTCTGAGCAGTGTATGTAGAGTTTTGAGGAGCTGAAGAGACGTCTGACTTCCGCTCCTATTTTGGCACAGCCAGAGGGTATAGAGGATTTTGTGGTTTACAGTGATGCATCTAAGCTAGGCTTGGGATGTGTATTGATGCAGCGAGGCAGAGTGATTGCATATGCGTCTAGACAGCTGGAGACGTATGAGGAGAACTACCCGACTCATGACCTGGAGTTGGCAGCGGTAGTTCATGCACTGAAGATTTGGAGACATTACATGTATGGTGCTACATGTCAGATCTTCACAAAACATAAGAGTCTGAAGTATATTTTCATGCAACGAGAATTGACTAACCGCCAACGTAGATGGCTTAAGCTGATCAAGGACTTTGATCTTGAGATTCTGTACCATCCGGGGAAGGCGAACGTTGTCGCCGACGCCCTGAGCAAGAAGACGCCTCGAGAGCAGGCGATTGCGAGGTTAACAGTTCAGCATCAGTTGCAGAGAGACCTGATTTGGCTAGAGTTGGACGTCTAGTTTCCTGATGAGGACGTCCAACTGAGTACTTTAGAGGTTCTTTCTAATCTGTGGGTGAGATTCAACAGAAGCAGGGGACCTGCCCGAAACTAACGAGGATTAGAGAGAGGATGTCTCGGGATGAGGCACCACAGTTCCTTCTAGGAGCAGATGGAGTGTGGAGACGCCGCGGTTGCGTCTGTGTACCCGCTGATGCGGATCTATGCCAGAGGATATTACAGGAGGCTCACTGTACGCCTTGTTCAGTGCACCCAGGTACAAGTAAGATGTACCAGGACATGAGACGTTTATTTTCGTGGGGAGGGCTGAAGCCCGATGTAGCCAGATTTGTGGCACAATGTGCGATTTGTCAGCAGGTCAAGATCGAGCATTTCAGACCTGGAGGTGAGCTCCATCCACTTTTTGTTCCACAGAGGAAGTGGGAGGACGTCACCATGGACTTTGTGACTGGGCTGAGACCGAGCTGGAGCTTTGATGCCATCTGGGTTATAGTGGACAGATTGACAAAGACGGCAGGTTTTATGCCTATCCGGGAAACGTGGCCAGTGAGCAGATTAGTAGAGGAGTACACTAGGCATATAGTGAGACTCCATGGTATACCGAGGACGATCGTCTCAGACAGAGATGGACGATTTACCTCGAGGTTTTAGCAACAGATTTAGACTGCCATGGGGACGAGTTTGCACTTCACGACTGCGTTCCATCATTAGACAAATGGTCAGTCAGAGAGGACCATTCAGACACTGGAGGATATGCTGCGAGCTTGTGTGTTGGACTGGGGACAAGTGTGGACGGATTATCTCCCACTAGTTGAGTTCTCGTACAACAACAACTGGCATGCATCTATTGGGATGGCCCCATATGAGGCACTGTATGGACAGAGATGTCGTACTCCGTTATGCTGGGATGAGCAGAGCATTGTTAGTGGTTTGACACCTGATCAGATTCAGGATGATGTGGCTCGTGTACCACTGATTAAAGAGCGAATGTTGACTGCACAGAGCCGTCATAAGTCTTATACAAATAGGAGGCGTAGACCCCTAGAGTTCAGAGTGGGAGCCCATGTGTGGCTGAGGGTGTCTCCGACACGAGGTGCTAGACGTTTTGGCATTAAGGGGAAGTTGAGCCCCCGATATGTCGGACTGTTCGAGATTCTAGATCGGGTTGGGAGCGCAGCATACAGATTAGCTTTGCCTCCGAGATTAGAGGGTATTCACCCTGTGTTTCACGTGTTTCAGATGAGGGAGTACATACCAGATCCGAGACATATTGTGAGTTATGATGATTTGGTGGTCGAGCCGGACCACACTTTTGTTGAGTACCCGATTGCAGTCCTAGAACGAGGTATGAGACGTCTACGTTGAAGGACATTCCTATGCTGAGGATGTAGTGGTCGAGACGAGGACCTGATGAGGCTACATGGGAGACTGAGGATAGTATTCAGAGGAACTATCCAGAGTTTTATGCCGAGATAGATGTACCGGTAGGATCGACCAGTAGATCTTAGTACTATCTTGGTAAGTGTTATGCTTATGTGCTTATATGCTATGATGTGTTTATTTTCGTACTAGCTATGATATGATATGTGATCTTATTAGATCCTGTTATGCTAGTACGATTACTGTTTATAGTTGGAGATGGCTCTTTCCTCCATGCTATTGTGATATGATTAGGGTTTAGCTGGATATGGTTATTCCTCCATGCTATTTTGGTGGACATAGTGTTACAGCTAGAGATGGTTTTTTTCCTCTATGCCTTGCTTTTACGAGTATGATACAGCTAGAGATGGTTTTTTTCCTCTATGCCTTGTGATGTGATGATGGTTTGGACAGAGATGTAAGAGCCTTAGTCTTTGGAGCCATTTTGGCCTTAGCCGCCCCCGCGGGTTTAGGGAGCCGCCCCTGCGGCTCATGTAGTTTTCCGCCCCTGCGGTTTCTTGCGGCTGCAGCCGGTTTTGTTGACCGGTTGGACTCGTGCTTTACCTTTCTTTTCTTTCTCCTTAAGTCTCTTCCTTGGCTTGATGAGCAAGGGTTTCATCTTCTTTTTCCAGCCTTCTCACGTCCTTCTTGCTTCCTTTCCTCTCCTTGATCTTATGCTTGAGTTTCCTTGAGTTTGGAAGAGTTTGTGTGGCTTTAGTGGTTTGTTGATGATGTGTGGATGTTTTGTTGTGCTTGGTAGCCAGTTGACAGTGTGTTGTTGATCTTCCCTTGCTGCCTAGGACCACAACAGTGGTAAGTCTTCTTCTTGTCTTCTTTCTTCCTTGATTCCTCTTCCTTAGCTTAGGATTAGATGTATTGGATGTGTACTGATATTGGAATGTGTATATATATGTATATGGATGTGGCTGTGGATTGATGAAGACGTGATTTGATCACGTGAAGAGTCGAAGAGAAGTCGGGGAAGCCCGTTCTGCACTATCGCCGCCCCTGCGCCTCAGCGTAGCCACCCCTGCGGGAACCTTGTCACCGCACCCGCGCCCGGAAGCTGCCGCCCCTGTGGCCACGGTCCCAGCGCCTGCGCCCGCGCCTGCCTGCGGCCACTGTCATCGCGCCTGCGGCCGAGTGTCGCCGCGCCTGCGGTTTGCCTTGCTTCGCACCTGCGTCCCTCTTGTCACGCAGGTGCGTCTGCCTTCCTTTCCTAGTATGAGCGGGTTAGTAGCATGCTAGGTATGAGTATGAGGATGGAATGTTGATGAGTATGATAACAATAGGTTCCAGTTATGGCCTTGAGGTTTATAAGTTGGATATGATCCATATGGATCCCTTGGGTCTAGGTGTGACCCCTTTGATTAATAGGAGATGTGATATCTCGTTATGCCTTGTATAGGCAGTGTTGTTCTCCGGTTTGGAGCTGATCAGGTTGAGGTTATTCCGAGGTTGAGGTAAGTCCATAAGACTTACTTATCTACCATCCTTATATTGGATGTATGCATGAGTGATGTTTGTTATACGCTTTATAGCATGCGATATTGATTATTACCAACCTATGATTTAGTGATCGCCCATTGTAGTGGCTGTGACAACTTGCCTTTCATCCCGTAGTGGAGTCTGGGAAGTTCTCTGTAGTCAGGCTAGATCTGGTATACGGGAAGGGCACTTACCACTCCTTATGGTATACGGGAAGGTGCGCTTATACCACTCCAGCTAGCTATAGCACTCAGAGGCGGGGATTATATATATTCCTCGTGTCACATATATTCATATGCAGATATTTATACGATTTGAGTGTTGGAGTGATAAAGATAATTAACCGGGTAAATGTGTGACAACATGTTTATATGTTATGATTTCTAAAGTGTGTTTCTGCTCTTGCATCTTCTATATAGGCGCTACATGTCAGATCTCCACACACCATAAGAGTCTGTAGTACATTTTCACGCAACGGGAATTGAATAACGGCCAATGTAGGTGGCTCGAGTTGATCAAGGACTTTGATTTAGAGATTCTGTATCATCTAGGGAAGACGAACGTTGTCGCCGACGCCTTGAGCAGGAATACACCTCGAAAGCAGGCGATTACGAGATTGACAGTTCAGCATCAGTTGCTGAGGGATCTGATCTGGTTAGAGTTGGACATCCAGTTTCCTGATGAGGATGCCCAGCTGCGTACTTTAGAGGTTCTTCCTGATCTGTTGGGTGAAATCCAACAGAAGCAGGAGGCCTGCCCGACACTGATGAGGATCCGAGAGAGGATGTCTCAGGATGAGGCACCCAGTTCCTGCCAGGAGCAAATGGAGTATTGAGGCGCCGCGGTCGCGTCTGTGTACCTGTTGATACAGAGCTGAGACAGATAATTTTACAGGAGGTTCACTATACACCTTACTCTGTACATCCAGGTACGAGTAAGATGTATTAGGATTTGAGACGTTTATATTGGTGGGAAGGGTTGAAGCCCGATGTGGCCAGACTTGTGGCACAGTGTGCGACCTGCCAGCAGGTCAAGATAGAGCATTGCAAACCTGGAGGTGAGCTCCATCCACTTCCTGTTCCACAAAGGAAGTGGGAGGACGTCACCATGGATTTTGTTACTGGCCTGAGACCGAGTAGGAGCTTTGATGTCATCTGGGTTATAGTGGACAGATTGACAAAGACGGCACGTTTCATTCCTATTAGGGAGACGTGGTCGGTGAGCAGATTAGCTAAGGAGTACACTAGGCAGATAGTGAGACTCCATGGTGTACCGAGGACGATTGTCTCAGATAGAGATGGACGATTTACCTCGAGATTCTGGCAGCAGATTCAGACTTCCTTGGGGATGAGTTTGCACTTCACTACTGCGTTCCATCCTCAGACAGATGGTCAGTCAGAGAGGATCATTCAAACACTAGAGGATATGCTGCGAGCTTGTGTGTTGGATTGAGGACAAGTGTGGACGGATCATCTCCCACTAGTTGAGTTCTCATAAAACAACAACTGGCATGCATCTATTGGGATGACCCCATATGAGGCACTGTATGGACAAAGATGTCGTACACTGTTTTGTTGGGATGAACCTAGTACAACTAGTGGTTTGACACCTGATCAGATTCAGGATGATGTGGATCGAGTAGCACATATTAGAGAGCGGATGCTGACTGCCCAAAGATGTCAGAAGTCATATGCAGATAGGAGGCGTAGACCTCTAGAGTTCAGAGTTGGAGCCCATGTGTGGCTGAGAGTGTCCCCGACACGAGGTGTTAGGCGTTTTGGCATTAAGGGGAAGTTGAGCCCCCGATATGTCGGACCGTTCGAGATTCTGGATCGGGTTGGGAGCGCAGCATACAGATTGGTTTTGCCTCCGAGATTAGAGGGTGTCCACCTTGTGTTTCACGTGTCTCAGCTGAGGGAGTACATACCAGATCCGAGACATATCGTGAGTTATGATGATTTGGTGGTGGAGCCGGACCACACTTTTGTTGAGCACCCGATTGCAGTCCTAGAACGAGGTATGAGACGCCTGCGTTCGAAGGACATTCCTAGGCTGAGGATACAGTGGTCGAGACGAGGACTTGATGAGGCTACATGGGAGACTGAGGATAGTATTTAGAGGAACTATCCAGAGTTCTATGCCGAGTTAGATGCACCAGTAGGATCACCAAGTAGATCTTAGTACTATCTTGGTGAATGTTATGCTTATGTGCTTATATGCCATGATGTGTTTATTTTCGTACTAGTTGTGATGTGATGTATGATCTTATTAGATCTTGTTATGCTAGTGCGACTGTTTATAGCTGGAGATGGCTCTTTCCTCCATGCTATTGTGATACGTTTAGGATTTAGCTGGAGATGGGTATTCCTCCATGCTATTTTGATGGACATAGTGTTGCTGGAGATGTTTTTTTCTCCATGCCTTTCTGTTATGAGTATGATACGGCTAAAGATGTGATTCTTCTATGCCTTGTGATGTGTTTATGGTTTGGCTAGAGATGGTTTTCCTCTATGCTTTGGATAGTGTTTTGTTGCTGGAGTTGATGAGTTCCTCCATGGCCGTGCTTGAGGTTATAGAGTGATATAGGTTGATACCATATGAACGGAGATGTGATTCCTCCAGTTGAGAGAGTTATACCTCAGCTTGTGAGTCCGAGTGGTTTTAGGACTTTACAAGTTTCGGGACGAAACTTGTTTTTAGGGGGTGAGGTGTAAGAGCCTTAATCTTTGGGAGCCAGATTTGGCCTTAGCCGCCCCCGCGGATTTGTAGAGCCGCCCCCGCGGGTTTGTAGAGCCACCCCTACGGCTGAGCCATGATCCGCCCATGTGGCCAAAGAATCCGCCCCTGCGGTTTCTTGCGGCTGCAGCCGACTTTGTTGACCTTTGACCCGTGCTTTACTCTTTCACTTCCTTAATCTTTTTCCTTGGCTTTGGCTTGTTGAGCAAGTGTTCTTCATTCCCTTCCCCTGCCTTCACGTCCTTCTTGCTTCCTTCTTCTTTCTCCTTGAGCTTGTGTGTGAGTTTCTCTTGAAGTTTGCAAGAGAGTTGGTTGTGTGGTTTGTTGAGGTTGATGTTATGCTTTGTGCTGAGCCTAGAGGCTAGTGGCGGTGTAGTTTGATCTTCCTTGCAGCCTAGGACCACAAGTGTGGTAAGTTTTCTTCTTTTTCTCTTCTTCCTTTCTTTGATTCCATCTTCCTTAGCTTAGGATTAGATGAATTGATCATAGATTGATGTTGGAATGTGTATGTATATGTATGTGTGTGACTTTGGAATGGAGAAGACGTGATTTGATCATGTGAAGAGCCGAAGAGGGATCGCAGGATCACTTCCTGCACTGTCGCCGCCCCGCACCTAGAAGCCGCCGCCCTTGCGGAAGTTGTGCCACAGCGCCTCCGCCGTGCCTGCGTTGCCTGCGGCCCTTGTCACCACGCCTACGGATGAGCCTTGCCGCGCCTGCGGCAAGGCTTTCTCCGCCCCTGCATCTCTCTTGTCACGCAGGTGCGTCTTATCCCGGTTCTACCTGAAGTAAGGTAGATCCTTTCCTTTCCTAGTATGAGCGGGTTAGTGGCATGCTAGGTATGTGTATGAGGATAGAATGAGGTTGATCACGTTATCGTTTATGCCGGTTATGGCTTTGAGGTTTATGAGTTAGGTTATGATCCTTATGGATCCCTTAGGTCTAGGTGTGACCCCTGTTATGGATATGAGTTGATATATTGTTATGCCTTGTTACTAGGCAGTGTTGTCCTCCAGATTGGAGTGGACCTGTTTGAGAGTTGATCGTAGTGAGACTACTTCGAGGTTGAGGTAAGTCCATAGGACTTACTTAGCTACCATCCTTATATTGGATGTGTGCATGAGTGGTGTGTGTGTTATCTGCTTTATAGCATGAGTTATGATGATTACCGACCTATGGTATAGTGATTGCCCATTGTAGGGCTTGACAGTTGTCCCTTTCATCCCTTTGGAATCTGGGCGGTTCTCTGTGGTTGGGTCAGACTTGGTAAACGGTTGGCCACTCCCCATTCCCTCAGGGTACACGGGTGAGTGTGACCAGGGACCACTCCAGCTGCCATGAGCACCCAGAGGCGAGGGTTATATTCCTCGTGTCACATATATATATATATATATATATATATATACGCTTGAGTGATTGGACTTTATAAAGATAATAAACCGGATAAATGTGTGAAAGCATGATGATGTGTTATTATTCCTTGTGGTGTGATTGTGCTTATGCTTATCATCTATATATATGTGTATGGTTAGCTAACGGTTTTATACCGTGTTGTAGATCCTTTGTAGGTTAGGAGAGCTGCAGAGTGATCCAGAGTGGGTGATCCGCTGAGGGCTCCGTACACTGGGTTGATATCGGGGATATGAGATATTTCATATGTACAATTTATGTTTTATTTGTACTAAGCGGTACTTATGTATTAATTTTGATATATATATATATATATATATATATATATATATATATATATATATATATATATATATATATATATATATATATATCAGTTTGATGTTTTGTATTTAATCTATTTGTGCCTTGTTGTAAGATTCAGTGAACTTGTTGTCAGGCTAGGGTCAGGATCCATTGTGAGATCCTAGCCCAGTAGCACCTCGAGTCCTACGGATTTGGGGTGTTACACACTGGCTATGCATTAATGTGGTGGAATAACATGTTGAAGGAGAATAGAAGAATTCTAGACACGGATATCGCCACTTGAATTGGAAGTGTATGAAGGCTATCATCAGAGGTTGTTTCGTCCCACCTTATCATGGGAGAAATATGCACCAACGGCTAGAGAACCTGAAGCAAGGTTCTATGAGTGCAGAAGAAGCCTATGCATCCATGGAGATGGCATGGCCATCGTTCGAGCTGACGTACATGAAGAAGAGGTTACCATGGCCAGATATCTTAGGATTATTCACCCTTATCTAGCTCACGAGATAGAGTTGTATGCCTATTCTAACCTGACAGATCTACTACATCTCGCGTTGAGTTGAGAAGAACCTTAAGGCATGGAGTCAAGATAGACGACCTCCTAAAAACACTATAAATGCCCCATTCTCGATTCAGATCCGGTAAACCCTAATAACAAAGTAGTTGTCTACGAAGCCAAATACCGACGATACGAGAAACCAGACTTCCCGATCCGGCTCCGTTGAGAGTAACCGGACTTCACAACCACCATTCGAATCTTCTCCGACTTCACAACCACCAGTCACCTGCCGGATGTATTGCATATTTGTTTTCGATTTTGAACTTGACATAACGAAGCTTGTTTAACGGTGCCGAGATGCAGTCTCATCAAACGCCAACTTCACAAAGAAGAAGATCGACTAACTAGGGTTTTGCTTTATTTATATTTATGTTTAATTATAAAAAGGATCACTTAATTTTATTTATATCAATGGCCTAAATTTTTTGAATTTGCAAATCTTTCCCTTACAGAATTATTACAGAATTTGACCGAGCTTATATTTACGGTAATAACCCATAACTTTTTTAAGTTCAACAAATGTCCTGAATTTAATTATTACATAATATGACTTAAGTTTATAATTATAGAAAATGTCGTATTAATGTTGTGTATTCAAATAGTGTATTAACATTGTGTATCTCTAGGTTGTGTAAACGACGGAATTTTGGGCTTGTGTAACTCGGTTGGAGTTGTGTAATGCGATTTGGGCTTGTGTAACTCGCCCTTGTTTAATTTGGGAAATCCATTTTTTTGCTTACGTAATCCGATTCAGTTTAAAGAAATTGTGTAACTCGACTTTTGTGTAACTCGATTGGACTAGGACCTTGTGTAACCAACAAACCGATTGGGCTTGTGTAATTGTGTAAAATCAAACGTTATGTTTGTGTCTAGTTTGTGCAAGTAGACATTAAGTATAAATTTAACAAAAATAACAATATATTACCAAATTTAATTAGTCTAGTTGTTTAACGGGTGGGATGGAGGGGTTGTCATCTAGAGTTCGAAACCCACAAACTATGAAATTTATATTTTTGATGGGATTTGTGTAACTCGAATTGGGTCTAGACTTCTGAAATTGAAATTACTAATTAACCCTTTTAATTAATTTTTATAAATAAATAATAGGGGCCTAGTTTGTTGCCCAAGTTAATTAGGAGCCTATTTACTAGTTTACTACACTAGTTTACAAAAAGAGCCTACTACCCATTTCTTTCTATTTTGAACTTGACTATTTTCTTGATATTTTTTTATAAAGTTATATATACTTAAAAGCTAATGTTAATACAAAAATTAACACCCAATGTTAATACTCAATTTCAAATATCCAATGTAGTACCTAATTTGAGTTAGGTACTTTTAATACACAAAATTAATACACAATGTTAATAAAATATTATTGTAAAAATATAGGCCATTTCCCAAAATTATAAACTTGGGTCAAATTCTGTAATTAACCGATTCGGGGCAATTTGTGAACTTCCAAAAGTTTGTGTTATTTTTGTAAATGTAACTCTAGGCCATTTTCTATAAATGTTCAATTCGGGACACTTTTGGATATTTCAAAAGTTTGGACCATTAACATAATTACGAAATAGAGGGTCCCTTTTGTAATTTCACCTAAATTTGGAGAAACCCGATGTGCCTCAACCGTGGCGGCCGCACCGTATTTCTCGATGCCAACGAGTTCCTAATCTCCAAGGTTCATTAAGGAGGTTGTCTTCACTCGACATCACCTTGTTGTTGCTGATTCCAAATTTTGCCGCTCTCTCCAAATTACTGGCTCCACACTCTCCGATTTCGCCGCCGTCGAGCTAGTTTTTGTCTCCGATACTACTCCGGTTGTTCTCCTCCCTATTGGGATCCTTCTTTTCAGTTTAAAGCTCGTCATCCTTCTTCTGTTGCGGCTTCTTTTCAGCATCTTTCTTCGGCACCGTCATTTGTCCATCCCCCTCCACCTCCACCGCCTTACTCGCTTGTGATTGTTATCCTCGCCGATGATTAGTACTTTGAAGCTTCCACATATACTCTCGGAAATCACCATGAACTCCTCCAGTCGCCGGAGCCAACGCTAGAGCCGGAAATCGCTTCCGAATCTCCGATATATTCTCTTTTTTTCATGGGTTTCAATTCACCAAGCAACCGTTCCTCACCAAACCGCCGTTAGCGGTTATGATGCCCTATTACTACAAATTAGGTTTAGATATACTCCAAATTGTCTATTTTTCCCCTCATTTGATGTATAATTTAACTTTTTATAAAAAGGAGAATTAAATAGGAGTCTAGTTTATATCTCAGATTAAAAAAAAAAGTGTTATTATGTCAATTTCTCATTAATTCAATAGCTAAGTAAAAAAATGAAAAATGGATAGGCACTTTCCATTGACCAAATATACTATTAGCTTTCGGGAAAAAAATGAAAAGAGAGGAAAAATTCCACTTGGATTTGGCCAATACAATGTCATACGAAACAGACATAGAAGTATTGTTAAAATATAAGTTTACGATCCGTTACATACAGCATATTATTATAATGAAAGGCGTCTCATATAAACAATTAATTTATATATAAAAGAATAGAATGCAACGATTGTTATTAAAGTATTGGATATAAGTTTGACAGGCAATTAACGTGAAATTCATTTATAAACACACTCTTACAAACGTAACTAGCTAGGGATTAAATTAAGGCTAAATTTTTTGAGTAATTCATTCTTAGTTTTGAAATCAAAATTTTAACCTTCTATTTAATATTTTTTGGTTTTAATCTCTCATTTTCTTACAAAAATATTTATAAAAAATCAAATTTTTTGGTTTTGAAAAACATATTTAATGTTTACAAACGTAACTGGAGATGTTGTAAGAACGGTTGATTCTCTACTAATTCATCATCAGATATAATTGAAGAGAAATCCAACTTTCAGTCAAACATCTCTTGTGAGTGGATTTGGAAACTGTATACTCAAACTAAAATATAAAAAAAAGATTTATTTGGAAGATGGTTATAAATGGAATCTCGACAAAAGCAAAACTCGATGAAAAAAGAATTGCGGTTACAAGATACTATGAATTTTGTAACCATCACCTAGAGGACCTACACCACCTAATTTTTGAATGTCCGTTCACTAAACAAATTATTGGTAAAATCGATGGACAAATGTAATATAGGTTGGACTACCTTTAGAAGATAGCCGACCTAACCGCTTTCCGTTTTAAAAATAAAAATAAAATTATTTTTATCATTTCCAGTTAAAACTAACACATATTTCTTTATTTCATTTAGAATTATTACAAAATAATAAAAAAAATGTTAATATTTATTTAAAATAAAAGAACTATAAATCATTAAAAAAAATACTTTATCATAATATTTGTCAAATAATAATTTTATAATTTTAAAAAAAACTTACAATCACCTGTCAAGTTTTTAGGATGTGATAAATAATATCTAACAATAACTACTCGTTAATAATATAAATTTAAAAAGTACATAAATATAATAAAATTTGAGAAAGTTTTTAATATAAGAAGTTTTTAATAAAATATTAAATAACTGATATTTCTAGTATGATGCTCGTTACAATTTAATATAAAAAAAAATCTTGAGTTAATAAATAATCATAATAATGAAGTGACTCTTTTCTTGACGAAGTCTAAATTATTTACAGATAAAGTAATTATGTTGTTGATCGGTTTAGCGCTTTGATCGAGAATCTCTATACTCAATAACAATTTTTCTGACAATTATGAACATTTTCATCCGCAAAGATGATTTAGGATGGACTACTTCTTGGAGAATGTAGGTCAAGTAGTTAACCTAACCGTTTGGTTCTTTTTTTCAGAAAAAATCGTCCCGTTCGGTGAGTTTCATCAATATTATATAAACCCATAATTATATCGTAGTTTTCCGCAATTCACATAATCTATTAGAACGAAATTGAAGAAAATTCCACGATTCTCATAACTTTCAACTCTGATACACTCGCCGAACAGCTCTTATATTCTTGTTATGTCCTAAATAGGATTTGAAAAATCGAAGAATCGATTAAAGAAAAATTATTGGAAGTAGAATAGTATTATGGAAGACACGAATCGACAGAAAAGACATTAAAAGCTTAAACTATCATTAAGCAAACTGTAATGATTTAAAATGATATAGATTAAGAAAATCTAGTCAGCACCTTCGTTAAACAAAAGAAAAATCTAGTCATCGCCAAGACATTTCGCATCATCGATGAAAGCAAAAACCTAAAATGACAAGAAGCTCAGTTAAGAAATAGTTAATAATGATATCGAAAGGGACAAAGGAATAAAAACAAAGTATATTAGTTCTATGAAACCGTCAAACAATACATGAATCTTGTCAAACAATGTTCCTGATTTCTTGGGTATTTGTTTTTTATTTGATCATTTAATAGATAATTATTTGATTAAACAACACCAATCAAGTTCTTCGTGCATGCGAAAGACTGTCGAGAAAATTGGCTGAATATGGTCCTTTTTCTCCTTCCCACAACAAGTGTTAAACTATAGTGATCTCGAATGATAAATAAAAATAACATTGGTCATTAGAATTTTTAGAAGCATCGAAAATAACTTTAACAGAGTTTAAGCTTGATTTCTTTTATTAAAGTTTTTTTTGGTTTTTCATCATTGTTTTAGAGATCCCGTGTTACAGTTTGTTGTTTATTAAATAGCTTCATCCCAATCTTTAATTTGTGTTTTGGATCGATTGGTTTAAATTATGTGGTACTTATTTCTTGTTAAAACTTGTTTGGTTTCTCATTAGTCAAATGTTCCACCATGTAACCACTATTTGTCTTAGTTTTGTTCGGTTGCATTTCTCCTTTATCACCATAATGATGTTCATTACTTTGTGGCATGATAGGTCACAGTTGTAGAAGAGCGTTTTAACTTTTTCATTTTTTGATATTACGTAATGTATACAAACATTTAAAAAAACACATTTAATTTCTCTAAACATGTGATTGGTTGAACTTCACCAAATAATTTAAGGTGCAATATGTACATGACAATAAACATCTCGATATACCAAGGTAACTCCACATCTCTTGGAGAGTACATACATCACAAAAATTGTTTTTTCGATTTTTTTTCCTTTTATATTGTTTTTTTGCATGTACGTAAAAGCCCTTAATATTTCTAAAGCAAATGCTTTAGCCCCAATAACCGTATTTGTAATAATCAGAAATTTTTTAATTTAACTTATTTCGGAAACCCGCTTGAGTTCCCGACAATTACACAGAAGTGAAGAAGACCATTGTGGCAGAATCGCATTGAAGGCTGATGACCGCCTTGATGACCACATGAAAACAGAGCTCATCAAATTACCCAAGGAAATCGACGACCCAATGATGATGACTTAACTCCCCTCTCTTAACTCTACTCTCCTAACTCCCCTCTCATAACTCTCTCTCTTCCCAACAGTGTTTTATTCTATCTTTTAATAACAACACGCCTCCATGCTCCCTCCACAAAATCCGCCTTACCACTTTCTGCTCTGCCGAAGACTCGAACTCACGACTACTAGGTGTGTTTTCTGTCGCGTTGCCCTTGCCATTTCTTCTTCCAAGGGCATTCGAACCGCCGACATCCTGTTACCTCCCTTACCATCCGACGCGACCTGGTGCCAACCGTAGCCCTTGAGCGAAATTCATCGGTGCCTTCGGTGAGAATCGAAACCTCAATATTTTTCCCGTGTCAATTAATTTCTGGATTTTTATTCATAATTCCGTAGGTTTAGAGGTAGAATGAAGACAGTGGAAATAATAGAGAATTATATTGGATTAGAAGGTATGGAAGTTAGAATGAAATTTTTAGCGATAAGTGATATGATATAATGTTCGCGGGATTGGAGTGATAAATAGAATATTTGGAACTTAAGGAATTGTAGAATTTAGGAAACCATAAGAATGAAACTGGAATACGTACGGAATATTTCGATGATTATAAGTTCAGAGATGAATATTATAGATGGAATGATAGTACGATGTTATCATCGGAACTAGATCAGAGTTGATGTTGGAGACCCTAGATTAATGTTGTGTAGAATTCTAGGCCTTGGGAACGATAACAATTAGAGTGAGAGTTTACTTCGCGGAATAATTTAGTCAATGATTTTAGAGAATTGGAATGACCTAGGAAGCACATGTTTGGGAATCGAAATTAGGCGTTAAATGGGCTTATGAGTGTTATTGGATAAATGATGAGAATACGGAATTACGGAATGAACATTAGGTTTGCGGAACCTAGAAGTTAATGTTAAGAAGGGTTAAGATGCTAGATATCTTAATCTTTAGATAACGAGGAAGTGAGTTGAGAATACTAAGATGTTTATTGATGAATTCGAGATCACTGATTAGCAGATCAAGAACAATTTTGGAGAATGGTACGGATAAGGTGAATTCATTTGACTCACTTGGCTACCGTGATAATATTAAGTTTGTATTAGGGTAGTGTGTGATTTTCATGATAATTAAAAGTAACCAACTAGATCACTGATGTTATTTTATAAAGAGAGGTCCATGTGCATTATAACGGGCCGTAACATCATTGTCCGGGCCGATTGTGCCAGAAGGTTCTCCACGACCAGTTTAATAGCGTATACAGGGAATATACATTGAAAACATTCCTACTGGTTTACGGGGACGGGGGAGAGGGTTAGAGGACCCTCATGCTCCAATGAAAATTTGAACAATAGGATGACAAGTTTTACTAAATGAAAAGTTAATAATCGGGACATTGGTTGTTGCATGCTGAGTGGTTTACCGTTTTCCCTTATATGTGTTTATGTCTTAGTAGCTTTACCATTAGAAATGTAGCTAACGGTTTATACCGTGTTGATAGATTATACAGGTTAGGTCTATGCTGAGAAATCGGGAGTGGAGTGGCCAGTCGGGTTTCCGTACTAGGAAGTTGGTGGGAGTATTTATTTCATTATTATATTTAACATACCTTATTTCATTTCAATATTGTTGTTGCACTTGTCTAGAGTCAGTTTGTTTTCAAACCTTTTTATGTTTATAAGAGTTTTGCGAGTAAAATATTTGTGTCTTGTTATAAGGTCCGAGTTTTATTGATGTAAAACTAAGGCCGGAATCCACTGTGAAGTCCTAGGCAGACACGTTCCGACTTCTCAGAATTCGAAATGTCACAGTATTATAGAAGTTGTTTTTTAGCTCTAAGGTGGACCACATTTTCGTAGTGATCTCTAAATGGAAGTTTTCTCTAAAATTCAGTTTTGAACCATTAAAATTTAATTTGTACTCCAATTGAAAGCTATATAAAACCATCCTCGATCAAACCCTCCCTTAACTTTCTACTTTTTTTATTGAAATTTTTTTTCTCAAAAACTCTAATTTCTCAAACAAGTTTTCTAAAAATTCAAAATTCCACTAAAATCTACACAATAACCTTTAAAACAAGTACTCTGGTCTCCGGGAAATTTCATCATGTTTATCGAAAAGCGAATTTCATTACGAATTTGATTTATAAGTTTACTTTATTTTAATTATGAGTACTAGCTATAGTCTCGGGGAACCATCGGATTACTTATAGTCCCGATTCTGAACAATGATATGAAAGGTGTTGCTACTCCTTATATAATGCTTGTGTAATCGATGGTTAGTTTGTGTAATAAAAGAAGATAGACGTGTTAAAGCTCTCCGATCATTTATACCAAAACAAAAAAAATCGAATTTTTGTACAAGGAGTAACAACCTTTTCTTGTGTAACCAATATAATATTGTCAAGGTCGACTCACATACTTAGGTTTAAATAAAGAAAAACCTTAAATGGGATCATTTAGAAAATGATCTTTAGTGAGCTAGCTCCTCAATTGATTGACAAAAAGTAAAGATGTCAAGATCGTGCCGACAATGATTATAAAACCCTAACCTTTCCAATTATATAATTAAGAGTACACAACTAGGTCTAGATGTAAAGTGATGTGCACATTTTCCATCTAGATCAAGAGTCTTAGCATTATAATATTTCTATTGAAAACTTAAGCATCACTCTACGAGCTAGCACAAATCAAAATAGAGCTCCATCTTTGTCAATGCTTCATCATTGGTTCATTATCTTTTTTTTTAATTTGAGGTCCAATAAAATAAGAAAAGGCAAGCAAATCCTTGTTATTGTTCTCCGTATTTTAGCGGTTTTATTTAGTTAGATGGTTGGTTTGTTGTGCACTTGCTCATGCTGGTTGAAAGAAGTTGGGGAAGGAGAGAGAGTTCGAATCTCAGCTTAGTGGGTTTCATAAAAAGTTAAATGATAGTCGTACGCACACGATCCCGTTCTACGGTTTGTATGGATCGGACATTAAAACAGTGCAGCCTTTCTCATTTTCAATATAAAATTTATTTTCTTTACCATTTTGTTTCCTTATATTGTATTAAAATTATTTAAATTATACTTCAACTACTTTAAATCTAAAAAAAAAAAATTCAAACTTTTCATGAACAATAAATGCATTTTTATTCGGTTTCGTAGATGTAACCAAACATGGGTTAATCTATAGTAAATTACTTTTTTCCATTTTCAACAAATAAGTAGGTTGACAGTTCATCAGATTCTTTCCAAACAGCAATGTAAAATATCATATCTCAAATTATAATACGTTTTTTATTTAATTTTTTATACGTCAAAATAAATAATTGTTACTTCAAATATTAAAATACACCTACATTATTTTATAAAAGAGGTCACCTATAAATTATAACAATGAAAAAGTCAAATAGCCTGATTATGGTTTGAACATTTTTCATAAATCCCTTTCATTAGTTCTTAATTGAAGTCCAAATGAAGAGTTGATTTTTCAAACTTATAATATAAACTTATTTAGTCCGGGTTGGTTTTTTAATAATGTCGATTAAATGTATAAATAATTAACATTTTTTCGTTTTATATTGGTTAAATGTGAAAAAACTAATTTGCAGATATACCTATTAGAGCATTGATATTGGTTAATTTTAACAGTGTTTTTAGCTCCAAGTAGAAGGAAGGTAATCAAATTTTGCTAGTGTAATATCGCATTTTTTAATAATGGATCCCTTCGCCGCACCGTCAGAGTTGGAACGCGCGGCCGTCGCAACCGGAATCCGCCGCACCCATGACTCCGGCTTGTCTCCGGAGTAGCGCAAAGCCGCCACACTAATGGCTCCGTTGGCCGGAGTAGCAAAGAGTCGCCGTACCCTCTTCAAAACCCTAGATCGGGATGTGTTAAACTTTGGGTAACTTACAAAATCGATCTCATACTTCTTATTTACGTTAATGAACCGCCTTTTGGAGTTTGCAAATTATGCCCCTAACTAGATAATTACAGGAAACAACCCAAGTTTTGTATTTGTAGAAAAGGCCCAGACTTTCGAAAGTTCACTATTTGCCCCGATTTGTTTAACTATAGAATTTTACCAAGTTTATGATTTTGGAAAATGACCTATATTTTTATAATTACAGTTAAAGAACTAAGTTTTAGTGAATGGAGCTAAAAATTGTGTAGTTGGTTTGTTTAGGTTTCACACACCTTGGACAAACATTTGGATATGAAGAGAAACTTGATTTGACAGCGATATACGACATTTGACCTTCGATACATACTTGAATGATTGTGATTTACTTTGGATAGTTATTATGGTAATCATGGAACTCGTCTTTTGAGGTAAGTCTGTTTGACTTACTTAGTTGCCGTTTTGTTTCAAATAAAATTTGTTATTGATTGTGAGTTGAACCTATTTTGAAGTTTATACTTATATTAATTATATTTTAAATGATTTCCATTAAATTGTGTTGATTGTTTTATTTGAGTGTTTAGAGGATGTTGACATAATGACGGTGGCCGGTGGCTAGGGAAAAATGTTAATGATTGATGGAAAGTGATTATAGGAAGTATTACAAATAGCGATGAGAGGGTGAGATGTGATTATTATGAAGTATTTAGATATGATGACATAAGTGATAATATAGACGATGACACCCATGAATGTATGTATGGAGGATAGAAGATGTTAATGGTTAAGGAGAACGATATAAGTTGATGGTTGCATGTGATGGAAGACTATATGATATGATGAGGATTGTGATAAGTTATATGATTGAGTAGTTTCTTGATAGGGGTGAGAATGGAAGGAACTTAGCATGAGTATGATATGTCCTTAAGCGATAGATATGATTGATAGTTGTGTTATCCTAGGTAGGAAATGGTGTACGGACCTTTAAGGAGAGTTGACTAATTAGGGTTGTTTTGGTTTTGAATTAGTGATTGATAAGTATCCTCTCGAGACAAGCGTAATTAGATGTTATAGATGTTTGGAAGGAAGGGGGGGGGGGGGGGGGGGGGGAATGATATGATGTTATGATTTTTGAGACAAATAGGTTGCGGTGAGTGAGTTGTGTGGCGATGGTGTGATAGTTGGCTCTGAGGATGTGTTGGTATTGGAAATACTAATGAATAATGTTGAAAGACCGTATTGTTAGTAGGGCGTGTTGCATGTGAGTTAAGTTGGACTTTCTTGTTTTTGGAGATTGTTTTATAAACTAAAATACATATGATTTTGAAGTATTTTACAATCGACAACCACTGGTGCGGTCATGGGCATGGTGACCTTGATGAGGGAGTAATGTCCCGGGTATGATTGTACAACGAGGTAGAAGCCCCTTCAATATATAAAAACGTGCATACATGTTTTGGGCAGTCCCCTAGTAGGAACCGAGTCGGGGAAAGAAGGCGGATATATAAAATGGAGACGTGATTACCAATCTTCGTAACCATCGGTATGCCGGAGGGGCACCTGTGAACTTGAGAGAGCGTTACTTTACCTTGTGTTGCCGAGTGTTGAGAGATGATACATTCATTGCATTGCATGGCATTGCATCATCTGCATATCATCATAATCATTTTATCATGATCATTATCATCGCTTCCGATTAATAGAGTATTCTTTCCGATATAGGTTTATCGCTACATATTTACTTATACGTTTTAAATATTTATACTATTGGTTTTTCTACATCTATTTAGTCAACACGCTTACAAGTTCAGTGGTTTAGTGTATATTATTCCTTATTGTTTATGATGCTTAGACTATATGTTGGCGGTCTCGGTGATTATTTCATAGTAGGCTACTATTAGAAAGTTATATAGTGGGACTTGATGAACCATAACCTATGCTTTCCTTATTTGGTTTAGGATTAACTATGAGTTTTACATAAGATGAACTTGATTGTATATTATTTGTATTTTTGTTGTGACGTTCCTCATATGTTTTGTACACGTTTGATCTGATTCTTGAGCTTCAGCTCTAACTTTGGGACGATAGCTAATTGCTTAATATGTTTTTGATTATTAGGGAAAGCTTCTGGTTTTAGGTATGTTTCGGAGAAACTTATCAGAGTTGGTGATCAGCCGGACCCGAGTGTGCCTTAGGTGTTGGGAAGGTCGTACTTGTTGGTCTTTATCTTTTAATACTTTGAGGTGAACGTTGAGGTTGTTTCTGTCTATGTCTTATTTCTTTACATGGTTAAAAAGTGCATAATACTAAGACTATTTTATAAAATTAAAGGTTGAATGTGTTTTGTATTTTGTTGTGCTCTTGTTGTTGGAAGGTCCGATAGTAATTTTCTTACAAATTATAATAAAATATATGTTAAAATATATGTTAAGATTAAATATTAACTTTCTATTGGTGTAGATGCGATATTTAAAAAAAGGGTGTTGTACAATAACAAAAACGATTCCTTTGGACACAAAATTACAAAATGATGAATTAAATATTGATAAAATAGTAGCTATTAGTCAATCAAATATAAAATAAAACCTTTTTCTATTGCTTAAAACTGAATCTAAAATTCATTGTTAGTACGTACGTAAACTAATTTTCGTTTGAAAATTACTAGTTTATCCCAGTTGAAATTAAAGGTTATTGGTAAACTCATTGGATAGTTAAAATACATAGTTGATTGAACGAGTTTATTTATTTTTATTAAGTTTAATTGGTGTTTGAGAATAAGGATATTCTAAAACTAATGTAAGTATAAGATTACGAGAATTGGTTTGCTTTTTTTTATTTATTTGAAGTAAATTCTGTAATGTTAAATTGTATATATCATCTAGTAAGCTCTCATAATTAAGCTTATAGTTAAGTTTTTTTTTTCATTATAACTTATGAGAAAAATAAATAAATTATAAACTAGTATAAGATTTCGTAAGCTTGTACTAATTTCAAATACCCATTTCATAATTTTTTTTTTTTTTGTATAACCTTGTAATCTCCATAAATTTTATAAGCTTATAAAATATTTTATAAGACTCTCAAACATACCCTAAACTGACCATGCAACTCAACTCATTGTTGATAAAAATGAACAAAACATATGCACAAAACTCATAAAAACAATACAAAATTCAGATAACATAAATGCATGGTTAAAAAATACACCATGCCTGAGTAGTGATTACACATGAAATACATGATCGATTCGAGCTCAAGCCCTATTTGTAATTGCACTGTTGATAGCACTTATTTTGCGAATCGTAAACCTTCAATCCATTCAAAGGCCTACTTGATTTGATCTCCCAATAATGACACGACTTAAATATTTTCTCCCTCAATGATTCACATTTCACTCCATGTCTTGCTTCCACCTACATGTGCATTACAAAAAAACGATCAGATTCAGCGTACAGATCGATTTTACATTGTTTTTGACGTTGTCTCGTAACACTATTAATGGATCACATATTCCATGACGTTTTTCATACGCCATTGATTTGTTTTAAAACACCATAAAATACTCTTCTTGAGGATGGTGTTTAATCTTATAAATTTCATTAAAGTTGTTTTAACAACATTATTTATAAATGTTGTGGTTAAATGTCGTCTATATTGATACTAGCTCGTGTAGTGGTACATAGCTGATTACCTCGACATGAATGTAATGGAAGACTCTTCCGGTTGATTCAGAGGAGGAGACTTGCATAACAAGTAACCCATGTTCTTCTTCAAGCTCTCTCAAAACCTCAGAAACCGGGATGATTGAAATCGTGTTATCAATAGATTTGATCGACGAGATTTGGATGGAAATCTCTCCGTTTCCCAGCTGCGTTACTTGTACTGAATACGACGTCGTTTGGGTTGGTGAGAAGATGCTTGAAGTTGTACTACTTGACAAAAGCTCTTGCTTTTGCTTCGTAAGCACATTCACTTTGTTTTGTAGCTCTGGTATGTACTTCACCGCTCGTGCTACTGTGTCTGGATTGCTCAATTTCTTCTGCTCCATTAAAACAAACAAATCAATTAGGGCATATTCGATCGGTCAGAGAAGAAGATGATTAAAAAAATCCAGAATTCACATCATATATATATATACCTTTTGATCGTTGATGGGAAGAACAGCACGAAGAGTTGAGTACAAAGAGTTGATCTTCTTCCTACGATCCCTCTCACTTGCGTTGTGATACAACTTCCTCTTCTTCTCCGGCGTCATGGCCTCCTCCGCATTTCCACCGGAATGAAAACTAAACACCGCCTCGCCGCCCATGATTGGCGGCTGTGATGGCAGAAAGGTTACAGGTGGAGGAAGATCAACAAAAGGCAATTGATGATCAAGATTTGAATTAGGGCAAAAATTCTGGTAATGATGATTAGTATTAGGGAAGTAAATATAGTCGTGATTAGGGTTGAAATATAGTGTTGTTGTGGAAATGGGATTGGGGTCTTCAAAAGCCCAGCCTCCGGCGTTGCTCAAGATTGAACTGAATGCTGCCATTAAAATATATAAATGGAAGCTTTTTCAATTGATCTTGAGTTCTCAAAATGTTGGTTGGTTGGTGCTCTATTTATAGTGTGCCCCCTACGTATGTAAAACTTCTTTTGGTACGAAAATATATAAATGGAAGCTTCTTTTGGTACGAAAATACAAATAGTGGTTGGCTCATCATGTGGTAAATTGTCTTTCTTCTTCTAATGAGTATTCATCTTGCTAAAGTTTTTTTTTTTTACTATTCATTAAACATTTTGTTCAATTAGTTTACTTTATTAGTACAAAACTTTGCTTTGATTCGATCAAAATTTATATAACATCAATTTTAATATTTTTATTGAATGTTTCATGCATTTTGTTCTTCTATTAGGGTTATATTTTTATACGATTTTTTACTTGTACATATATATATAAACCAATAAAGCATAAATTTTGAATTGTTTGATCACAATGTTCTGACTAATGTATAGGGTTGTACGTTATACGAGCCGGTCCTAATTTTTTATACTAAGTTCAACATGTGTTCATATTAGGCTCGTTTAGAAAGTGAATTAAATCGATTCGATCTTTTGACTAGCCGATTCCAAATAGCTCGGCTAAAATAATGCTCATATAGTTCTATATAAGCCGAACGAGCCAAGCTTTACTCGAACGAGCGGAGCATTGTCATGTTCAAGTTTGGGCTTGCATTGGTTATAAACGAGTCGAGCCTAAATTTTATATGTGCTTTAAACTGTGTTATATTTGACTCGTTACAAAAATGGACCAGCTCGAACCGAACTTTTGACAAGCTGAGTCCGAATACCTTGTATCGTATAACAACTCTACTATATATATAAAAATATAACTATAAAAAATACAGTATGAACTAATAATACAAAATGTTTAAACTAAAAAACACTTTATATAAAATAATAGTATAAAATGTTTAAATAGCAAATATTATCATAAAAAGAATACTGACAAAAATAAAAATTACCCGAGAACAATACAAAATTATATAAACTTATAGCATATATTTACGATATATGAACTAAATTAAGAAAAAATTAAACCGTTAATATATCAAACGATTTGAATTAAAATTATAATAATTATAATTTATTCAGAAAAAGCATTTAAAAAATAATAATAATAAATATTATATGAGTTGAATTTTTGTTAGTTCATTTTATGTTTATTTAATAAAACTTAAACATTTATTTATTTTCTATTAACTAACGGTTTATAATTTAGCAGCAACAACGTATATATTCCCTCTGTTTTTCAATACTTGTGATTTGAACTCTAAAATTTTGTTTCATAATATTTGGCATTATAGGTGTTATTAATACTCAAATTTTCATTAAATATAATTATAACTACCTTTTCATGTATTATTTGTATTTTCAAAGCAATATTTTATCTCTTCCTATACAACTCTCTACATTCTACCATCGATTTTATACACTTTTTAAAAATTATTATGCATCATTAAATATTATAATTTTTACTTTTAAATTTATTAATATTTTTAATTTTATACATCTATTGATAACCGAAAAAGTATCACGTACATAACATGTATCCATAATTCTGTACTAAAAATTTGTTCTAAACCTTCAAATCATGCAATAAACTTCATTTTCCCATTAACAAAGAATTTATTTGGATAAGCTTTAACTTCATCAAATTACGTGCTTTCAAGTGGACCCAAAATATATTTTATCATTTGAACCACATATATTATATATACTTTAATTGTTATTTATTGGTTTTTAAAAGTTCAAGGTGAGTAAAAATATTTAAAACCATTATATTTTGCAGACAACCTGCACCACCTTGAATATACGGGATTCCAAAGTACTATAATGTTTTTCCTGTTACAGACAACCTGTGACCCCGTGAAATGTAAGTCGTAAAAGATTAATGTACATCTATATACATACGAGATTCCATGTACTATAATGTTATTTGTTATATACATACGAGATTCCATGTACTAAAATGTTTTTTGTACAGATAAGCATAACTGCTCCACTTACAAAACGGAGGGCACTGCTGGTATTATTTTAATATACATATTAACTAATGTATAGCTAAGTTATGTAGGGATGGAATAAAATAGTGTATATATAGCTAATTAGTTATGTAGGGATGGAATAAAATAGTGTATATATAGCTAAGTTATGTAGATAGCTAATTTATGTAGGTATGGAAATGGGTTTGCAATTAAACTCTTTTTCTCGCTCATTACCAAATCTCCGATCCAGATTATGTAATCGATTCATCTATCGAGCTTTAAAAGAATTTGAATTTAATTTATGTTAATTTACCTTCTTTAATTGTAAGCATACAAGTCAATGTTGTATTGTTGTAAGTTTTAAATTGTTGTTTTTGTTTGCATTGATATTATTTGTACTAATTGGATTCCATTTTGATTTCATAAAGTTGGATGATCGAATTGACAATTTCTTGTTATTTTTAAATATAAACTTATTTTGCACTTTCAAAAATCTAAGAAAATACTAAACACCGTTTATTCTCACTCAACACTTGGTAAATGATGGGTGGGTAACGGGTCCAATGTTAGTCTAGTGATGTGCTGGGTAGATGAAAGTTTAAGTAGGTTGGGTTGGTGATGAAAGTGGTTCACTCACCCATCTACACACCTACTTACTTACATTCTTAAAGATATTACTACACGTCAATTAACTAGTGCACTGTAATGGTGTAATTTTTGTGGGACCTATACTACATAAGGGGTTCATCGCACATTCAAGTGCACATGCACATTAAGTCCGATTCTAACATACAAGTTCAACGAAATTCCGTCTTAAGATCAATTTACAATAAGAAAAGTATACCACTTGTAGGTCCTAGATTTATCAAATCGTAGGAGAAAATTTTTAGAAAACACAATTGTACATACCATAATCGAATCCCGAGATTTTTGAAAAAATGATAGCAACGACACACTATCCTTAATTCTTAAATTGGGCTTTTATTACGAAGAGTTGATGACGACTAGAATTTCAAGATATAACTGCTCTAACGTCACAACTTGCGTAACCAAACTATAATCTACAAGAACTAGTTACAAAGTACTCTCGGACGCCAAGGAAGATTAGAAATCAAGAGGAGGAAGTCTGCACATTGGATGCAAAGAATCAAAATGACATGCATCCTTATATAGGAGTCCGGAGGAGGGAAATTACGTTGATAACCTCCTCTTAACAAAGTTAGGGTGTTTTTTTTGAAAAGCTAATTGTGTTAAGAAGGGAGGAGAATTTACAAAGGGTCATCTTGACAGGAGATGGAAAAATGTTGGTGAGAACATACATAAGAAAAGAGAGGGTACAGATTGTGAGAACAGATAGAAGGAAATCAAAAGAACTCAATTCGAAACATGTTGGCGTAAGCAGTATCTTTAGTGCTTGGATTCTTCCAGCTGACCGAAGCATGATTCTTCACTGCTTGGATAATATTGTTTGCACATTTGATGGCGGTATAGTGAGTGTTGTCATAGATAGTGTCATTACGAGCCTTCGAAGTGACGTACATGAAAGTCGTGATGGTGGCTCTTTTGACAAGGGTAATAAAATATGCTTCCCCTTAGGCTCTATGAAGAAGAAGTCTTGCAGTAGCATGACGAGAGTGGAGTATCTCTTTAGTCTTCGGATCTAACGCAAGGCAATGTCAAGTACCAACACATTATAGGTGCATTCGATCTAAAGGTGATCAGTGGTCTCGGTATGGGAATTGCATAGTTCGTAGGTGTTGTCTTGGACAAGATTCCAGGAGTGCAGTTTAGTTAGGGTGGTTAGTTTGTGGAGGCATGCCAACCAAGTTATAAAGCTACATTTGGGGGGATTCAGGTAACCCCAGATGTCAAGGTTCTAGTTAGAAGCGGGTCTAGAAAGACGAAGCAAATCATAGGTGTTTGAGATGGAGAAGGATGAGGTGGATCTAGAGATAGAGGAGATGAGTTGAGGGATGCTCTTGAGAGACATATGTTCATCACATACCTTTAAAATTGATCTCCAAAAGTAACTATGACAACTCTTTGTGGTGAAAGTCTAAATGTTGGAGTTCTTGAGATAGTGTAGATCCAAGAGCTCCAAATATTATCATTGTTACAAAGAATTTTGTAGATAAATTTTGTAATGATTGATTTGTTCCATGAGAAGAGTTATTCGAAACTAATCCCGCCGCGCTCCGTCTTCGGAATGCATAAGAAATTCTAAGCAACAAGTGATATATTGTTGTATTCTTTGCTTGTCCACAAATAGGAGCAACCGGTGCTAGTGATTTTGTCGATGGAAGTAGTCAGAAGGAGAAAAATGGATGACCAATAAAGAACAAATCGGATCAGTTGGGTTCTTTCTGCTTAGTAGAGAGTTCTAGCACTCCAAGACTGAATCTTCTTGGTGAGTTTTGTTGATAAGAAGTTGGTAGTCACAAATCAGGAGTCTTTTAGTTCCAAGGGGAACACCGAGATAGTGGAAGGGAGTAGTACCAATGCTAAATCTGAGAGAATGCGCAATGGAGACTTGGACGGGATCAAAAACACCACCAAAGAACATAGTAGTCTTACTAGTATTGATTTTGAAATCAAAGAACGCGCCAAAATCCTCCATGGTTGAATTTTGAAATAGAATTGAAGTGTGGTTACCCTTGCAAAACAACATGAGATCGTTAGTAAACACACAGATGGGTAAGGCTTGGTCGGAAGCGTTTTGGGTGGCAGTTGAAGTCTGGATTTTAGGCATTGGTTTGGATCATATGGGATAGGTATTCAAGACCAATGACAAAGAAAGAGGGCGAAAGTAGGCATCTTTGTCTAATCCCTCAATGACCTTTAAAGAACCCTTTAAGACGTTGATGAAAAAAGGGGTCTTAATAATATAGGCCTTGATCTAGGAGATGAAAATAGATTAAGGACATCAATGAAAAAGTTGTGGTCAATAGTATCGAAGGCTTTACGGAGGTCAACCTTGATAACAAAGCGCAAAGAGGTTTATTTCCTACCATAGTTCTTAAAGAACTCTTAATAAAGAAGGATGTTGTGTTTAACGGATCTCCCTTTGACAAATGCACCTTGGTAAGATCCAACAATTTTTGGGAGAGCTTTGCTAAAGCGGTTAGCAAGAGCTTTAGCAATGGTCTTGTAGATGACCCTACAATAAGAGAGAGGTCTGAAATCATTGAGCGTGGTAGGGTTATCCACTTTAGGGATAAGCGAGATGCTAGTGTGATTGATCTGCTGCGTATTTTCTTGTTCTTGAAAAAATTGAGTACAATATCACTAAAAGTCTTGCTTAACAATGTCCCAAGCCTTCTTGAAGAAGAATCCATTAAAATTGTCTGTCCAAGGGATCTATTATCTCCTATTGAGAAGAGTGCAACCTTGATTTCTTGGGTAGAGAAGGAAGAGGACAAGAATGTTGATTTGGTGGGGTTGATTGTGTGGATGTTAGGGAGTGGATTAAAGGTTCGAATGTTAGTGCCTCAAGAGGCTGGAAAAACAATCCACAAAAGTAGAGGCAATTTGGTAGTGGTCTATGACAAGGGATTGAGATGGACTAAACACTAAGGAGATATTATTGTGGCATTTCCTGGTCTTGATGCTTTTGAAAAAATATGAGTTGTAGTGGTCGCCAAATTTAAGCTATTTGAACTTGGCTAGTTGAGTGCAAAAGGTTTGGCGGCTTTCATAGGCGGTTTGGAGGTTAGCAAGGGCATCTCTTTCGGCAGTTTGAAATGAGATATCAAGGGGATTGGTTTGCAAATCCGATTGGATGTTGCTTAGTGATCTTTTTCAAGATTCAAGATTGGTGATGAGGTTTTCCATAGAAGCACTAGAGAACCATTTGAGATTGGTTTTGAGTGATTTGAGCTTTATGGTAAGAGTGAACATGAGATTCCCGTGGTGGTGAGTGGACCAAGCATCTTGTATGGTACACAAAAATTCCTCATCACGAGTCCAAAAGTTGTTGAACTTAAAAGGGATATTAAGTTTGGGTGTGTGGACGTCAAGAAAGAGGACAACCGGGGAATGATCGGAAATGTATGGGTGATCAATGGTGATAGAAGAGTTGATTAAGGAAGTGTTCAATTTTGAATGATGAGAACACGGTCAAGCTTACAATAGATTCTTGTGCTGGTCTGTTTATTGTTCCAAGTGTATTTGCAATTGGAGAAGGGATGGTCGAGGAGCTTGGTAGAGGAGAGGAAATCAGAGAGTTCTGAAGAGGTTTCGGAGATAGATTGAGTGAGTTTGATAATTTTTTCTTCAGGTGAAAGGGTTACGTTGAAGTCACCCAAGATGGACCACAGGGAAGTGGTGATGGAGTGGAGAAGACTAAGGTCATTCCAAAGAGGTTTCCGATCAACAAAGGGGTTGTGCCCATAAACGAAAATGCAGTCAAGGAGGGGGAAACATCAGGAAGGGTGATGTGATAGTGGATTATTTGATCGGAAAGGAAAGAAGGGATGATTTTCAACCTGTTTGGGTTCCACCAGATCCATATTCTAATATTAGTAGAGTGGTTGCAATTAGAAAGATGATGCTAGTGGGGAATGAGATGGGAAGCAAGCCTGGCTTCTATGTCTCTTCTCAAACGTGTCTCAATGATGGATAGAGCATTGAGTTGGTGCTTGCCTACAAAGTCTCTAATATCACGTTGTTTAGGTGGTTCAGGCCCCAAAGATTCCAACTATTGATCTTGACATTCATTGTCATTTGTTGTGGTGGCTTATTGGAGAACGCTTGTTCTCAAAGTCAAAAGGTAAGAGATAAGTGGTATAAAAAGAATTGGGAAGAATAATTGGGTTACACATTTGTGTGAGGGGAATTTGGGTTTGGAGTATGTGTGAGAGAAGGGGTATCCGAAGGGTCTTGGGGAAGTTTTGAGGTTGCTTGTGTAAGAGCCTTAGTTTTGGGAGCTAGTTTTGGTCTTAGCCGCCCCCGCGGGTCTGTGAGGCCGCCCCTGCGGCTCCCCTGTTATTCCGCCCCAGCGGCCAGGAAACCCGCCCCTGCGGTTTCCGGCGGCTGCAGCCGGTTTTGTTGACCCTTTGACCCGTGATTTACCTTACCTTACCTCCTTCGTTCCACCTTGCTGAGCAAGGGTTTCCTCACATTTCCAATCCATTTTCACGTCCTTCTTGCTTCTTCTTCTTCTTCTCCTTGAGCTTGAGTTGGTTTTTCCCTTGAGTTGGTAGAGTTGTGTGTGTGGTGGTGTGGCTGTTGATGCTAGTTGTGGTTGCTGAGCTTGTGAAGCCAGCTGAGTGTGCTTATGCCTTTGCCTGCCTAGACCTTCAACAGTGGTAAGCTTCTTCCTCCTTGCTTCTTCATCCTTCCTTCTTCCTTGCTCTTCCTTCCTTAGCTTGGGAATAGATTTATTGAACATAGGGTGATGTTGATATGTGTATGTTTATGCTTGTGTATGAATCTGGAAGAGAGTGGAAGTGATTGATCACGGGAAGAGCTAAAGAGAAGCCGCGAGGTTTCATTCTGCGTTGTCGCCGCCCCCGCGGTCGAGAGTCACCGCCCCCGCGGTTACCATGTCACAACGCCTGCGTCGTGCCTGCGCTTGCCAGCGTTCCTTGTCACCGCCCCTGCGGATTGTACTTGCCGCGCCTGCGGGTGATCTCCTCCGCCCCTGCGTCCTTAGTTCACGCAGGTGCGTCTTGTCCCGGGACTACCTATAGTTAGGTAGTTCCTTTCCTTTCTAGTATGAGGAACTTAGTACCATGCTAGGATTCGGATGTTGACGAGTATGATATGGAATTGCCGGTTAGGGCTTTGAGGTTTACGAGTTGGATATGATCCCTTATGGATCCTTTGGGTCTAGGTGTGACCCTTTGTGTGATAGGAGTTTGCTATATATGTATGCCTTGTATAGGCCGTGTTATCCTCCAGTTTGGAGTGGACTAAGTTGAGGTTGATCCAGTGAGACGACTACGAGGTTGAGGTAAGTCCGTGGGACTTACTTAGTTGCCATTCCTTTATAGCATATTGTGCATGAGTGGTGTGTGTTATATGTTTATAGCATGTGTTATGATGGTCACCGACCTATGATGTATTGATTGCCCATTGTAGGGCTGTGATAACTTTTCCATTCATCCTGCTGGGAGTTGGGGGTTCTCTGTGGTCAGGCCAGACCTGGTAAACGGTTCGGGCACTCTCCATTCCCTTAGGGTACACGGGGAGGTGTTCCAGGCACCATTCCAGTTGGTTATAGTACCCAGAGGCGAGGGTTATATTCCTCGTGTCACTTATGTTTATACGGATATTATATACGAGTTGATTGTTGGACTTTATAAAGATAATGAACCGGGTAAATGTATGAAAGCATGATGATGTGTTAAGATTTCTGATGTGTGTTTGTACTCTAGCATATTCCTATGATTGTGTATGGTTAGCTAACGGTTTCATACCGTGTTGTAGACACTTTGCAGGATAGGAGAGCTGCAGAGTGATCCAGAGTGGGCGATCCGCTGAGGGCTCCCTACACTGGGGCGGTATCGGGGATATGGGTTATTTTGATGTACAGTTTAGTTTGTTTGTACTGAGCGGTACAGTGTATTACCTTTTTGGATATATATATATATATATATATATTTATATATATATATATATATATATATATATATATCAATTTCATGTTTTGTTTTAATCTATTGGTGCCTTGTTGTAAGATCTGTGAAATTGTTGTCAGGCTAGGGTCAGGACCCATTGTGAGATCCTAGCCCAGTAGCACTCCGAGTCCTACGGATTTGGGGTCTTACAAAGTTGGTATCAGAGCCCAAGTTGACAACAATGACACTAGTAATCTGCAATAAAGGTCGAATAGTTTACTAAACAGAACCCGAAAAGGGGTCTGACTTTTCAAAAGGTTTTGGTTTTGAAATGAGTACAAATGTTTTGGGATACCGTGTACGGGAGTCATCACCCCTCTGAAGACCTCGACAATATAGATATATAGATATATAGATATATATATATATATATATATATATATATATATATATATATATATATATATATATATATATATATATATATATATATATATATATATATATATTCTACTGTGATTGATCTGTGATATATCTATACATATGGCATATATATAGCCTTCTAAGATAGGTTTACATCTTCTGCAGATGGTTCAGACTAGAGCCTTACCTGCAACAAGACGAGGTAGAGGTAGACCCCCCTCTAGGTAGAGGACGGGGTAGGACTCCTGCTGACGGTTCACATGCGGGAGAGATACATGAGGAGGTTGCTGAGAGTGCCGTTCCTGAGACTGGGAACGGGGCAACTGAGGGACAGGGGCCACAGAGAGCCCAATCTGGTGATTCTGAGCGTGTCTCTATGGATAGATCAAAGTTTCAGGCTTATATCAGACGTGTTGAGGAGGCCGCCAGGGCAGGTAGGCGTGCTCCGTATCTGCCAGCACAGGAGGGACAATCTGAGAGGTCCCACACTGTCACTCAAGTTCCAGCTGTACAGGTACCTGCTGCTGAGATTGCTCAGGCTCCAGAGTAGTATAGAGGGCCTCGACCAGATACTTGGTTGAAGGCTTTTCATCAGATGGGTGTACCCCCTTTTACTAGGAAAGTGGGGCTAGAGGTGGAGCTGTGGATAGGACATGTAGACTCAGCTTTGTAGTCTATTAGATGTCCAGTTGATAGGCAGATTGAGCTGGTGCAGACCTTGTTCAGAGATTTGGCACAACACTGGTGGAGGTCTGTGCGAGCACATGTTACTAGTTATGAGCAGATGAGGACTCTGATCTGAGAGCGTTTCTGCCCCGCCTCTTTGAGGAGGGAGAAACTGCGAGACTTTGTTGAGGCTGGGTTTGAGGATGTGCCGGTCTCAGAGGCCATCAAGAGATTCCAGGAGGAGCTGGCATTGCTGGGTCCAGCTGCAGATCAGCACGTGTATATGTTTTCCCGACGTCTGAGGGATACTACCCGTACCTACATGGCGGGTTTTCACTGTGAGACCTTGGTCGACTATCAGGACCGGGCTTCTGACTACGAGAGGGAGAGAGCTAGCCAGATGAGAGCTTCTCAGACTGGAGGGTCTGAGAAGAGACAGAGGACTAGTCAGACCAGTGGTACTGGTGGAGCTGCTGGTTCAGGGCGAGGCCAGAGTCGCCAGAGTCGTCCTCAATCTGCACCGGGTGCAGATAAGGGAGTGTAGTGCTTCAACTGTAGTGAGTATGGGCATATGAGGTCAGAGTGTACTAGGCAGCCGGTGACCTGTTTCACTTGTGGCCGACCTGGTCATAGAGCTACCTTCTGTAGACGAGGGAGAGCTTCATCACATCAGGATTCTTCTCCTGCTAGTGCAGCGGGAGGTGGACAGAGACCACCTCAACAGCAGCAGCAGAGTCAGGGACAGCAGAGGGTCCCAGATCGCCCTACGACTCTAGGATCTGCTCTTGGACCGAGTAGAGGCAGAGGCCGTGGTGGGGGCACCACTGATACCAGAGGCCCACAGGGCCGTGTTTTTTAGCTGAGGAGTGTAGAGGAGCCAGCTGCACCTACTGCTACAGGTACCATTCTGATTCATGGTTTACCTGTTAGAGTTTTATTTGATACTGGTGCTACGCATTCTTTTATTTCTGATGCATGTGTAGAGCGTCTGGGTTTAGATACAGTTAAGGGGATGCCTTTTATTATAGGGTTACCCGATGGTGGTAGGGTCAGAGGTACCCGTGAGATTCACGGTTGTCCCATTTCTGTAGGGACTCGTGTGTTACTAGTTGACTTCTTTGTCATGCCGTTAGAGCATGAGGAAGTTATACTAGGTATGGATTGGATGGCTAGACATTCTACAGTCTTAGATGTAGGTAGGAGGACTGTTACCCTCTCTACCAAGTTAGGTCAGATAGAGGTTTTCCGAGGTTGGGACCTTGGAAAGGTAGGCACAGTTATCAGTGCTATACGGGCAGCTAGACTGATTGCACAGGGTTGTGAGGCCTTCTAGTGTTATGCCATGAAGGAGGGGGAGAGTCCAGCATTAGAAGATATCCTAGTGGTCTGTGAGTTTACTGATGTTTTTGCTATGCCGTCTAGTTTGCCGCCTCAGAGGAGTGTGGATTTCAGTATCGAGTTAGAGCCTGGTACGAGACCCATCTCGAAGGCCCCATACTGGATGGCGCCTGTTGAGATGTTGGAGCTGAAGAAGCAACTCGAGGAGTTGGTTGAGAAGGGCTTCATTCGCCCTAGCGTGTCCCCATGGGAAGCACCTGTCCTCTTCGTACGGAAGAAGGACGGATCGCTGAGACTGTGTATTGATTATAGAGAGCTGAACAAGGTGACCATCAAGAACAAGTATCCACTGCCGCACATTGATGATTTGTTAGATCAGCTACAGGGAGCGACTGTGTTTTCCAGAATTGACCTACGATCATGGTATCACCAGCTGAGGGTGAGGGAGCAGGATGTGCACATGACAGCATTCCGGACCAGATATGGTCACTACGAGTTTGTAGTGATGCCATTTGGGCTTACGAATGCCCCAGCCGTCTTTATGGAGTTGATGAACAGTGTCTTCATCGACTTCTTGGATCAGTTTGTGGTGGTTTTTATTGATGATATTCTGGTATACTCTCGCAGTGGAGTGGAGCATGCAGGACATCTGAGGACTGTATTGCAGGTTTTGCGGGATAGAGAACTTTATGCAAAGTTCTCTAAGTGCGAGTTCTGGATGCAAGAGGTAGCATTCCTGGGTCACATAGTATCAGCTGAGGGGATCAAGGTGGATCCGGCGAAGATAGAGGCAGTAGCTGCATGGTCTACACCGACGAACGTCAAGGAAGTACGTAGCTTCCTTGGCCTAGCCGGTTATTACAGACGCTTTGTGGAGGGATTTTCTGTGATTACCCGTCCACAGACGAGTTTGTTGAGGAAGACTACCAGATTTGTGTGGTCTGATAAGTGTATGCAGAGTTTTGAGGAGCTGAAGAGACGTCTGACTTCTGCTCCTGTTTTGGCACAGCCAGAGGGTACAGAGGATTTCGTAGTATACAGTGATGCATCCAAGCTAGGCTTGGGATGTGTGTTGATGTAGAGAGGCAGGGTGATTGCATAGGCGTCTAGACAGCTGAAGACGTATGAGGAGAACTACCCGACTCATGATTTTGAGTTGGTTGCGGTAGTTCATGCACTGAAGATCTAGAGACATTACCTGTATGGTGTTACGTGTCAAATCTTCACAGACCATCAGAGTCTGAAGTACATTTTCACGCAGCGGGAATTGAATAACCGTCAGCGTAGGTGGCTCGAGCTGATCAAGGATTTTGATCTAGAGATCCTGTATCATCCGGGGAAGGCGAACGTAGTCGCTGACGCCCTGAGCAGGAAGACGCCTCGAGAGCAAGCGATTGCGAGACTGACAGTTCAGCATCAGTTGCAGAGAGATTTGATCTGGTTAGAGCTGGACATCCAGTTTCCTGATGAGGATGCCCAGTTGCGTACATTAGAGGTCCTTCCTGATTTGTTGGATGAGATCCGACAAAAACAGGAGACATGCCCGACTTTACAAAGGATCAGAGATAGGATGTCTCGGGATGAGGCACCACAGTTCCTGCTGGGAGCAGATGGAGTTTTGAGACGCCATGGTCGCGTCTGTGTACCTGTTGATATAGAGCTGAGATAGAGGATATTACAGGAGGCTCACTGTACACCTTACTCGATACATCCAGTTACGAGTAAGATGTACCAGGACTTGAGACGTATATATTGGTGGGGAGGGCTGAAGCCCGATGTGGCCAGATTTGTGGCATAGTGTGCGACCTGCCAGCAGGTCAAGATCGAGCATTTTAGACCTGGAGGTGAACTCCATCCACTTCCTGTTCCACAGAGGAAGTGGGAGGACATCACCATGGTCTTTGTGACTGGACTGAGGCTGAGCCGGAGTTTTGATGCCATCTGGGTCATAGTTGACAGACTGACGAAGACGGCACGTTTCATTCCTACTCGAGAGACGTGGCCGGTTAGCAGATTAGTAGAGGAGTACACTAGGCAAATAGTGAGACTCCATGGTGTACCGAGGACGATCGTCTCTGATAGAGATGGACGGTTTACCTCGAGGTTCTGGAAGCAGATTCAGACTGCCTTGGGGACGAGTTTGCACTTCACGACTGCGTTTCATCCTCAGACCGATGGTCAGTCAGAGAGGACTATTCAGACCCTGGAGGATATGTTGCGAGCTTGTGTGTTGGATTGGGACAGGTGTGGACGGATCATCTCCCACTTGTTGAGTTCTCCTACAACAACAGCTGGCATGCATCTATTGGGATGGCCCCATATGAGGCACTGTATGGACAGAGATGTCGTACTCCGTTATGCTGGGATGAGCAGAGCAGTATCAGTGGTTTAGCACCTGATCAGATTTAGGATGATGTGGCTCGAGTAGCATTGATCAAAGAGCTTGTGCTGACTGCGCAGAGCCGTCAAAAATCGTATGCTGATAGGAGGCGTAGACCTCTAAAGTTCAGAGTTGGAGCCCATGTGTGGCTGAGGGTGTCTCCGACACGAGGTGTTAGGCGTTTTGGCATTAAGGGGAAGTTGGGCCCTCGATATGTCGGACCGAGACACATCGTGAGTTATGAGGATTTGGTGGTTGAGCCGGACCACACTTTTGTTGAGCATCCGATTGCAGTCCTAGAACGAGGTATGAGACGCCTGCGTTCGAAGGACATACCTATGCTGAGTTTATAGTGGTCGAGACGAGGACCCGAGGAGGCTACATGGGAGACTGAGGATAGTATCCAGAGGAACTATCCAGAGTTCTATGCCGAGTTAGGTGCACCAGTAGGATCACCGAGTAGATCTTAGTACTAGCTTGGTGAGTCTTATGTGCTTACAAGCTTATATGCTATGACATGTTATTTCATGCTAGCTTGTTGTGATTATGATCTTATTAGATCTTGTTGTGCTAGTATGATTTCTGGTTATAGCTGGAGATGGCTCTTTCCTCCATGCTATTGGGATATGTGATGTTTTGGCTAGAGATGGTTTCCCTCTAGGCCTTGGACAGTATAGTTTGTTCCTGGAGTGGATGGTTTCCTCCATGCTTATATTGAGGTTAAAGAGAGAGTTGTACCTCGGCTTGTGAGTCCGAGTGGTTTGAGGATTTTACAAGTTTCGGGACGAAACTTGTTTTTAGGGGGGTGAGGTGTAACAGCCTTAGTTTTGGGAGCTAGTTTTGGTCTTAGCCGCCCCCGCGGGTCTGTGAGGCCGCCCCTGCGGCTCCCCTGTTATTCCGCCCCTACGGCCAGGAAACCCGCCCCTGCGGTTTCCGGCGGCTGCAGCCGGTTTTGTTGACCCTTTGACCCATGCTTTACCTTACCTTACCTCCTTCGTTCCACCTTGTTGAGCAAGGGTTTCCTCACATTTCCAATCCATTTTCACGTCCTTCTTGCTTCTTCTTCTTCTCCTTGAGCTTGAGTTGGTTTTTCCCTTGAGTTGGTAGAGTTGTGTGTGTGGTGGTGTGGCTGTTGATGCTAGTTGTGGTTGCTGAGCTTGTGAAGCCACTGAGTGTGTTTATGCCTTTGCTTGCCTAGACCTTCAGCAGTGGTAAGCTTCTTCCTCCTTGCTTCTTCATCCTTCCTTCTTCCTTGCTCTTCCTTCCTTAGCTTAGGAATAGATGTATTGAACATAGGGTGATGTTGATATATGTATGTTTATGCTTGTGTATGAATCTGGAAGATAGTGGAAGTGATTGATCACGGGAAGAGCTAAAGAGAAGCCGCGAGGTTTCATTCTGCGTTGTCGCCGCCCCGCGGCCGAGAGTCACCGCCCCGCGGTTACCGTGTCACAGCGCCTGCGGCGTGCCAACGGCGTGCCTGCGCTTGCCAGCGTTCCTTGTCACCGCCCCTGCGGATTGTACTTGCCGCGCCTGCGGGTGATCTCCTCCGCCACTGCGTCCTTAGTTCACGCAGGTGCGTCTTGTCCCGGGACTACCTATAGTTAGGTAGTTCCTTTCCTTTCTAGTATGAGGAACTTAGTACCATGCTAGGATTCGGATGTTGACGAGTATGATATGGAATTGCCGGTTAGGGCTTGAGGTTTACGAGTTGGATATGATCCCTTATGGATCCCTTGGATCTAGGTGTGACCCTTTGTGTTATAGGAGTTTGATATATATGTATGCCTTGTATAGGCCGTGTTATCCTCCAGTTTGGAGTGGACTGAGTTGAGGGTGATCCAGTGAGACGACTACGAGGTTGAGGTAAGTCCGTGGGACTTACTTAGTTGTCATTCCTTTATAGGATATTGTGCATGAGTGGTGTGTGTTATATGTTTATAGCATGTGTTATGATGGTCACCGACCTATGATGTATTGATTGCCCATTGTAGGGTTGTGATAACTTTTCCATTCATCCTGCCGGGAATTGGGTATTACATTTAGTTTGTTTGTACTCAGCGGTATAGTGTATTACCTTTTTGGATATATATATATATATATATATATATCAGTTTCATGTTTTGTTTTAATCTATTGGTGCCTTGTTGTAAGATCTGTGAAATTGTTGTCAGGCTAGGGTCAAGATCCATTGTGAGATCCTAGCTCAATAGCACTCCGAGTCCTACGGATTTGGGGTGTTACATGAGATGTTTCCTAAAGCCTCGGCCCACCTAAATCTCCCTACCTCACTTTCCCAAGAGTCTTCTCCTAACCCTACCTCTGTGCATGCTATTTTTTTTTTATTATTGATCAAGAGAAGAGATGGAGGGGGTTAGAATGAGAGGTTTTTATTGTGTAGGGTTGGAGATCTGAGATTTTGTGGGGAAACGTTGTTGTGGGGGATCTCCAAATATTTGCATTAGTGGCCGAAGCTTTTAGATAAGGCACAATTGGGTGGAGCCAATCATAGGAAAAAGGTTGTGAGATACGCTCGTCGTTAGGTCCACAAAACGTCACTTATCTAAGGAGAGGTTTGGAAGTACAGATTTCGACAAGGATTTTGGCATATGATAGCCTTTTTTGATTGGTTGAGTGCAGATCTATAAGAATGGGGCTGTCTATGGCATATCCAACCTTTGATAATATATGTGTAGACCAGAACCGGTAGTCATGGTTCGGGAGAGTGACCCACACCGGGATAGAGTTGAGGCAGGAGTAGTCGAGAGGCATGCCGTTTGTCCATTTTTTTGAGGATAATGGTGGTTACACCATTGAGTATCTAGGGGCTATCCTACATAATAAGGTTAAGGTCCTCTTCGGTTTTGAACTGGAAGACGAATACCCCATTGTCATTAAGGAGAATTTTAGGTGTGACAATGTAGTATCAAGAGGAAACCACAAACAATTCCATTCTTTTTTAGTTGACGAGTCTCCCAATGAAAACTCCGACAAAAGAATGTTTCCATTTCTCGGACAATTTTTTATGGTGTTAAATTGAGTGGAATATCCTTTCAAGGGGGGTTCTCACTAAGACCGGCATATTTGAAAGATTTATATTACAGAGGTAGGGTTAGGAGAAGACTCTTGGGAAAGTGAGGTAGGGAGATTTAGGTGGGCCGAGGCTTTAGGAAACATCTCATGTAACACCCCGAATTCGCGGGACTCGAGGTGCTACCGGGCTAGGATCTCACAATGGATCCTGACCCTAGCCTGACAACAAGTTCACCGATCTTACAACAAGGCACCGATAGATTAAATACAAAACATAAAACTGATATAGATAAATCTCAAAAGATGACCCATAAGTACCGCTGAGTACAAATACAACAACATTGTACAATAAAAGAACCCATAATCCCCGATATAGACCCAGTGTACGGAGCCCTCAGCGGATCACCCCTTTAGATCACTCTACAGTTTACCTAACCTGCAAAGTCTACAACACGGTATACACCGTTAGCTAACCATACACATATATAAGAAGATGCAGGAGTACAAACACACGTCATAAAAGCATAAACACCACAACATGATATCACGCATTTACCCGGTTTATTATCTTAAATAAACATCGTCCAGCACACGCATCGTATAATAAATATCTCAATATGAACGTATGTGACACGAGGAATATAACCCTCGCCTCTCGGGAATAGTGCCAGCTAGAGTGGAGATTCGGTCCCACCTCCCGTGTACCCTATGAGAGTGGAGCAGGTGGCCGGTCCACTGAGCTATACTGGCCTGCCCGTAGAGAACCTCCAGACTCCCAGCGGGATGAAGGGACAAGTTGTCACGGCCCTACAATGGGCAGTCAATAGACCATAGGTCGGTAATAACAATATCACATACGTCTATAAAGCATAAACACACACCACTCAAGCACACATCCAATATAAGGATGGCAGCTAAGTAAGTCCTATGGACTTACCTCAACCTCGGGAGTCTCAGACTCAAACACACTCGGCTCCGCTCTGGAGATCAACACAGCCTAAACAAGGTATAACACATATATCACAAACAGATCCATAACAGGGGTTCACACCTAGACCCAAGGGATCCATACGGATCATATTCCAACTCGTAAACCTCAAGGCCGTAACCGCATAAACAGTTCCGAACTAAAACTCATTCTAACCTCATACTCGCACCTAGCATGGCACTAACCCTCATACTAGGAAAGGAAAGGATCTACCTTACTCTAGGTAGAACCGGAACAAGACGCACCTGCGTGAAGGAAAGACGCAGGAGCGGAACACAGGTGACCGCAGGCGCGACGGCACTCAGCCGCGGGGCGGTGACACGGGCCGCTGGCAATGGTGGCACGCCGTTGGCACGGCGCGGGCGCTGCGGCACAGGTGTCGCGGGGGCGGCGGTCTCTGGCCGCTGGGGCGGCAACGATGCAGAGGCGATCCCTCGATTCCTCTTCGGCTCTTCACGTGATCAGGTCAGGTCTTCTTTCATCGAAGGTTCAGCACATACATATATATACACATACTAACATCAACACACATCTATGCAAGCATCTAATCCTAAGCTATGGAGGAAGAACAAGAAAGGAAGAAAAGAACAAGAAGATTCTTACCACACTTGTGGTCTAAGGCTGCAGGGGAAGATCAACACACACCAAGGCTGACTTCCAAGCTCAGCAAACTCACAGACATCAACAACCACAGCTACCACATCAACTCTCAAGCCAAAACTCTTCCAAAAACTCAAGAACAAGATCAAGGGAAGGCAAGGGAGCAAGGGCAAGCAAAGGAGGACGTGAGAACTGAAAAAGGAGGTGAGGAAGAAACCCTTCATCGGCCAAGGAAAAGAAAGAAGTAAGCAAAGGGTAAAGCACGGGTCAAAGGAGTCAACAAAGCCGGCTGTAGCCGCCGGAAACCGCAGGGGCGGCATCCAGGGCCGCAGGGGCGGCACCATGTGCCCGCGGGTGCGGCTGGCTATCTCGGCCCAAAGCCAATCTCGGCTATGGTCCGATCTCGGTCCGAACGACTACGGCTCTTACATCTCTCCCCCCTAAAAACAAGTTTCGTCCCGAAACTTGTACAAACCCGGAAACCCCTCGGACTCAAAAGTCGAGGTACAACTTTCTCTATCGGAGGTATCATCTCCGCACATAGGATATCAACATATACCCCTCTATAACCTCAAACACTAGCATGGAGAAGCATCATCTCCCGCAAAAGATCATCATATTGTCTAGGGCCTAGAGGTAAAACATCTCTAGCTCTAACGTCACAACACAAGGGCATGGAGGGAAAGCATCTTCATCCAAACTATGTCCATCCAAATAGCCTGGAGGAAGAACCATCTCCAGCTAGACCCTAACCGTACTAGCACCACAAGATCTAATAAGATCGCACATCACCGATAGCACGAAAATAAACATAGCATGGCGTATAAGCACATAAACACATAATCACAACATTCATCAGGATAGGGCTAAGACCTATTCTTGGATCCTATAGGTATATCTATCTCGACGTAGAACTCTGGATAGTTTCCTCTGGATCCTATCCTCAGTCTTTCACGTAGCCTCAACAGGTCCTCGACTCAATCACTGTATCCTTCACATAGGGGTGTCCCTTGAATGCTGGTGTCTCATACCTCGCTCTAAGATTGCCATCGGATACTGAACAAGAGTGTGGTCCAGCTCGACCACCTCAGCTGAGACATGGGAAACACAAGATGAACACTCTCTAATCTCGGAGGCAAAGCTAATCTGTAAGTTGTGCTCCCAACCCGATCCAGAATCTGGAATTGTCCGTCATATCGGACCCAGCTTCTTCTTAATGCCAAAGCATCTAACGTTTCGTGTCGGAGACACTTTCAACCACACATGGCTCTTCTCTGAACTCTAGGGGTCTACGCCTCTTATCTGCATATACCTTCTGACGGCTCTGTGCAGTCAGTATTCTTTCTCTAATCAGACCTATTCTAGCCACATCATCCTGAATTTGATCAGGGGTCTAACCATTAACAGTACTAGGCTCATCCCGGCATAACGGTGTATGACATCTCTGTCCACACTGTCCCGAATCCAACATACAAACTCGCAACATAATCTCCAATATTTGCAGGGTTCTCATTGAATGGCCATCTGTTTGAGGATGATACGCAGTAGTACGATGTAAACTCGTCCACCAAGGCAGTCTGAATCTGTTGCCTAACACTTCGAGGTAAATAGTCCATTTCTGTCGGTAACGATCGTTCTCAGTACATCATGGAGTCTCACTATCGGTCTAGTGTACTCCTCAGCTAATCCACTCACTGGCCACGTCTCCCTGGAGGGTAAAACGTGTCGTCCTCATCAATCTATCTACTATAACACTGATAGCATTAAGACCACGGCTCGGTCTCAGCCCAGTCACAAAATCCATGGTGACGTCCTCCCACTTCCTCTGTGGAACGAAAAGTGGATGGAGCTCACCTCCAGGTCTGAAATGCTCGATCTGGACCTGCTGGCAGGTCGCATATTATGCCATAAATCTAATCACATCGGCTTCAGCCCTTCCATCAATACGAACGTCTCAAATCCTGGTACATTTTACTCGCATCAGGATGTACCAAATAAGGCGTACAATGAGCCTCCTGCAAAATCCTCTTGCCTAACTCCGCATCAGTAGGAGTAGGTACACAGACGCGATTGTGGTGTCTCACAACTCCATCTCTCGGATCCTCATCAGGAACTGGATGTCCACTCTACCCAAATCAGATCTCTCTGTAACTGCTGCTGAATTGTCAGCCTCGCTGCATCAACGCACATCCCAGCTTAGCTTGGATGCATCACTATATACCACAAAATCCCCTGTAACCTCTGGCTGTGCCAAAATTAGGAGCAGAAGTTAGACATCTCTTCAGCTCTTCAAAACTCTGCGTACACTGATCAACCCAAACAATTCTGGTAGTGTTCCTCAGCAAACTCGTCAGTGGACGAGCAAACACAGAAAACACCTCCCCAAAGCATCTGTAATAGCCGGCTAGGCCAAGGAAGTTATGTGCTTCCTTGACGTTAATCGGTGTAGTCCATGCTGTCATTGCTTCTATCTTCGCCGGATCCCCCTTAATTCCTTCATCTGATACAATATGACCCAGTAATGCTACCTCTGGCATCCAGAATTCGCGTTTAGAGTTCTTAACATAAAGTCTTCTATCCTGTAAAACCTATGACACCCTTCTCAGCCAACTCCTCGAGTTGCTTCCTCATCTTCAATATCTCCATTAGCGCCTTACAGTATGGGGCCTTCGAGTTCGAGCTCGTACCAATCTCTAACTTCACAGATCATAGTCCACGCTCTTTTGGGATGGCAACTAAACACTTCAGCAAATTATCCGTAACTTACAGACGATCTGTGGATGTCCTCTACAATGAACTCTCCCCCTCCTTCATGGTGTAACACCAGAAGGCATCACCACCCTGTGCAATCAACTCGCTGCACGCATCGCACTGGTAGCCATACCTGACCTCTTAAGATTCCAACCTCGAAAACCTTTATCTGACCTCACTCGGTAGAGACTGTATCAGTCCTCCTATCTACATCTAACATAGTCGGATGCCTAACCCTCCAAACCATACCTAAAAGGACATTCTCATGCTCTACTGGCAGGATAAACAAATCAACAGGTAACATGCATGTTCCTACACAAATGGGACAAACAACATCTCATGGGTACCTATGACCCTACTTCTATCGGGTAACCCGATACTGAAGAGCATCCCCTCAGACATAACAAAACTCAAACACTTAACACAGACATCAAATATAAAAGAGTGCGTAGCACCCGTATCAAGCAAGATTCTAACAGGTAAACCGTGAATCAGAACGGTACCTGTAGCAGTAGATGCAGCTGGCTCCTCTGCACTCCTCAGCTCGAAAACTCGACTTTGTGGTCCTCTGGTATCAGTGACATTCCCGCCACGACGTCTGCCTTTACCCAACCAAGGAGCAAATCCCGGAGTAGTAGGACGATATGACACTCTTTGTTGTCCCTGAATCTGCTGCTGCTGAGGTGGCCTCTGTCCACCCCCAACTACACTAGCAGGCGTAGAACCCTGCTGAGACGAAGCTTCACTATAACTACAGAAAACAGCCCTATGACCTCGTCTACCACATGTGAAACAAGTCACGATCTGCCTCGTACACTCTGGTCAGATATGTCCATACTCACCACAGTTAAAACACTGTCGTACTCTATCAATAGCTGGTACAGATGAGGGAGGACTCTGGCGGTTCTGACCTCGCCCTGAATCAGCAGCTCCCCCAGTGCCTGGTTGGAATAAGACTCTATTCCGTCTACAGAAAACATGTCTATGACCTAGTATGCCGCAGATATAACAAGTCACCAACTTCTTCTTGCACGCTGGTCTCAAATGCCCAGGCTCCTCACAATTATAACATCGTCGACCCGTAGCTGCAACCTATGCCAAAGCGGGGGTACTAGAGCGTCTCTGGTTTCGTTCAGAACTATCAACTCCACAAACAGTACTGGTCTCTCCAGTCCGCTGTCTCTTCTCAGATCTTTTATGCTCTTCTGTAACTTGAGTGATCTCAGCAGCTCGTGCCGGTACAACTGGCACCTGAGTCACTCCATGGAATCTCTTAGAGGATCTCTCCTGTAGGGGCAGATCAGGGGTAGGTTTACCCGTGTTGGCCGCTTCTACCACTTGTCTGATATAGTCACGGAACACTGATCCCTTCATGCGGGCACGACCTGAGTCCTCTGACTGGACTCTCTGTAGGCTATGTCTCTCAACAATACCCTTTCCAGCCTCGGAAACGACATTATCAGCAACCTCAGCGTGAACCACCATCGACGCAGACGGGTCGGCAGCGGAAATCTGATTTCGTCCATCTGCAAATACAGCTCTAGTCTGAGCCATCTGCAGAGGATATAAACCTAACTCAGAAGGCTATATATATGCCGTATGTATAGGTATATATCACAACATCACAACAGATAGTATGTATCTATATATATACCTATACTGTCGAGATCTTCAGAGGGGTAATGGCTCACGTACACGATATCCCAAATCACTTTATACTCATTTCAAACCAAAAATATTTTGAAAAGTCAGACCCCTTTCGGGTTCTGTTTATTTATCTATTCGACCTTTATCGCTGATTACAAGTGCCATTGTTGTCAACCTGGGCTCTGATACCACCTTTGTAACACCCCGAATCCGCGGGACTCGAGGTGCTACGGGCTAGGATCTCACAATGGATCCTGACCCTAGCCTAACAACAAGTTCACCGATCTTACAACAAGGCACCGATAGATTAAATACAAAACATAAAACTGATATAGATAAATCTCAAAAGATGACCCATAAGTACCGCTGAGTACAAATACAACAACATTGTACAATAAAAGAACCCATAATCCCCGATATAGACCCAGTGTACGGAGCCCTCAGCGGATCACCCCCTCTGGATCACTCTGCAGTTTACCTAACCTACAAAGTCTACAACACGGTATAAACCGTTAGCTAACCATACACATATATAAGAAGATGCAAGAGTACAAACACACGTCATAAAAGCATAAACACCACAACATGATATCACGCATTTACCCGGTTTATTATCTTAAATAAACATCGTCCAGCACACGCATCGTATAATAAATATCTCAATATGAACGTATGTGACACGAGGAATATAACCCTCGCCTCTTGGGAATAGTGCAAGCTAGAGTGGAGATCCGGTCCCACCTCCCGTGTACCCTATGGGAGTGGAGCTGGTGGCCGGTCCACTGAGCTATATTGGCCTGCCCGTAGAGAACCTCTAGACTCCCAACGGGATGAAGGGACAAGTTGTCACGGCCCTACAATGGGCAGTCAATAGACCATAGGTCGGTAATAACAATATCACATACGTCTATAAAGCATAAACACACACCACTCAAGCACACATCCAATATAAGGATGGCAGCTAAGTAAGTCCTACGGACTTACCTCAACCTCGGGAGTCTCAGACTCAAACACACTCGGCTCCGCTCTGGAGATCAACACAGCCTAAACAAGGTATAACACATATATCACAAACAGATCCATAACAAGGGGTCACACCTAGACCCAAGGGATCCATACGGATCATATTCCAACTCGTAAACCTCAAGGCCGTAACCGGCATAAACAGTTCCGAACTAAAACTCATTCTAACCTCATACTCGCACCTAGCATGGCACTAACCCTCATACTAGGAAAGGAAAGGATCTACCTTACTCTAGGTAGAACCGGAACAAGACGCACCTGCGTGAAGGAAAGACGCAGGAGCGGAACACAAGCGACCGCAGGTGCGGCGGCACTCAGCCGCAGCGGCGGTGACACGGGCCGCTGGCACGGCGCGGGCGCTGCGGCACAGGTGTTGCAGGGGCGGCGGTCTCTGGCCGCTGGGGCGGCAACGATGCAGAGGCGATCCCGCGATTCCTCTTCGGCTCTTCACGTGATCAGGTCACGTCTTCTTTCATCGAAGGTTCAGCACATACATATATATACACATACTAACATCAACACACATCTATGCAAGCATCTAATCCTAAGCTATGGAGGAAGAACAAGAAAGGAAGAAAAAAACAAGAAGATTCTTACCACACTTGTTGTCTAAGACTGCAGGGGAAGATCAACACACACCAAGGCTGACTTCCAAGCTCAGCAAACTCACAGACATCAACAACCACAGCTACCACATCAACTCTCAAGCCAAAACTCTTCCAAAAACTCAAGAACAAGATCAAGGGAAGGCAAGGGAGCAAGGGCAAGCAAAGGAGGACGTGAGAACTGGAAAAGGAGGTGAGGAAGAAACCCTTGATCGTCCAAGGAAAAGAAAGAAGTAAGCAAAGGGTAAAGCACGGGTCAAAAGAGTCAACAAAGCCGGCTGCAGCCGCCGGAAACCGCAGGGGCGGGAAGCCGCAGGGGCGGCACCATGTGCCCGCAGGTGCGGCTGGCCGATCTCGGCCCAAAGCCAATCTCGGCTATGGTCCGATCTCGTTCCGAACGACTACGGCTCTTACATCTCAATAGGAGTAGGTGGAGGGACTCCATGAGAGGTGGAAGGCGAAGAGACAATAGCAAGATGAGGCTAAGCGTTAGGGTTCTTCACAATGATCAAAATAGATCGGACGGTTGATAGGTGGGGAAGTAGAAGTGTTAGAAGTGGTAGACATTAAAGACTCGGAAGCCATAAGAGGGGAAGGGTTTGGAAGTAGAGCGTTCTTCTTACGGGAAGCAGAGACGTGGGATAGCGGAGGGAAAACCTTCTAGTTAGAGAGGATTGATTGTCGGGGTAGGATGGACGGTTTTGGAGAGTGTGGGGTTATTACTGCGTATAGGATTCTTTAGGATGGGGTCAAAGGGGCTAGAATCACTACCAGAGGACGAAGGTGAAGGTTTGTGTTCGTTGGTTTTACACCCCTATAAATCTCTATCAATAATGATAGAAACTCACAAGATAACAAAACTAGGAAGGGATGGTTTTAAATTTATAACCTGTAATAAATCCCATAAATAGCAACGAACCCACAGTGTATGAATCGTACGAAGTAGGACAAGTATTCCACGGTCGAACACAAGGACTGGGAGGATTAATTTGCAGCAATGATTTAATATAGTATATATCTAGAATAAGAAAGGGGGTTGGAAAAGATAAGGGAGAGAAATCAAATGTTTTTGGAAAGGTTTTGGGTTGCTCTCAATTGAATGTCACCTTCAATCAAGAACAATTTTCTAAAACAAGGGAAGTAAAGGATAATCAAATTAAAGGGAAGAAAAAGGATTCCAAGGATTCAAGATCATTATTTATACACATGGACTCAAGATAATCTCACAAAACATATATGATTGAAAGCATACAAGGATGAATGTTTTTCATCTAATGTTCCATTACAGTTACGTCTCAAGAACATATAAATCTGCAACCTAATACCTATTGTTTTCAAGGTAAAGAGGGAGAAATCATAAACAAACCTTATTTCTCAATTAAGGATCAAATAACCCTTTACAATTACGTCTCAAGAACTAAATGTCTTAAAGAAGGAATAATGGCACATTCAATCCAATAAAGGTTGAACCTTTATTACCTAGGATTAGTTCTCTTATATATCTAAGAAGGAATATCTCAGTTACGACTCAATTCCAACTTCTAAACCTGTCTAAATCCAAACCATTCCATAGGATTTAAAGCGATTCAAACAATTATAGGGAACAATCCCTCATTGTCCAAGGTATAAAACATTTTTATCTACCTTGGAACCACAAAGATCTAGCCAATACCAATCATATCAAAAGACAAATAAAGAAATAACAAAAGGGGGAGAAAGAACTCAACTTCGAATGAATGAAAACTTGCAATCTTGTTAAATCTCGAATCAACAGTGTCTTCCAAACAAAGCTGAATGTGAAAGTGCAAAACTTTAATCTAAATTAATCCAAACTATGAAGAACAAAGGTTAAAGAAGACGGCAGGGTAGGAGACGACTCCCCCTCTAGGGTAAACTCTGGGCGAATCCCATCACACCTTGGAATGAATCCAAGGATTCCTTTTATACACAAAACCTAACTAGAAGACATTGAGCCAAAAAGGAAAAGGCTCGCAAACGAAATAAAACGCTCAGGGAAAATCTTGGGTGGCATCTCGGGCCAAGATTTTTCACTATCGGGACCGAGATTTCTTCTTCGATCTTCAACGTTCTTGGATCTCGGTCACATCGACCAAGATGCCGACCGAGATGCACAACAATAGCTTGGATCACGGGCCGAGATGTTTCTATCTCGCCCGAGATGACTCCTTAGTCGTTCCTTCATGTCTTTAGCTTGATTCCTAGCCCTTTCCCGTGCACGTATGCTCGCTCCAAAACATCCACTTCGAGGCTTGATCATCAAATACGTCGTTTTAGCTCTATAATGTGCCAAATCAACTACAAAGCCACAAATAGTGTGTTGACATCTATTCTTGCACAGTAGAACTAAACAAGCATAAATGACTCAAACTAAGGCTAAAACATGAATGCGGGAAGGAAAAATCTACCTAAATGCATGACTAAACTAGGTCGATAAGCATGTTATCAGTTTGGTCGGAGGAGTGTTAGGGACGAGAAGGAGGTAGATTTAGATGAGGCTTTTTTGGGGCTTATGTGGCCTCCCATGAGGAAGGGGAAATGGCGGCGAACTTCTTGGGGGAGGGATGTGGAGAGGCACGCGTGGGGAGCGCACACTCTAGGCTAACGGAAGGGATTTTTCTTTTTTCTTTTGTCAAGTTAGGATGTTTTTTCCTTGGACATTGATAACTATCTACCACATATCTTGGTATATAATATATGCAATATCATATACTTTTCATGTTCCAGATGAGACATTTGATTTCCCACATTTCATCCAAATGTGTATAGCATACATTTATCTTTCAACTCCTAAGTTTTATTCATGCGGAAATTATTTTAATGAATATGAATAAACTACGGTGAAGTACTTGAACGCACGAAGTCAACGCTTCTATTTTCCGGCGTTTATCATGAGCGGATTCACCCATAAAATTGTCCGAAAAATACACCTACGACACTATATATATATAAGCTCCAAGTCTCCAACACCACTAACTTATATAATTGGTTGTTCGTTTGTTATTATCGACGCAAGGTAATTTTATCGAATCAAAAAAAATGCTAAACTTACTAAACGATAACACATTACGTCCACCCTCTTAATTTACGTTTGTTTCCAATAACTATTTATATTAAAAATCGATATTACACAAGTAACCGAGTCACCAACCCAATTATATTTAGAAAAAACCCGAACCGAAATCCATAATGATAACTAAAACATGCGAAAAGATGAATGTCAAATTCGATATACCATATTATACTTCAATCAGAAACAAGCTGCAACATTATTATACAATATATGATCGAATTTGAAGAACAAGTTGAATATCAATTATTGAATAGTCCGGAATATCCCACAAATGCAAGAGAAACAAGAGTAATAGGTCAACAGATGCTTTCGCTGTCTAAAAATAAAGGTACAACCAATTATAAGTGAGATCTTATCAATTTTATAATTTAATTATTAAGCTAAATATTGATATTAATAATTTGTAAAATTTATAACCGACTCTTATAGAAAAAGAGCTGATTTTTTTTTAAAATTAAAAGATTCTTACTTAACCAATTATCTTACAAAAATATTTTAATATTTTATATATAATTGACTCTTATAAGTGAGACTTTTATTAATTTAATTATTAAATTAATCATTAAACCTTATTTATTAAATTTATAAATGATAAAGAAAGTGGATTTATTTTTAGAAAATGACCGGCCAAAAAAGCTAAATTTATTTTAAGAAAGGGGTTACTTAACCAATTTTGTAAAAAAATATTTAATATATTATTTTTGAATATTATTTGTTATGTAACATATTTTAGAAAAACTTTGGAATTGTTTTTTTTAAATAGTATAGGTTATTATAAAGATACTTGACTCCATTTTTTATTTCTTAAATTATATATTTTCACAGAGATTCCGTTGTTTAGTCTTCTCGTGATATGAAACATTACGTTTAGTTCTGAAAAAGGACACACAAGAAATTTAGCAAAATTATAGCAATATGTTACAAAAAAAAAAAAAAAAAAAAAAATTTTGAAACGTCAAACAAATTTGCGTGAAATTCCGACGTGTCAAAATAACGTGGGGTCTACAAGTTTGTAGATGTATATCATGCACATTAAGGTTGAGCCGGTTCATAGGTCTAGCAAGGTTCAGCTTAAAATTATTGACAATAGGAGTAACATCCACGAAACTTATATATTAAATTTCATGTTTGTTATCGATACTGTGGGATAGTTCTACACCCTGTCAAGTGCAAACATTTGATTAGGTTCACACTTAATAACATGTCTTAATACTAATTAGTTCAAAAAAGACAAGATTCAAGAACGAAAGGTTGTGATACCATATAAAATTAGTTTAGGATCCTTGCCGTATACGGGTAATTTAAAAAAAAATATTGACAAAATAATTATTGTATGAACTTAAATTTATTATTTCATTAGTGAGTAATTTTCGTTAATTTTTTAAAACAAATCCATAATTTATGGAGAAAGAAAAAAATTTGTTCAAAAATTAAAAAATATGTACTTTACAATAATATACCTTCAGACTAAACACGGCGGAGAAAGAAAATATATTTGTGCAATAACCTCAAGTAAATTCAGAATATATAATTTAAAATAAGAGAAATAAATATTCAAAATAATATGAATTGAAAAAATAAATAAAAATGAGAGAAATCAATTTGCACCCCAACTGTGGAATTGAACAACTTAAATTCATCTTGATACCGACATCTATCACGGGTTCGTGTATGAAAATAATCTAAAAAAACTTACATTTTGGGTCTCCAATGTAGAGTTATGAAAATATCAAACTACGTTTGCAGGTAAAGGAATTAGGGTTAAGGATAAAAAAAATATGGGTTCATTTAATATATGCAATGGTTAGGTTTTACTACAATTATAAATTTGTCGTGAAAGAATTTTGAGAAAACATAATATTTAAAAAAAATCTAGTTCTGACCGTTAAAATTTTGATCATCTATTTCGTTGATAGCGTAATTGGAATATAGAATATTAACTATCAAATAATAATATTAGTAAAATAAATTATTTTTACAAAATCTGTTTTTCCAATATCACTTATTTGATCAAACTATCATCCTTACTCGATAACTAACGTGAAATAGCAAAATGTGTAAAAATATGGCCGAATGAAAAAAAATATGCATAACAAACGATTTTAAAATGAAAAAATGAGAGAATTGGATGAGGTAACCACACTCAATAGTCAAAAGGAGTGAGGGAATGAAAGTTAGTGGTGAAAGGGGATAAATAGTAAATGATTTTTGTGCGGGGAACAATTAGTACAAATTATTATTAGAGGGTGCTAGTTAGCCAATTCATCCTTTTAAAATTAATGATGAGAAGAAAAAAAAATACATTATACCAATAATATCCGTAGATCAACGAATTTTTTTAAATTATATAGTTAATGACTCACATATAACGACCCACATATCAGTAGGTCAATGACTCATATACAAGATATTAATTCAATATAAATAATAATAATTATACTGAAACTTGGCAAAATAGATGAAAATATGGACGAATTAAAAAAAATGTGAATAACAAATAATTTAAAAATTAAAGAAAAATTGTTCCATATAATATTCTTAAAAAGAGAAAATGTTTTAATAAATATTATACCAAAATCATTAAAAAACTCGAAATCTAAAAAATATATCTAATTGTTCCAAAAATAAAAAATAACGTGCAATGGTTCCAAAATATAATGTAATTTAAAAATAAATATTTGATGGCTAAAAATGATTTAAAAATTAAGGGTTTTGTGGCTTTTAATGAGTGAGTTGTATTTCAAAATACTTGCACTCCAACGCGTTATGTCAATAGTCATGCACTCTACTTTAGGATATATTTATATTGATGATTTGTTCAAGCCCTCTATTTATAGAAGTTCTCAAATCATCAACCTTACATATAGTCGATGTGTGATAGTAAAATCTTTAAAAATATTTAATGTAAATAGATTGTCCTTATAATCCTAAAAAAATTAAGGAAAAAATTATTCCATGTAGTATTCTTAAGAAGAAAAAAAAGAAAATTCTTTAATAAATACTATAACAAATTTATTATAAAATCAAAATCTAAAAAATATATTTAATCGTTCCAACAATAAAAAGTAACGTGGAATGATTTTAAAAAATAATGTAATTTAAAAATAATAGATTTAATGACTAAAAAATAATTTAAAAATAAGATTTTTGTGGTTTTTAATGAGAGAGCTATATTTCAAAATATTCACAGCACAACGCGTCGTGTCAGCTGTCATACACTCTACTTTATTATATTTATATTTATAATTGATTTCGATAGTCAAGATAACATGGAGTCCACATCTTTGTAGGTGCGGTGCACATTAGGCGTGTAAGGCCCGAACTCAAAATATAAATTTGTCAAATTTTATTCGAAAGTCTTTTGACAATAGAACGAACAACCTAATTATATGGTACATTACGGATTTATTATTATCGATTTGTTTCTACTAATAGTCATAAACATCATTATCACAAACCGATATTTCCATTACCAAAAGCATTTTGTGCAGGTTCATGTATATCTAATATACAATTTGTTGTAGACTTTAATGTACATTAATCAATCATGAGAAGTAGAATATTATGGTAATATACCCCGACAAACTTTTTTGAAAGCATATATAATACTCCTTATCCTATGGAATATGAATTTATTTATTTTTTGTGTGACGAATGTGAATTTATTTGATGTATTTAAAAAATAAGTGGTTACTTGAAAAATAGGTCAGATGCAGAACAAGTTTTAACCGTAGATATATGTATACTTATAAATTTGAATTATTATATGTAGCAAAATTTAAACTAATACCCATCCTTTCGTAAGCTTTGTGGAGACTACTTTACAGCGTTTTCTGGAATGAAAAGGGTAAAAATTATATCTAAAATACATAATGTAAAAATGTGTATGGTAGTGAACGGACAGTACAAATATGTAATATATAAATGTGTTACTTTTACAAACAAATATATAGTAAGATATGAACATTTTTAGACGTAACTTTTGTGTCGAATTTGAGTACATTATGAATTTATAGTGGTAAAAAAATCTAACAATATTCTTTTATAAATCCATTTTAATTATAATAAGTTTATCAATTTTTATTTATAAATTATTTTTTTTCCAAAAAATTGTTATCTATATATAGTTTAGAAATAATCTTAAACTAGTTTATTATCCGTGCCCTGCACGGGTATTTTTTTTATATATTTACTAATAAAAATAATTCCTATATATTTGTAAATGTGTAATAAGATAGTAGAATAAATATAAAAAAATTTAAATAACAAAAAAAAAATTCATTTATATTTGTTTAATGTTTTTGAAAATAATTGTATTTAAAAATCACTTTTTAAAATGTATTTTGATAATAATTGGATTTATAAACCACATTTTAAAAAATATTTTGGGGGCTGCGTTAAACCTGACGGTTACACGTGACTAAAATTACTTCTGCTTTAATAGATATAAGATTTGTGGAGACGAAATTGTATCAGAAAATAAATGTGTTGCTTAGTGTATTCGATCTATTGATTCCTCCTTTCTCTCTCAATTGGTTTTAGGAGGAAATCTCACAATACATTTGTGTGGTTGGATGTGATGAGATGTGGGGACCTAACATATAAGTACGAGGGTTACTCCTAAGTCCTCATATTACTAATTGATTTTAGGATAGAACTCTGAACACTTATGTTTAACTTTATTTGTGTGCATCTGCTCCATGTCTTAGACCCCTGCTCCATGTCTTAGACCCGTCAGATATAAAAAAATATTAATAGGATTGAAGATTACTTGTGCAAATTTTACATAGAATGAGAGTGTCTCGATCTCGAGTCTTCACTAATCGGATTTGTTGTTTAAGACTTTGATCGTAGACCTTGACAAAAATTGTTTCGTACTGAACTCAGACCTAACACATATGCCCAATGAAACTTTTGCTTTACATGGACACGTCCAAATTTTACAGAATTATTAATTTTGAAAATCTATTTCATAAAGAGTACGTTAAAAAAGCATAAACTTAAGTATATTAAAGATGGTCTCCATATTTCAAAACGAGTACGTTAAAAAAGCAAAAAGTCTGTTTTTAATCATTTCCTTTTCCTATGAATAATGACATGCATTTGAATAAGACGAAAAGGGAAGGATAAAAAAAAGGTTTAATTAAAACATCATTTAGATGGAATGTTCACTGATTGAGGCGGAAAAACGTCGTCTTATTAAGTTATATTTTTCTTCTATGACAAAATGAAAGGATTGGCTGAAAATATATTTTTTTAAAAAATTTGCTATTAAAATAAGTAGATTTGTTATGTTTTGCATTTTTCTTTCTTCCAGTTTCCAACTACAAACATAATTTTAAATCTATTAAGATTGGTGAAAGAGAGATTTACGATTTAGATTGAGACATACCGATCAAGTCGTGACTGTTTTTATGAGTTATCTTGAGAATAAAGTAATTGGTTATGTTACGAACTGATATTTATGTCTAGAGGGTAATTGGTTGTGTTACGCACTGACAATTACACTTCATGATGCCGGATTGTGACAAATGAGTATTTGATATAATGGACAAGGCTAATTGGTTATGCTACACATTGACAGTTAAACCTAGAGTGTAATTGGTTATGTTACGCACTGATAATTACGCCTCGAGAGACCCATTTAGATGGACGAGTTATATGATATATTGGAATGAGCTAATTGGTTATGTTACACACTGACAATGAAGCCTAAAGGATAATTGGTTACGTTATCTACTGACAATTACGCCTCAAGAGACCAAATGGTGTTTGATCACTATGGATAAGATGAGTTGTTTACTATGGACAAAAATGAAGGACAACGATAAGTATCGATAAAAGTTGATTTGTGGTATATGAGCAGATTTAGATATAGTCAAAGATGATGAGAGTTGTTGATGGATATGGATAGGGTTAAAATCTGTGTTATCTTACCTTATTTTTATTTGTTATGGATCTTAGTTATTATATTATTTATAGTTTACGTATTTTCTTAGCTTTCTTCTTTCTTGTTGAATTGTTTTACTTACTGGTTTTTACTACCGATTAATATACTTGTATTTGAAGATTATTATTGATAGCTTGATTTTTCCGTCCCTTACATGATATGTACGGGTTTAATCGAATTTCGGAGCTTGACTCCATTCTTGGAACGTTAGCTAATGGTTCTCTTGTTGTTGTATTAATTTTTCGTTTAGGTATTAGACTTACCTTGGAGACTACCTTCCCGGGAGATGATATACAACCGGACTCACTGTACCTTAGGTTTTTGGGAAGGTTGTTGGGTCTTGGTCTTTGGCTTTTTGTTGATGGGTTTATGTTGTTGAGGTTGGTTCGGTCCTTGTCTTATTAGTTTTGCATAATTTCAAGTTTGTTTATTCTAAATTATTGTGTAAATTAAAGGTTGGATGTTTTGTTTTCTATTTTGTCGTACTCTTGTTGGAAGGTTCATTTATATGGTTTATTTGTGATGCATATTTAAGAAATTTGAATATGTAGTTCATATTTTATTAATTTGTATTTTTTAAATAACAATTCATATCTATCAAGTTTAATTCATCACTTTTCATTTATGTACGAAAGAAAAAATTATACTGGAACAAATCGATTTTTTTCTATTATTAGGAATTCTTAAGCTATCTATGTGTCAAGTATAAATTGAGAACATACCCTATATTCATCAAGAATTTATAACATGCCCTATTTTCGAAGTTCATAACAACACAACCGATAGCCTTTGTGAAGGATTATTAGATGTGTTTAAGCGGAATTTCAGATCATATCTCTAAACATCTAATCTAAGGATCTACAAGCATAATCGATAGGAGACAATAGATTATTCACAGGAAATACCTGTTGATGCATGAACCGGATCTATTTGGATATTTACAAAAGAGAACGAAAACCCAAAGGGTAGCAATCAAATTGTTTTGGATGATGATTGTAATTTGATCTCAAAATCCCAACAATTGGTTTTTTCTCTTTTGTGAGATAACTAAGAGCTTTTTATTGGGAAATTAGGGAGAAGAAGACTTATTTGTGTTTTTCATCTTTTAGTAATATATAACAATTATATATTAAATTATTTGCAAACTCCTTTCACAAAGTAACTCTCTAACTAATCTCACCAATAAACTCTTATATATTTCACAAATAAAACTTATTAAATTATTATTAACATATATATAATAATAACAAAAGTCATCTTTGTTTTGATCTAGTCCGTCAACTCTAAGTGTGTGACCACATAGTACACAGTTATAATAGTCATGGGTTTAATTATTTAATCCCATTAATCGCAGTTTGCTGCTAGCAAAGCACTACGACTCCTAAAATAACCGGATTGTATATCTATGTCATTTGTCTTATTCCAAGTTTAGTCATCTTTGTTTTGATCTAGTCCGTCAACTCTAAGTGTGTGACCACATAGTACACAGTTATAATAGTCATGGGTTTAATTATTTAATCCCATTAATCGCAGTTTGCTGCTAGCAAAGCACTACGACTCCTAAAATAACCGGATTGTATATCTATGTCATTTGTCTTATTCCAAGTTTAGTCATCTTTGTTTTGATCTAGTCCGTCAACTCTAAGTGTGTGACCACATAGTACACAGTTATAATAGTCATGGGTTTAATTATTTAATCCCATTAATCGCAGTTTGCTGCTAGCAAAGCACTACGACTCCTAAAATAACCGGATTGTATATCTATGTCATTTGTCTTATTCCAAGTTTAGTCATTGTACATTAAGTCAAAGGACACGATTACTTCAATCTATCACGTGTCCTTAAACAAGTGTGCAATCTAAGATATGTTTGTCTTTTAATGTCTTATTTGACGTTATGATGACATTTATATCGAGTCAAATGTCTTTCTTGAAATCCGATTTTGAACTGTCAATTAAACTGATGATTGCAAATAAACATCCTAGTATGGCATGCATTTTCTGTTCTCGCTCTTCAAGTGGCCGAGAAACCAATCTTGTCCAATGTATCATAGTATACACAAACCAGGAGGACTTATCCAATCTTGTATGACTATGACTACCACTCAACTTTTGGCAATCCTAACTACTGCCTTTATAACTCTCTTTTACGAAAAGCGTTTAACGGTTTTAAGGAAATACCAATCATCAAGTAAGATCACAACATACACATGTATGAGGAATATACTAATCATGGTTTAACTTAAAACTCTACAATCTCATTTTAAGAATCTTAAGGTGGGTCAGTCTTACATGTATTGTCCATACATATATATGTAAATGGCTAGACATAAACATGCCCTTGTAGCCCATGATACCTGACGTTATCAGTCAACTTTATAATATAGTTATTAATAAAATCATCTATGTACATTTGATGATTTTGAACTATAGACTTTCAATGATTCAAAACTTCATTGCACTAAATAGAGTTTCATTCACTAGAACACTTAAAGTGATCCCATTTGTTAATAACGAATTGTTTGGACATATTATTCAATATCGATACAAACAATATATCAATAAGGATGAAATATCATATATCATAAAATCATCAAGCCAAACATAAAACTAGTGTCCAACACTCATAAATACACAATGTAATATAAAATCAAACTCAAAGCCATTCTCCAATGCGCTTAAGACCTTTAGCCCTAGTGTGACTCTCATGCTTGAGCCTAAGCATAGGCTTGGTTAATAGATCTGCAATGTTGTCATCGGTATGCACCTTACACATCCTAATGTCACCCTTAGTGATGATGCGTCGAATAAGGTGATACTTTCTCATAATGTGTTTGGATTTGGAGCTCGAACTCGGTTCCTTGGCTAGGGATACGACACCATTGTTGTCACCATAGATGTCGATAGATCCAAAAATGCTAGGAATTACACCAAGTTCATTGAGGAACTTCCTCATCAAAATGACCTCCTTTGTTGCTTCACTAGTAGCAATGTACTCAGCCTTTGTTATTGAATCTGCTATTGTATCTTGCTTGGAGCTCTTCCAGGTCACAATTCCTCTATTAAGGATGAAGAAATAACTAGATTGAGATTCAAAACCATATTAGTAAGTTTGAAAGCTTGCATCATAATATCCTTGTACAATCAATTTTTCATCTCCACCATATACTAAGAAATCATCCTTAGTCCTTCTCAAGTACTTTAGGATATTCTTAGTTGCACATGAGAGTGCCTATCCAGGACTTGATTGATATCTTCTACACATGCTCAAAGCATACGCAACATCATGACATGTACATACCATGACATACATGATAGATCCTATAGCAGAATCATATGGGCTCTAGTTCATTTTCTCAAGCTCAACAATCGTTTTAGGACATTGCGTCTTGCTGAGATATATACTATGTTTCATGGGTGAAAATACCTTCTTGGAATCATGTATCTTGAATCTATCAAGAATCTTATCAATATAAGTTTGTTGACTCAATCCAAGAAGTCTTTTAGATCTATCCTTATAGATCTTAATTCCAATTATGCACTCGGCATTTTCTAAGCCTTTCATTGAGAAACATTTTTTTAGCTATTCTTTTACAAACTCTAGCATCGGAATTTCATTCTCGATAAGTAGTATGCCATCCACATACAAGATTAAGAAGGCTACCTTACTCCCACTAAGCTTTTTGTAAACACAAGGATTCTCTTGGAATCTAATGAAATCAAAATCTTTGATTTTTTCATCAAATAGAAAGTTCCAACTCCTAGATGATTGCTTAAGTCCAAAAATGGACTTCTTAAGCTTACATACCTTCCCAACATCTTTTGGATCTTTGAAACCTTAAGGTTGTGTCATGTAAACATTTTCTTCTAAAAACCCATTTAGAAAAGTGGTTTGACATCCATTTTCCATATTTCCTTGCGGCAATAGCTAACATTATCCTAATGGATCTAATGATAACAACTGGTAAAAATGTCTCGTCTAGTCTATACTATGAATATGTCTAAAACGTTTGGTTACTAGTCTTGCCTTGTAAATAGATACATTTCCATACTTGTCAGTTTTGAGTTTGAAAATCTATTTGCTTTCTATGGGTTTTACCCCATCTAGCAAATCTAGCTATCAAGTCCCATACTTGATTTTCAAACAGTGTATCCATTTCGGACCTCATGGCCTCAAGCCATTTCTTGAAGTCTGGATCCGTCACTCCTTTCTTATAGGTATAAGGCTCACGTTCTAACATAAGAACATCAAGTCTTACATTCAAGATGAAATCTTCATAACGTCTTGGTTGTACCCTTGGCCTCTCCGATCTACAAGTGGGTTCAACTTGTTCAAGAACTGAATTTGGAACATGATCCACAATTTTTTGTAAATCCTCTTGTTCAGGCTCTTAAATGATCTGAGGCTCTAGGCCTTCAAAAGTAATCATCTCATCATTGATATCATGCATGTCATCTTGTGTTGAGTTTTTTTGCTCTTCATCATTTTGAATTGTTTCAAGATGAATATTTATCCCACTTGACTTGTTGGAAATGAACTGTCTTTCCGAAAAGACATTATCCCTTTCAACAAACACCTTTTGTCGGGTTTGATTGTTAATATCGAAAACTTCCTTTTGGGCACCCTATAAAATAACATTTATTTGATTTTGGGGCAAGCTTATTGGTTTGTAAATGCTTTACATAAGCTTCACATCCCCATATTTTCAGAAAAGACAACTTTGGAACCTTTCTAGCTCATATCTCATATGGAGTTTTGTCTATAGTTCTTGACGGAGTCATGTTTAGTGCAAGTACAACGGTAATGAGGGCATATCCCCAAAATGATATTGGAAGATCAGCAAAACTTATCATTGATCGGACCATGTCTAACAACGTCTTGTTTCTCCTTTCAAACACACCATTCAGTTGTGGTGTTCTTGGGGTAGACAATTGTGTTACTATTCCACAATTTTTCAAATGATGATCAATTTTGTTGCTCAAGTACTCACCACCACGATCAAATCGAAGTTCTTTTTTTTCTTGCCACTTTGAGTCTCTACTTCATTCTAGAATTCCTTAAAATTTTCAAAGAATTCCGATTTATTTGATATTAAGTAAATATATTCATATCTACTCATGTCATCAGTAAATGTGATGAAGTATCTATAGCCACCTTTAGCTTATGTGTTCATTGACCCACACATCAGTATGTATAATTCCAAATGATTCAATAGCCCTTTCATTGGTTCCTTTGAAATGCGACCTTGTCATTTTTCTCATTAGACACAATTCACATGTATTAATGGATTCTTAATCCATATCTTTTAGAGTCCATCTTTATGGAGCTTTTTCATGCGATTCACATTCATATGGTGCAATCGACAATGCCATAGGTATGCTTCACTCAAACTATTTGTTTTTTTCCTTTTGTTATATATGTTGTAATATTCAGATTTAAGATCCAATACAAAGAGTTCATTACTCCTTTGG
>CM008284.1:41802105-41913802 GCA_002319775.1 Fagopyrum tataricum | reverse complement strand
ATGCATAGCCATTAATTTATAAATGAGGGGTTCAGATTTGTTCAACTTCATAGTGAAGTTAAATAATCAACTTCACTAGAGCCAAACCCGCTATTATAATGTCCCATATTTGGCACTTGTGTTGTTTTTATACGTCTTCCATCCTTGATGGTCAATGCATTATTGGCGCATATTTTGCTTCTCATCTGTACATGTATGGATTGACGATTGACTAGAGTCTGGATAGCAACCTCTTCATCTTCTTCAAAAAGATGTGCTACCTCACTGGGCAACTCAAACCTATCCAAGTCACTGACAATAAGCACCTTCTTAAAAAGACATGGTCATCCTAATTCATTTACTTCAGGAATTACTGCTTTGCTTAGCCTGATGTTAGTCTGACCTTCTAAAGGGATCCTTCTCATTGCCATGGCAAGTGCCGAACCTTCATTCAATCCCTTATTCTTGGCGTATCTTATCCAATTTTTGGTAATATAGCATTTTTCCGCTTCATACGTTAGACCAAGCTCTTCACTAACATTATCTGAATCATCCATAATATGGAAATCAACTTGTTGGCTATTGAGACCAGAAACAACTAAACCCGCCTCATTGAAGGCTATGATTTTATCTTGAGGGATTATCAATTGTCTTGTTACATTTGTCTTTATAAGGACCTTGTAGAAAAAATACAATACAGTGCATGTCCCTGTCCCTGTTCATTGATCCTGAAAAGAAGAAAAACATTATTACAGTTAATTATAACTATGATTGTAAAGCACTAGGCTTAAGTATTTCAAACATTAGGTGTTCGGCAAGAAGAATGGAGAGAATGAAGAGCCGAATTAAGAGGGCGAAGTTGATGGATTTTATTTCACAAATAAAATGATAAAAAGTCCAAAATAAGTGATTACATACTTATTTTGTAACTCCATTTTTCCTCGACTCCTCGTTCTTATTCATATAATTAAATTCTTAATTATATATCATTTTGTTTCACAAATAAATAATTAGGAGTACATAATAAGTAAGTTACATTCTTATTCTTATAACTCCTTTCCATAGTTAATCCATACTCTTTAATTATACATAACTTTGTATATATTTTATTTCATAAAATTATAATATTCCAATCAACCAAAATCTCAATTTTAATGTTTCATAATAATGCATATAAATATCACACTATCAATTTAAATCTACATCAAGATTAACTATTGATCGATGCTTTTTTTTCTATCAATTCATGCAAGATCACTCTGATACCAATTGAAAAATTATTAGATGCGTTAAGCGGAATTTCATATCATATATAAACATCTAATATAAGGATTTACAAGCATAATTGATAGGAAACAATAGATTGTTTATAGGAAATACTTGTTGATGCGTGAACCGGATCAATTTGGATATGAACAAAAGAACGAAAACTCCAACTATTCTCTTCTTTGTACACACGAGCCCGGTGTCTAGATATTTTTGCCTTCGATTGCTAGGATGAAGATCGAAAGGGTAGCAATCAAATTGTTTTGGATGATGATCGTAATTTAATCTCAAATACCAACAATTGGTTTTCTCTTTTGAAAGAAAAAATGAGTTTTTTTAATTGAGAAATTAGAGTTGTTTTTTCATCTTTTAGTAATATATAACAATTATATATTAGATGATTTACAAACATCTTTTAAAATATAACTCTCTAACGAGTAACTCCCTAATCCCTAATTAACCTTACCAATAAACTCTCTAATTATTTATCTCACAAATAAAACTTATCATAATATTATTATGTATATCTAATATATACTAAGAACAAAAGTCTTCTTTGTTTTTATCTAGTCCGTCAACTCTAAGTGTGACCGCACATGACCCGTTTATAATAGTCATGTATTTAACTTTATAATCTCATTCATCATAGTTGGCTTCTAACAAAGCATTACGAATCCTAAAATAACTGGATTGTATATCTTTGTCATTTGTTCTATTCCAAGTTTAGTCATTGCACATTAAGTTAAAGGAAACAACTCCTTCACTTTGAACCTAATGGGTTAAGGCGTTCCGTTCAAGAATCACACCATTTGGGATGCCCCTATCTCTTCCTCCCAATCACGGGTCTGGCGCTCCATCCTTCAAACGCACGATACCCTCCTCGACAAAGCTACCTTACCGACAATCCTCACCTTATGACCAATGCAAACAATTTCTACAACTCCACCAACATCTACAATCTCCTCCAGCCGCCTGGACCTACCATCACTTGGAACACAACAATTTGGGGTCAACTTAACTCTCCTAGGTGTAGTTTCACGACATGNGTTAGAGAGAGAGTTGTACCTCGGCTTCTGAGTCCGAGTGTTTTCTGGATCTTACAAGTTTCGGGACGAAACTTGTTTTTAGGGGGGTGAGATGTGAGAGCCCTTTCTTTCGGACCGAGATTGGACCATGGCCGAGTTTGGCTTTGGGCCGAGATTGGTCTTGCCGCACCCGCGGGCACGTGTACCGCCCCTGCGGCCCTGTGATCCACCCCTGCGGGTTACGGCGGCTGCAGCCGGTTTTGTTGACTCTTTGACCCGTGCTTTACCCTTCTTTACCTCCTTCGTTCCACCTTGCTGAGCAAGGGTTTCTTCACATTCCAATCCAGTTTCACGTCCTTCTTGCTTCTTCTTCTTTCTCCTTGAGCTTGAGTTGGTTTTTCCCTTGAGTTGGTAGAGTTGTGTGTGGTTGTGTGGCTGTTGATGCTAGTTGTGGTTGCTGAGCTTGTGGAGCCAGCTGAGTGTGCTTACTTGTGCCTGCCTAGACCTTCAGCAGTGGTAAGCTTCTTCCTCCTTGCTTCTTCATCCTTCCTTCTTCCTTGCTCCTCCTTCCTTAGCTTAGGAATAGATGTTTTGAACATAGGGTGATGTTGATATGTGTATGTTGATGCTTTTGTATGAATCTGGAAGAGAGTGGAAGGGATTGATCACGGGAAGAGCTAAAGAGAAGCCCCGAGACTGCATTCTGCACTGTCGCCGCCCCAGCAGTTGAGAGTCACCGCCCCTGCGGTTACCGTGTCACAACGCCCGCGTCGTGCCAGCAGCGTGCCTGCGTTTGCCAGCGTCCTTTGTCACCGCCCCCGCGGCTACGTTCCGCCGCACCCGCAGTTGCTTGCCTCCGCCCCTGCGCCCCTTTGTTACGCAGGTGCGCTTTGTCCCGGGTCTACCTAAAGCTAGGTAGATTCTTTCCTTTCCTAGTTGAGCGGTAGTAGCATGCTAGGATACGGATGTTGATGAGTATGATACGAAAATGCCGGTTAGGGCTTTGAGGTTTACGAGTTGGAATATGATCCCTTATGGATCCCTTGGGTTTAGGTGTGACCCTTTGTGTGATAGGATTGTGATGTTTATGTATGTCTTGTATAGGCCGTGTTATCCTCCAGTTGGGAGTGGACTTAGTTGAGGTTGATCCAGTGAGACGACTACGAGGTCGAGGTAAGTCCGTGGGACTTACTTAGCTGTCATTCCTTTATAGGATGTTGTGCAGGAGTGGTGTGTGTGTTATATGTTTATAGCATGTGTTATGATGGTCACCGGCCTATGGTATATTGTTTTCCCATTGTAGGGCCGTGATAACTTGCCCTTTCATCCCGCTGGGAGTCTGGGAGATTCTCTGTAGGCAGGCCAGACTTGGTAAACGGTTCGGGCATTTCCCATTCCCTTAGGGTACACGGGGTAGTGTTCCAGGCACCATTCCAGCTGGTTATTGGACCCAGAGGCAAGGTTTATATTCCTCGTGTCACTTATGTTTATATGGATATTTATATACGAGTTGATTGCTGGACTTTATAAAGATAATGAACCGGGTAAATGTGTGAAAGCATGCTGAAGTGTTTATCCTGTCTGATGTGTGTTTGTTCTCTAGCATATTTCTATATTTGTGTATGGTTAGCTAACGGTTTCATACCGTGTTGTAGATACTTTGCAGGATAGGAGTGTTGTAGAGTGATCCAGAGTGGGTGATCCGCTGAGGGCTCCGTACCCTTGGGCGGTATCGGGGATATGGGTTTTTGATGTATAGTTTGGTTTGTTTGTACTCAGCGGTACATTGTATTACCTTTTGATCTATATATATATATATATATATATATATATATATATATATATATATATATATATATATATATATATATATATATATATATATATAATGTTTTGTTTTAATCTATCGGTGCCTTGTTGTAAGATCTGTGAAATTGTTGTCAGGCTAGGGTCATGATCCATTGTGAGATCCTAGCCCAGTAGCACTCCGAATCCTACGGATTTGGGGTGTTACAGTCTATTAGTCCAATAAAATCCCAAAGAAGTGAGCCAATGCACCCGGAGACGTTTGCTATGTTGAAGCAACTAACGGATTCGGTGGCAAGCTTGAACCACCGGATTGGCACGTTGGAATCTTGGCCAGCACCCCCGGCCACGCCACAGCCAAGGTCCACATTCGAGCTAGGAGGCACATCTAAAGATGCCCCTAGAGAAACAACCCATGAATCACCTCAAAGAACCCCTCAAGGCCAAGGTATGAGACATGCTAACACTCTTCCTAGGACACCTAATGTGCAAGGTTTTGTGGATGATTTTCAAGAGCCACAAGAGGATGTTGAGGAAGAAGGCATCTGGAGAGAGTTCCCTAGGCATCACCCACAACCAAGGAGAGGACAAGAATATGATCCATTTAGGCCTTATCAAGAGCTAGATGGAATAGGGAAAGTGAAGGTCAAGATTCCTAGCTTTGAAGGCAAGTGTTGTAAGAGCCTTAGTCTTTTTGGAGCCATTTTGGCCTTAGCCGCCCACGTGGGTTTAGGGAGCCGCCCCTGCGGCTCAGGGAACCGCCCCTGCGGCTCAGGGAACCGCCCCTGCGGTTTTTTGCTGTTGCAGCCGGCTTTGTTGACCTTGACTTGTGCTTTACTCTTTACTTCCATCCCTCTTAAACCTCATCCTTGGCTGGATCAAGGGTTCATCTTCACTTCATTTCCCAACCTTCTCACGTCCTTCTTGCTTCTTCCTTCTTGCTCCTTGATCTTGTTCTTGGTTTCCTTGAGTTTTGTAGAGTTTTGGTGTGGCTTTGTTGTTGTTGGATGATGGGTGATATGTTGCTAAGCTTGAGAGCTAGCTATTGAGTTTGTTGATCTTCCTTGCAGCCTAGGACCACAAGTGTGGTAAGTCTTCTTCTTCTTCTCTTCTTCATTTCTTGGTTTTCCTTTGCCTAGCTTAGGATTAGATGTATGTAGATGTAAGTTGATGTTAGAATATGTTTGTGTATGTATGTGTGTGGTTATAAAATAGAGAAGACGTGAATTGATCACGTGAAGAGCCGAAGAGGAACCGCGGGATCACATTCTGCACTTTCACCGCGCCTGCGGCCGAGCGCCGCCGCGCTTGCGGATTGCCTTGTTCCGCCCCTGCGTCTTTCCGTTCCGCATGTGTGTCTTGTACAGGATCTACTTAGAGTAGTATGATCCTTTCCTTTCCTAGTATGAGCGGGTTAGTAGCATGCTAGGTACGTGTTTGACGTTAGAATGATGATGAGTATGATATCGTTTATGCCGGTTATGGCTTTGAGGTTTATGAGTTAGGATATGATCCTTATGGGTCCCTTGGGTCTAGGTGTGACCCCTTTGATGGATAGGAGTTGATATCTTGTTATGCCTTGTTATTAGGCAGTGTTGTCCTCCAGATTGGAGTGGACCGTGTTTGAGAGGTGATCGTGGTTGAGACTACTTCTGAGGTTGATGTAAGTTCATAGGACTTACTTAGCTACCATCCTTATATTGGATGTATGCATGAGTGGTGTGTGATATATGCTTGATAGCATGTGTTATGATGATTACCGACCTATGGTTTAGTGATTGCCCATTGTAAGGCCGTGACAACCTTCCCTTTCATCCCTTTGGAGTCTGGGCGGTTCTCTGTAGTTAGGTTAGATTTGGTAAACGGTTGGCCACTCCCCATTCCCATAGGGTACACGGAGAGGTGTGACCAAGGACCACTCCAGCTGCCATGAGCACCCAGAAGCGAGGGTTATATTCCTCGTGTCACATATGTTCATCTTCCGATATATATATATATATATATATATATATATATATATATATATATATATATATATATATATATATATATATATATATATATATATATATATATATATATATATATATGATATGAGTGTTGGACGTTATAAAGATAATAAACCGAATAAATGTGTGATAGCATGATGAGGTGTTTATGTTTCTCTGATGTGTGTTTGTGCTTCTGCTTCTTCTTATATATCTGTATGGTTAGCTAACGGTTTTTTACCGTGTTGTAGATCCTTTGCAGGTTAGGAGAGCTGCAGAGTGATCCAGAGTGGGTGATCCGCTGAGGGCTCCGTACAGTGGGTCGTTATCGTGGGATATGAGATCTTTTATTATGTACAATTATGTTTTATTTGTACTCAGCGGTACTTCTGTATCACCTTTTGATACTTATATATGTATATATATATATATATATATATATATATATATATATATATATATATATATATATATATATATATATATATATATATATATATATATATATATATATCAGTTTCATGTTTTGGTTTTAATCTATATGTGCCTTGTTGTAAGATCCAGTGAACTTGTTGTGAGGCTAGGGTCAGGATCCATTGTGAGATCCTAGCCCAGTAGCGCCTCGAGTCCTACGGATTCGGGGTGTTACAAAGTTGGTATCAGAGCTTAGGTTGACAACAATGGCACTTGCAATCTGCGATAAAGGTTGAATAGATAAATAAACAGAACCCGAAAGGGGTCTGACTTTTCAAAAGGTTTTGGTTTCGAAATGAGTACAAATGTTTTGGGATATCGTGTGCGTGAGCCATCGCCCCTCTTAAGATCTCGACAGTATAGATATATATAGATATTCTGTTGTGATTGATTTGATATATATCTATACATATGGCATATATATAGCCTTCTAAGTTAGGTTATGTCCTCTGCAGATGGTTCAGACTAGAGCCTTACCTGCAGCTGGACGAGGTAGAGGTAGACCCCCTCTAGGTAGAGGACGGGGTAGGATACCCGCTGTTGATCCACGTGCAGCGGAAGAGATTAACGAGGACGTTGTTGAGAGTGCCGTTCCTGAGACTGGGAACGGTGCAACTAAGAGACAAGGATCCCAGAGAGTCCAGTCAAATGACTCGGATCGTATCTCTATGGAGGGACCAGCCTTCCGCGAGTATATCAGACGAGTCGAGGAGGCTGTCAGAGCAGGTAGACGTGCCCCTAATCTGCCAGCACAGGAGGGATCATTTGGGAGATCCCACGGGGTTACTCAGGAGCCAGTTGCACCGGCACCTGTTGTTGAGATTGCTAGAGTTATAGAGGAGCATAACGGGCCTCGACCAGATACTTGGTTGAATTCTTTTCATCAGATGGGAGTACCCCCTTTCTCTGGGAAGGTGGGGTTAGAGGTTGAGCTCTGAATTGGACATGTGGACTCAGCTCTGGAGTACATTAGATGTCCAACGGATAGGGAGATTGAGTTGGTGCAGACTCTGTTCATAGATTTGGCACATCACTGGTGGAGGTTTGTACGGGTACAGGTTACTAGTTATGAGCAAATGAGGACTATGATCAGAGAGCGTTTCTGCCCTGCCTCATTGAGGAGGGAGAAACTGCGGGATTTTGTTGAAGCTGGGTGTGAGGATGTACCAGTCTCAGAGGCGATCAGGAGGAGCTAGTCTTGCATGGTCCAGCTGCACCGACTGCTACAAGTACCATTCTGATTCATGGTTTACCTGTTAGAGTCTTATTTGATACGGGTGCTACGCATTCTTTTATATTTGATGCCTGTGTAGAGCGTCTGATTCTAGATACGATTGAGGGGATGCCCTTAATTATAGGGTTGCCCGATGGTGGTAGGGTCAGAGGTACCCGTGAGATTCATGGTTGTCCCATTTTTGTAGGGACTCGTGTGTTACTAGTTAACTTATTTGTCATGCCATTAGATCATGAAGAAGTCATTCTAGGTATGGATTGGATGGATAGACATTCTAAAGTGTTAGATGTAGGTAGGAGGACTATTACCCTCTCTACCGAGTTAGGTCAGATAGAGGTTTTCCGAGGTTGGGACTTGGAAAGACGGGCATGGTTATCAGTGCGATACGGGCAGCTAGACTGATTGCACAGGGTTGTGAGGACTTCTGGTGTTATGCCATGAAGGAGGGGGAGAGTCCAACAGTAGAGGATATCCCAGTTGTCTGTGAGTTTACAGATGTATTTGTTGAGCCGTCCAGTTTGCCGCCTCAGAGGAGTGTGGACTTCGGTATTGAGTTAGACCCTGGTACGTGACCGATCTCGAAGGCCCCATACCGGATGGCGCCTGTTGAGATGTTGGAGCTGAAGAAGCAAATTGAGGAGTTGGCTAAGAAGGGTTTTATCCGCCCTAGCGTATCTCCATAGGGAGCACCTGTCCTCTTCGTACGGAAGAAGGACGGATCACTGAGATTGTGTATAGATTACAGGGAGCTGAACAAGGTGACCATCAAGAACAAGTATCCATTGCCGCGCATTGATGACTTGTTAGATCAGCCTCCAGGGAGCGACCGTATTCTCCAAGATTGACCTGCGCTCAGGATATCACCAGCTGAGAGTGAGAGAGCAGGATGTGCACAAGACAACATTACGGACCAGATATGGACACTACGAGTTTGTAGTGATGCCATTTGGGCTTACGAATGCCCCAACAGTCTTTATGGAGTTGATGAACAGTATTTTCTTCGACTTCCTGGATCAATTTGTGGTGGTCTTCATAGATGACATTTTGGTGTACTCTCGCAGCAGAGAGGAGCATGCAGGATAACTGAGGACTGTATTGCAGGTTTTACGGGATAGAGAACTTTATGCCAAGTTCTCTAAGTGCGAGTTTTGGATGCCAGAGGTAGCATTCCTGGATCATATTGTTTCCGCCGAGGGGATCAAGGTGGATCCGGCGAAGATAGAGGCAGTAGCAGCTTGAACGACACCGACGAACGTCAAGGAAGTATGTAGCTTTCTTGGCTTAGCCGGTTATTACCGACGCTTTGTGGAGGGATTTTCTGTGATCGCTTGCCCACTGACAAGTGTGCTGAGGAAGACTACCAGGTTTGTGTGGTCTAAGCAGTGTATGCAGAGTTTTGAGGAGCTGAAGAGACGTTTGACTTCCGCTCCTATTTTGGCACAACCAAAGGGTACAGAGGATTTTGTGGTATATAGTGATGCATCTAAGCTAGGCTTGGGATGTGTATTGATGCAGCGGGGCAGAGTGATTGCTTATGCGTCTCGACAGCTGAAGACGTATGAGGAGAACTACCCGACTCATGATCTGGAGTTAGCAGCGGTAGTTCATGCCTTGAAGATCTGGAGACATTACCTGTATGGTGCTACTTGTCAGATCTTCACAGAGCATAAGAGTCTGAAGTACATTTTCACGCAACGGGAATTGAATAACCGCCAACGTAGATGGCTTGAGCTGATTAAGGATTTTGATCTGGAGATCCTATACCATCCGGGGAAGGCGAACGTTGTCACCGACGCCCTGAGTAGGAAGATGCCTCGAGAGCAGGCAATTGCGAGATTGACAACACAGTCTCAGTTACAAAGAGACCTGATCTGGTTAGAGTTGGACATCCAGTTTCCTGATGAGGATGCCCGACTGAGTACTTTAGAGGTTCTACCTGATCTGTTGAGTGAGATCCAACAGAAGCAGGAGACCTGCCCGACACTAACGAGGATCCGTGAAAGGATGTCCAGGGATGAGGCACCACAGTTTTTTATAGGAGCAGATGGAGTGATGAGACGCCGCGGTCGCGTCTGTGTGCCCGTTGATGCGGATTTGCGCTAGAGGATATTACAGGAGGCTCATTGTACGTCTTATTCAGTGCATCCTGGTACAAGTAAGATGTACCAGGATTTAAGACGTTCATACTAGTGGGGAGGTTGAAGCCCGATGTGGCCAGATTTGTGGCACAATGTGCGACCTGCCAACAGGTCAAGATCAAGCATTGCAGACCTGGAGGTGAGCTCCATCCACTTCCTGTTCCACAGAGGAAGTGGGAGGACGTCACCATGGACTTTGTGACTGGGCTGAGACCGAGCCGGAGTTTTGATGCTATATGGGTTATAGTGGACAGATTGACGAAGACGGCACGTTTCATCCCTATTCGGGAAACGTGGCCGGTGAGCAGATTAGCTGAGGAGTACACTAGACAGATAGTGAGACTCCATGAGGTACCGAAGACGATCGTCTTAGAAAGAGATGGACGATTTACCTCGAGGTTCTGGCAGCAGATTCAGACTGCCCTGGGGACGAGTTTGCACTTCACTACTGCTTTTCATCCTCAGACAGATGGTCAGTCAGAGAGGACCATTCAGACACTGGAGGATATGCTGCGAGCTTGTGTGTTGGACTGGGGACAAGTGTGGACGGATCATCTCCCACTAGTTGAGTTCTCGTACAACAACAGCTGGCATGCATCTATTGGGATGGCCCCATATGAGGCACTGTATGGATAGAGATGTCGTACTCCATTATGCTAGGATGAGCCGAGCAGTGTTAGTGGTTTGACACCTGATCAGATTCAGGATGATGTTGCTCGAGTAGAACTGAATTGAGAGCGGATGCTGACTGCACAAAGCCGTCAGAAGTCTTATGCAGATAGGAGGCGTAGACCCCTAGAGTTCAGAGTAGGCGCCCATGTATGGTTGAGAGTGTCTCCGACACGAGGTGTTAGACGTTTTGGCATTAAGGGGAAGTTGAGCCCCCGATATGTAGGACCGTTCGAGATTCTGGATCGGGTTGGGAGCACGGCATACAGAATAGCTTTTCCTCCGAGGTTAGAGGGTGTTCACCCTGTGTTTCACGTGTCTCAACTGAAGGAGTACATACCAAATCCGAGACATATTGTGAGTTATGATGATTTGGTGGTTGAGCCGGACCACACTTTTGTTGAGCACCCGATTGCAGTCTTAGAACGAGGTATGAGACGTTTGCGTTCGAAGGACATTCCTATGCTGAGGATACAGCGGTCCAGACACGGACCTGATGAGGCTACATGGGACACTGAGAATAGTATTCAGAGGAACTATCCAGAGTTCTATGCCGAGATAGATGTGCCTGTAGGATCGACGAGAAGATCTTAGTACTATCTTGGTGAGTGTTATGTTCTTATATGCTTATATGCTATGATGTGTTTATTTTCGTACTAGCTATGATATGATGTGTGATCTTATTAGATCTTGTTGTGCTAGTGCGATTGTTTATAGCTGGAGATGGTTCTTTCCTCCATGCTCTTATGATGCGATTAGATATAGTTGGAGATGTGTTTTCCTCCATGCCCTTTAGTTATGAGTATGATATGGCTAGAGATGTTTTTCCTCTATGCCTTGTGATGGGTTGATGGTTTGGCTAGAGATGTTTTTCCTCTATGCCCTGGATAGTATAGTGATCTTATGGCTGGAGACGATGATTCCCTCCATGCTTGTGTTTGAGATTATAGAGTGATATAGATTGATACCACCGTGCGGAGATGTGATTCCTCCGATAGAGAGAGTTGTACCTCAGCTTTTGAGTCCGAGTGGTTTTAGGACTTTACAAGTTTCGGGACGAAACTTATTTTTAGGGGGGGTGAGGTGTAAGAGCCATAGTTTTTTTGGAGCGATTTTGGCCTTAGCCGCCCCCGCGGGTTTAAGGAACCGTCCCTGCGGCTCGAGTAGTCTTCCGCCCCTGCGGTTTCTTGCGGCTGTAGCCAGCTTTGTTGACCTTGACTTGTGCTTTACTCTTTACTTCCTTCCCTCTTAAACCTCGTCCTTGGTTGGATCAAGGGTTCATCTTCAATTCATTTCCCAGCCTTCTCACGTCCTTTTTGCTTCTCCCTTGTTGCTCCTTGATCTTGTTATTGTTTTCCTTGAGTTTTGGAGAGTTTTGGTGTGGCTTTGTTTTTGTTGGATGATGGGTGATATGTTTATAAGCTTGAGAGCTTGCTATTGAGGTTGTTGATCTTCCTTGCAGCCTAGGACCACAAGTGTGTTAAGTCTTCTTCTTCTTCTCTTCTTCATTTCTTGGTTTTCCTTTGTCTAGGTTAGGATTAGATGTATGTAGATGTATGTTGATGTTAGAATGTGTTTGTGTATGTACGTGTGTGGTTATGGAATGGAGAAGACGTGAATTGATCACGTGAAGAGCCGAAGAGGAACCGTGGGATCACATTCTACACTGTCACCGCGCCTGCGGCTGAGCGTCGCCGCGCCTGCGGGTTGCCTTGTTCCGCCCCTGCGTCTTTCCGTTCCGCAGGTGTGTCTTGTACATGATCTACTTAGAATAGTATGATCATTTCCTTTCCTAGTATGAGCGGGTTAGTAGCATGCTAGGTACGTGTTTGAGGTTAGAATGATGATGAGTATGATATCGTTTATGCCGGTTATGGCTTTGAGGTTTATGAGTTAGGATATGATCCTTATGGGTCCCTTGGGTCTAGGTGTGACCCCTTTGATGGATAGGAGTTGATATCTTGTTATGCCTTGTTATTAGGCAGTGTTGTCCTCCAGATTGGAGTGGACCGTGTTTGAGAGGTGATCGTGGTTGAGACTACTTCTGAGGTCGAGGTAAGTCCATAGGACTTACTTAGCTACCATCCTTATATTGGATGTATGCATGAGTGTTGTGTGATATATGCTTGATAACATATGTTATGATGATTACCGACCTATGGTTTAGTGATTGCCCATTGTAGGGCCGTGACAGTCTTCCCTTTCATCCCTTTGGAGTCTGGGCGGTTCTCTGTGGTTGGGTCAGATTTGGTAAACGGTTGGCCACTCCCCATTCCCAAAAGGTACACGGGGAGGTGTGACCAAGGACCACTCCAGCTGCCATGAGCACCCAGAGGCGAGGGTTATATTCCTCGTGTCACATATATATATATATATATATATATATATATATATATATATATATATATATATATATATATATATATATATATATATATATATATATATATATATATATATATATGATATGAGTGTTGGATGTTATAAAGATAATAAACCGGGTAAATGTGAGATAGCATGATGAGGTGTTTATGTTTCTCTGATGTGTGTTTGTACTTCTGCATCTTCTTATATATGTGTATGGTTAGCTAACGGTTTTATACCGTGTTGTAGATCCTTTGCAGGTTAGGAGAGCTACAGAGTGATCCAAAGTGGGTGATCCGTTGAGGGCTCCGTACACTGGGTCGTTATCGTGGGATATGGGATCTTTTATTATGTACAGTTATGTTTTATTTTTACTCAGCGGTACTTTTGTATCACCTTTTGATACTTATATATACCAGTTTCATGTTTTGGTTTTAATCTATCTATGTCTTGTTGTAAGATCCAGTGAACTTGTTGTCAGGCTAGGGTCAGGATCCATTGTGAGATCCTAGCCCAGTAGTGCCTCGAGTCCTACGGATTCGGGGTGTTACAAGTGTGACCTAAATGCTTACATGGACTGGGAGACTAAATTGGAACAAATTTGGTATTGCTATCACTTTGGAGAGCAAAGGAAGGTCCATCTTGCATCATTGGAGTTCCAAGGCTATGCACTAGTATGGTGGGATCATCTTGTCAAGGAAAGGAGAAGAACCTTGGATCCGGCCATCACTACATGGGAACAAATGAAGGCCTTGATGAGAGCTCGTTTTGTACCTCAACATTATGCTAGGGAGTTGAGGCAAAGGTTGGAGAACCTTAGGCAAGGAGGCATGAGTGCCGAAGAGGTCTACACCTCTATGCAAATGGCAATGGTGAAAGCTAATGTGGTTGAAGATGAGGAGTCTACAATGGCTAGGTATCTACGCATTTTAATATCATCTCTGGCTAATGAAATTGATTTGTATCCTTATAGTACCATGGTGGAGCTGCTGCATTTGGCAATCAAAGTAGAAAAGAAGACGAAGGCTAGGAACCAAGGTGCCAAGACAAGCTTTGGAGCTACAAGCTCATGGAAAGCACAAAACAGCCGGCCCCAAGGATCCTATGGCCGTGAGCCTACATCCACCAAGGAGGACTGAAAAGCATCAACCATGGACCAAGGAGCACAAACTAGCTCCATGTGAGGATAATCAAAGATAGAACCTATTTCACACTCTTCGTTAATAGTTAAACTAGCTCCAATTTCGTGCAAAGTTCTTCAAGTGGTCCTAAAGGGAGTACCTCTAACTCTACTCTTCGTTCTAGAGATATTGTGTGTTTTAAATGTCAAGGTAGAGGTCATTATATGAGGGATTGTCCTAATAAGAAAATTCTGATTTGAAATCAATTTGGACAATATCAGAGTGAGGATGAGCATGAAAATGATGATAACACCAACCTTAATGGATTGCACGAAATTGGTAGTGATAGTAATGAGGGCATTGAATATGAGCATGGAGAATCATTAATAGCTAGAAGAGCTTTGCATGCTAAACTAGCTCCATGTGAGGATAATCAAAGAGTGAACCTATTTCATACTAGATGTCTAATTAAAGGGAAGGTGTGTAACATGATCATAGATGGAGGTAGTTGTTGCAATATAGCTAGCACTGAGTTGATTAATAAGTTGCAAATTACCACATTTTATCACCCTAGGCCTTACAAGTTGCATTGGATGAATGATTGTGGAGAATTAAAAGTAAATAGGCAAGCTAGAGTTACTATCACTTTAGGTAGCTATGAGGACACCATTACTTGTGATGTAGTTCCCATGCAAGCTTGTCATATTCTTTTGGGACGTCCATGGCAATTTGATAGGAATGTTAAGCATGATGGTTTTACTAATAGGCATACCTTTGAATTTAATGGTCAAACACTAACTCTTAAGCCTATGACACTATTGCAGATTGCTGAATTTTATGAGAGGAAGGAGTTGAGTGAGGAGCAAAATGAGGGGAAAAGGAGAGGTAGCTCACGGCCCAAAACAGAACCCACGGCCAAGACTAGTACCACCCTATTAGTCACTCCTTCTAGTGCCCTTCTAGCATCCAAGGAGGAGTACATCCTAGATTATACCCCTTTAGATGCCATCCTTGTGAGCTTGTGCAAGATCTTAGTGACTTTGAGTGATGAAGCCAAGGCCACCCTACCTAAGCCCATCCTATCTATCCTAGATGAGTTTAGTGATGTGTTTTCCGACAAGATTTTGGCTGGCCTTCCACCTTTTAGAGGTATTGAGCACCAAATAGATCTTATTCCCGGTGCTACGCTTCCAAACCGTCCATCCTATAGGATGAACCCTAAGAAGAGCCAAGAGATCCAAAACCAAGTGCAAGAACTCCTAGATAAGTGTTATGTAAGGGAGAGTTTGAGTCCTAGTGCCGTTCTCGTCCTCTTAGTGCCTAAGAAGGACAATACATGGAGGATGTGTGTTGATTGTAGAGCCATCAACAACATCACCATTAAGTTTTGTCATCCTATCCCACGTTTAGATGACATGTTAGATGAGTTGAATGGAGCCACATTGTTCTCTAAGATAGACCTTAAGAGTGGTTATCACAAAATCAGAATGAGGGAGAGAGATGAGTGGAAAACGGCATTCAAGACCAAGTTTGGTCTTTATGAGTGGCTAGTGGTGCCATTTGGTTTAACCAATGCTCCTAGCACATTTATGAGATTGATGAATCACGTGTTGAGACACTACATTGGTAGGTTTGTTGTGGTTTACTTTGATGACATCCTCATCTATAGTAAGTCACTTGAAGAGCATGAGGAACATTTGAGGGAAGTACTTGCAACTCTTAGAATTGAATATTTGTATGCTAATTTGAAGAAATGTGAGTTTAGTACTAATCAAGTTCTTTTTCTTTGTTTTGTAGTGAGCACAAGAGGTCTAGAGGTGGATGAAGAGAAGATCAAGGCAATCCAGGAATGGCCTACTCCCACAACCGTCGGTCAAGTGAGGAGTTTCCACGGCCTAGCAACCTTCTATAGACGTTTTGTGCGAGATTTCAGCACCATAGCAGCCCCACTCATGTCCTTGACAAAGAAGAAGGTGCCATTTGTGTGGGGAGATGCTCAAGAGAAGGCGTTTAAGGAGTTGAAGTGGCGGCTATCCCATGCACCTCTCCTAGCTCTTCTGGACTTTACCAAACCTTTTGAGGTCGAGTGTGATGCTTCGGGTATTGGCATTGGAGGAGTACTCATGCAGGAGGGTAATCCACTAACCTTCTTTAGTGAGAAATTAAAGGGAGCATGTTTAAACTACTCGACCTATGATAAAGAACTTTATGCATTGTTTAGAGTTTAAAAACATGGCAACATTATTTATGGCCTAGTGAATTTGTCCTACGTACCGATCATGAGTCCTTAAGACATTTTAGAAGTCAAGATAAGTTAGATATGAGACATGGTAAATGGATGGAGTTTATAGAAACCTTTCCTTATATCATAAAGTATAAAAAGGGCAAGGAGTATGTTGTAGCGGATGCTCTCTCTAGGAGACACTCTTTAATCACAACTATGGATTCTAAGGTCTTAGGTTTCTATTATATTAAGGATCTATATGTTGATGATTATGATTTTGGAGACATTTAAGCAATGTGCATCTAGAGGAGCCTTTGATAAGTATTACTTGTTTGAGGGTTTTCTATTTAGAGTTGATAAAGTGTGCATTCCTAAGTGTTCCCTTAGGCTATTACTTGTTGAGGAAGCCCATATGGGAGGCTTAATGGGCATTTTGGAATAGATAAGACTTATCATATGCTGCATTCACATTTTTATTGGCCTCATATGCTTAGAGATGTAGACAATGATTTGCAGGTGATAATTATTCAAGGTGTTTTGTATTGTCAAGTTGTGCCAAAGAACCTTTATACCAAATGATCCCTGATTTGAAACTTAATGGAAACAATGATTTGCAGGTGAAACCAGCTGTTGTGACAAGTGCTTCAGGTATCTCTCTTTGCTCAAAACCGTAAGATTTGATGGAAGTTCATCTTCATCAACTGAATCTAATTTTTTGTTATGGTAATTGATATAGTTGCAAGAGGCTCAAAAAAGAATGAAGATGAAAGAAGCCACCGCACATCATGGTAATCCATTTAAAGCGGTATAAATTCATTAAGCGGCTTGGTCGTTACAAGAAGCTATCATACCTGTTTTGTTACCTCCGAGAGATATGCTTAGGATTTCAATAAATAGTATTGATGATCAAACACCTTAAGAGATATTCTTATCTCTTAGTGAACATTTTTTTTATTAAGTTTAGAAATATGATTTATACATTTTGAATATCTTCTTGGAGACACTTTTTTGCTAAAATTAATGAGAATATTGGTTGTGTTTTGATTGACATGAGCTGAGTTCGAATGTTGTCAACTCTATTTCATATATCGTATTTATATTCAGGTAGTATATTTATATCAATGAAAACACGCTTATAAATTTAGTACGGATTAAATGCACCAAATATGTACATAACAAATACCACGGATATTAATCCGGGATATAAACAACCAAGTACAACGGAATATATAAAAACTGCATATGCTATTAAATACCTCGAATAAGTGCAGAAAATACATCGGATATGTCAAATATTATATATCCCAGATGTTTATCCGCCGTATATACTATCAAGTACTCCGGATAAGTTCTTAAAAATTACCCCGTATATATTAATATCCGGCGTATATTCCTTCAAATACGCCGGATATATCAAATATTATATACCCCAGATGTATATATATCCGGGGTATATACTGTCAAATACCCCGTATATTTAAACACACATTAATTGGCTCGATTTTTGTTGGAAGTATATACGCCAGGCGTACAAATGGAACGCCCGGGGTATATACTTACATACCAAATACATCTCTAACCTTTACGCCGGATGTGGTCCGGGGTATATAGCCTCAAATAACCGGGATATTTGACCTTTTCTGTAGTAGTGACAAAATTTCAACTTACAATTTCATATGGATTGATTTTAAGACGCATAAAAATCAGATTTATATATATAAAGTTTATCCCAATTTTAAGGGTATCTATAAATAATACCACTAAGGCACACAAATCTCAAGGACCGGCTATGTATAGGTCTATTCTTACCCACTACGTGAATGCAACGGGTGTACTTATATTGGCATATATCTAACATTAAATGAGTGTGCTTGTTATTAACATTTCCACCGCATCACATCAATATCATTGACTAGCATACTCAACACAAAGCTTCCAAAAGTGGACAATGATACGTAAGGTGTCCTACACGATTTGATGCGAAATACGTTGTCGTACATTGATCAAGGGATAAATCATACCTTTGGATATGAATTGAACTAGCACACCATTAGACCTGAGCATCTCTTGACTCGGACTAGACTTTTGGAATATTTATTAACATACTCATGTTTCATTTAATTTATATTTCATATATAATTTCTATTCAAATATTTTACTTTGCTTGTATTAAGGACGTTGCATTATCAAGAATGAACAAAAATTTACAAAAATAAAATGTTTGACCATGATGAAGAGGGCAGCAACATTTAAACTACATATAAAAAAATTAATTCAAAACAACGTACAGAGAAGAGGGATAGAGGTCACAGGTGATTGATTCAAGTTCAGCCTCCAAAAAATTATTTTGAGTGGATAGTTTTTGGGCGTAAATAAATTATGCCATATGTTTGAATCAAACAACAATCATCCAACTATACATTTTCTTGTAATTTTTTTTCATTGCCCGTATTATGATCCTAACACCTTAAAAAAAAATGTTTGGTGTATAAGATTGATCAAAAGACAATCGTCTAATCAAACACATTTTCTCACTAGATAACTTCACCGTCTTTATGCGTAGAGGATATCGGACCTCCTTCTAACAAGAAAAACATCCCTCCACCTTCTTCCTTCACATCCTCCTCTTCCACCACCACGGAACATTGATGACCAAACCTTTCTTCTCTTCTGATTCTAATTTCCCTTGAGCCTCTGACTCCTCTGAGGACCACCTTCGCAACTCTATCAAATCAAGAGCCTTGTGGGTGGTCTCGGAGTGAAGCTATCCTCTCTCCCAAGGGAAGAGCGTCACTTGACTGAAAAACACATTCGAATGCACTATTGAACGACTTTGATAATATTGTACTATTAAACGTACTTTTAGTTTGATAATCGTAAATCCCAAATTCATTCAAATTTGATCTTCCAATTGTCGCACGACTTTAATATCTTTTTCCTCATTAATTCACATTTAAGTTCGTCGGATGCATCCACCTATATGTGCATTACAAAAAAAAACATGTTAAAAAAATCATTTATATATAATCCACAAGATATGCTAAGATTATCCGTGCTTAAAATTTGTCGATATTCTTATGCCGGACTCTGACCAAACTCAAAATCTAGTCTTATAAACCCATTATAATTGGGATTTGGGCGATATGTCATAACCTGTTTTGTTTTTTCTTATTCTGAAAAATGAAATAAAACTATATTAAAATACATTTATAACTTTTCATATGGTGTCTATATTGTAAAATTCCGACGAATCAGACTTAACATGGAGGTTTAGTTACACATATTTAAGTGTACGTTGGACTCGAGTCCAACACATAAATCCAGTGAGTTTTCATCCTAAACCAATTGATAGTAGGGGAGGTAGTCCATCAATCTTATATACTACACTTGTTATCTCTTTATTATCGATGTTAGAAAATTAATACTCCACAATCCATCAAGTACAATTATTTGACTAAACACTTGACGACTTAAAGACATATCTTAAGGCCGGTTAACCGGTCAATAAGCCAATATCCAAAAGATCAAACTCCATTAAAGTCATGTGAAATTCTAACATGTCAAAGATCATGTGGAGGTTTATAAACAAGCATAACCGTTGAACCGGATCCCAACAAGTAACCCCAACACGTAATATAACTTGAATTTATATTTTTGTAGGCATTTTGGCCAAGCCCGAGAATTGAAGCTTACTTAGCTAACTAGTGTATTATTCGTGTCTTGTACGGGATTTTGATAAAAATATTATTGTGTTTATATTTCTTTAAGGGATTATATATAAACTATTTTTTCATTAGATAGAGTAGATAATAAGCAATAAATATATGTACACTTTACCTATAATATTATATAATACATTAATAAAATATTTAACCGTATAATAATTCATATTTTGATTTTTCTCCTCCTTATTATACTAATTCATATATTAATAAAAATAGTACATTGGTAGCATATGGTGTTAGATTAATTGTTATATATAAATTAATTTAAGAAATAACACAATCCCAAGTAATAAAAAAGGTGATTGGATGGGATGAATTTAATTAAGATTTATTTTTAATATTACGTTAAATAATTTTGTAATGAATAAACTTAATTAATATTTTGGTAGGCTATGGTTAAATGTTAAAATGACACGTGTCAGTTAGTATTTTTACACGTGACAATGAGTGCTGCTCCTGTGATATATATATATATATATATAAGATTAATATGTTAAAACAAGTAATTATATGGTAATTACCTTGACATGAATGTAGTGGAAAACTCTTCCAGCAGATGATTCAGAGGAGGAGATTTCCGCAACAAGTAACCCATTTTCTTTCTCAAGCTCTTTCAAAATTTCCGAAACTGGGATGACTGAAATCGCAAAATCAACGGATTTGACAGTCGAGATTTGGATCGAAATCTCTCCATTTCCCAGCTTCGTTGCTTGTACTGAATACGACGACGTTTGGGATGATGAGAATATGCTTGGAGTTGGAGTAGTAATACTACTTGACAAAAGCTCTTGCTTTTGCTTCGTAAGCACATTCACTTTGTTTTGTAGTTCTGGTATGTACTTCACTGCTCGAGCGACTGTGTCTGGATTGCTCAATCTCTGTTTGTCCACCACAAAAAAAAACAAAAAAGATTAATATTTTTTTGTATTTTTTAATTTTTTATATAATTATTGAGAAGTTTGTTATAATATTTGTGATTTTTGAAAAGCCAATGATGGTTGAGTAAAGAATATATTAAAATATTTGTGTATTGTGAAAAAATCATATTAAAAGATCTAAAATAAAAGAATAAAAAAAGTGAATGTTTTTTAACATAATATAAAACTCCGTCAAATTTAAAGCTATAAAATAGTGTATATATATATATATATATATATAGAGAGAGAGAGAGAGAGCATTCAATAAATAGAAGTTTGAAATTATTACTTTATTATTTTATGAAGAAATTAGAAGATGAGATGAGTTCAACAAATCGTTAAAAAAAAATTCATTTTGCATATTTTATTTTCTACCCATATAAAAGCTTTAGTCTACGATGAAATATTATGTCAAAAATTTATGATTTTTTTCTTCTTATTTATATTTATTTTTTAATTAAAAAACCTTCAACATTTTCCAAATAAGCTAGATAAAAGTCATACAACCGAGGGCTTGTTTGGTTCAAGTGCAGGATCGGTTTAGACCAGGAATTAAAATAGGATGAGGAATCAACCCAACAAGATTTCTTAAATAGAATGTTTGATTTAGATTATAAATTAAAATTTTAGGTTGAAAATACATTAATTTATAAAATAAATGGTTAATGTCCTGATTTTCTCATAATAAATAAATTACCCGAAAAATAAGTTGACATGACCAAAACCTATGAAAAATTCTGAATAAATTTTTTTTTTAAAATACCCGAATCACTCATTCTCTATAACAAAAAAAAAACATAAATTAGTTTGAGTGATTTTTAAACCAGTTTTTTTTATATTATTAATCATACAAACGAGAACTGAACGGTTCTATTTGGACAAAAATAAAAAGGAATTTGTTTAGTTTTTTTAGGGGATTCAAATTGAATCTGCCCTAAATCTCAAATTTTCAAATTAGGTTAAAAGATAACAAGAAGAGAATAGATGCATAACCAACACTCACGTACCCTTTGATCAATGAAGGGAAGCACATCACGAAGAGTCGAGTACAAAGAGTTGATCTTCTTCCTCCGATCTCTCTCACTTGCGTTGTGATACAACTTCCTCTTCTTCTCCGGTGTCATGACCTCCTCCACGTCTCCACCGGAGTTAATGCCAAACGGCGGCAGCAAAGTCACAGGTGGAGGAAGAACAAGACGAGGATCAACACAAGGAAAATGATTATCAAGATCTAAATTAGGGCAAGGAAGTTGATAATGATTAGCATTTAGAAAGTAATTATAATCGTGATTAGGGTTGAAGTATAGTGTTGTGGAGATTGGATTAGGATCTTCATAAACCCAACCTCCGCCATTGTTAAGACCTGTGAAAATTGGACTAAATGCTGCCATTATTATATTGGTAATAGCTTTCAAATTGATATTGAGTTCTGAATAAGTTGTTGGTTTTCTGCTCTATTTATAGTGTGTTTGTCACACGTACGTATATCATCACTTCTGCTAGGGGTTATTTTGAAATGACAAGTTTGCATAAAGTATATTTTAGGGTATCCGAATTTAATGTAATTAGTTTTTTACGAATATTGTTCAAAAAAATTTTTGGATGGTGCTCCTATTAACGGATCTTAAGTTATTAAAAAAAATAATTAAAATAAAATGGCTACAAACTTTGTCGGTTAATTACTATCTACACAATACGACGTGTTTCAAAGATATCTGAAACAATTATTTAATTTTCTTTTATTTTTTATTTTTAATTTGGGAAAACCGGTAAATAACAACCATTCAAAAATAGCTGAAAAATTCAACACATAAGTTTAACGTGCTTCATCTAACGTGCTTTATGATATAGATGTACACACGGCCGTTAGTTTTCCGGTCATGATGCAATTGCACCTCATATACTATTAACGCGGTTATCTAGCCAGTCCGAGTATCCATTCTTAACCGATATCCTTAACGATTCGGTTAGAAAAACAAATATATTAAAGTTACAAAAGAATATGCCTATATTAGAATAGTAAGATAGATGCTGGAATGTTAAAAAAAAATCAGGTATACTTATAAGTTCAAAGAATATACTTATTCAAATAACTAATTGGGCTTGTTGGAAATACATTTTAGCTTAATTTATGTAAATGACCAGTTATATATCAGTAAATGTACCAACTACCATAAACAAATTGCGATTTTATTATATAATATATGATCGAATTTGTTATAAGGTGAGTATCAAATTATTTATAATTCCATGTAGTAATTTAGTATTATTTGTAAGTTTATTGAAAATTCCAGATCTCAATTGCACCAGGTACGTACGTGGAATCTCATTTCAATGCAAGAATCCTAATTAGTATATATATACTTATTCCTTTTCTAGTCTAAAAATATTTAATACTATTTATTGTTTGACACATTTTAATAAGAGTTGAACAAACAATTTTGTTTAAAATGTTTTATAAAATAAATCACCAATTTTCCAAAGGATATTTAAGATATTTCAATCTAATTTCTCATTATATAAATTATATAGTTTTACTTAAAATGGAAATATTTTTTGAAGAAGAGTAGATGTGAGCTATGTTGCACGGAAACGGACACGGATACGGGAAACGGACACGGCGAGAAACGGGGAAGTGACAATCATAAAAATCGCAGGAAACGGGGAAACGGCGAAAAAATATAAATAATATATCATTTTGAAGTTCTTGCGAAGAGAAATTTATATATGATAAGAAGAGATGCATATATGATACAACCAATGACACATGAATGCGTCATTAGTTGTAGAAGTATTGATAAATAAGAATATTGATTGCGTTAAGTGATATTGAAGTAGTAGTCATGCATGTCTTATTTATCCTGAATTCGAAAAAATAAACCAAAACGTAGTGGTCATGGATGTCTTGTTCATCTCTTTTGTATTCCTCTTTGATCCCACATTGAACCATCATTTTGGATGTGTCCGGACCATTCCCGGTGTTGAAAACGTGTCTTGACCGTGTCCTCACTATTTTGACCGTGTCCGAGAAGTTTCCGGAAACTTCCGAGTTTCCGACACGGGAGGACACGGGAAACGGCACTCTCTAGAAGTGTCCGTGCATCATAGGATGTGAGCCAACTCGTGTAGACCTACCCGTCTAGCTAAACTTATGGATATGGACAAAACCTCAAAGTCTCCGGCCAAAAATAAAAGGTGAGTACGGATAATTGTCCAGAACTTCCAGTTCGGTGGATATGGACAACGATTTACGTTTGAATTATAGACTTGATTCGAGTCCTATCCGAAAAAAATGGGTAAAACGTTGGTTTTGCTCGAGCACAAATTTATCCAAGTCTAATGAAGAGCACAAGTTTTCCAATGACATACAAGCTTAGGGTGGATTAACAACTTATTTACGTTGTGTTATAATCACGTCACTTTGATTGCATGCATATATATAGTCAATCAAAATCTATGATTTTAATCTTGTCAAGAAATTGTTGAAGGCAACGTTACAACTTGCAAGTAGCAACAATCTTGCACGACTAAGACGAGTGGGTGGGGCACTGTCGACGGTGTGGTTGGAGGTTGCTTGTGGTAGTGATTATGAAACTCCAAAGGTGAAAATATTATATATATATATATATATATATATATATATATATATATATATATATATATATATATATATATATATAAACATATATGTACGTTAGATCCGAATTTTAGGTATGAAATTTTATTCTAAATTAACTATAATAGAAGAAGTAGATTACCGACTTTATATATATACTTTGGTTTAGATCATACAAAGACACAAAAAGCTTATCGAAAGTAGAGGAAGATTACGCAAATAAATGAAAATTTTGAACCCTTTGAACGAAATTGGCTAAAATTTTGTAATCACAAAACCGATATTTAATTTACATTAGTAAAAGTATTTTATGCAGGTTCATGTATCTGCACTTACTGTTGCATAATTTAACATACATTAATCAATCATTACAAGTAGAATATTAAGGGAAAATAGCCGGACCACTTTCTTATATCATATATAATATAATACTCCGTATGCTATGGAACGTACGTGGACTTATTTGAAGTGTTCCAACGAAATCATTTATATAATAATAATAATAATAATAATAATAATAATAATAATAATAATAATAATAACTTCTCACGTCTAAACTTCTCGTAAACCGAGAAGTTTGACTGTTTGAACCTAATATAAAAGGTCGTTGGACTTCTCCAACAATCGTCAATCGATTTTAGGATAAACTCCGCTTGGTTTATGTGATGGGTTTGAATCGAATGTGTGGACAAGTATCAACTAGGTGTGTATCGTAGTTATACTTTTTGTTTTAAATTATTACTTAATTTAGTTTAATTTAGTTTTTTTATTAAAATAATAAGTAAGCAAATAAAATTATTTTTACAAAAACCAGATTCTAAAAAATAATTGTTCGGTTGTTCTACAGGTAACGTAATGAATTGATCAATAGCAATCTTGTTGGAGAAGTTCTATGTTATCTGAAATTTTAATTAAAAAAAAACTTGGGGATAATCACAAACTGTGGGAGAAGCTCTACTATAAGTGGTAACTCAACTTTACTTTCTATTATCTATATGAATCCCTAACTGTGGTGAAATCATCAATCTCTCACGTTCCTACAAATAAGAATTTTTTTTCGTTATTCAAGGTAAACATTCAATCGCTTCGTCTTGGAAAATAATTTTGTCATTGTTGTTTCTCCTTAATATGTTCTCATAATCATTCGATTCGATTCTAAAGGGTTCAACACAATCAAGTATCGGTGATAAATTATGTTATCCGTTCATTATGTTATATAAAATTGTATTGCTATGTTATTACAAAAAAAAAAGGATATTTTTTCCATATATCTTTATATCGAAACAATATATTATATACGTTGACATTATTTTTTGGTTTATATCATAGCATACGCAAGTTTCAAATCATTTAGTAACAAGTACTTGTGCAAGACACGTGCAATGAAATAGTATTTCTTAAAAGAGTTTTTCCTCTTCGTGCCCTCAAGGTTTGGACTTTTCCTCTTGGTATCAACCCAGTTTTAAAATTCCTCTTGGTACCCTCAAGGTTTTATTTGTTTCCTCCTTATACCCATTCTTAATATATTACATTAAAATTTTATTATAAAATAATAAAAAGAATCATAAAAATAAATCTAAAATTAATTATGACTTCATTAAATTTAAAACTAATAAATTTATAATAAAATTAGTTTTTATATATAATTTTTATTTTTTGAATAAAAATTACCGAGGACAAGCGACAATTACTTATCCACAAGACACCAATGGCAATCCAACAATTTTCATTAATAAGGAAATTACCGAGGCCTTGGAGTTAAATTGGAAGAATTCATTTGTTTTTCGTTTTTTGGGTACCCCATTGCGTTTCCCGTTATGGAGCATAAAATCCGTGCAATGTGATATCTCTATTCGAGTACTCAAATGGTGGATCTTGTTAATGGGTATTTCTTGGTCCGTTTTGATTCGAAATGTGATTTACTAAGATTGCTAACTAGTGGTCCATTGACAGTGTTTGATCGTTGTCTTATTATGAACCGATGGACTCCAGATTTTGTGATTTCAGATCCGATTGTTACGGCTCCTACTTGGGTGAGAATCTCAAACGTTCCCATGCAATGGTATGATAAGCGTATTTTGTGGTTGATGTCATCTAGAATCGGTAATCCGGTATCTCTGGATTTTCGTTCCCTCAATTCTAATAGGGGCCGGTCGTTTTATCCGTACTTGTTCCGAGATTGATTTATACAAGCCCTTGGAAAAATCCATTTATATCAATGGAAAAAGGTGTTCGGTTGAATATGAAGGCTTGAAGAAATTTTCCTGTACGTGTGGTCGGTATGGGAATATTACGATGCATTGTGTGAGAGCCCTTTCCTTTCGGACCGAGATCGGAGCATAGCCGAGATTGGCTTTGGCTCGAGATTGGCCTTTCCGCACCCGCGGGCTTGACCGCCGCCCCTGCGGATTCCCGCCCCTGCGGCTCAAGGAACCGCCCCTGCGGTTTCCGGCGGCTGCAGCCGGTTTTATTGACTCTTTGACCATGCTTTACCTTCTCCTTTCCTTTCTTCTTAAGCCTCTTATGTGACTCGTGAGCAAGGGTTTCCATTCCTTTCCCCAGCCTTACGTCCTTCTTGCTTCTTCCTACTTCTCTTTGATCTTGTGTGTGAGTTCTCTTAGAGTTTGTAAATGAGTTGTGGTGTGGCTTTGCTGAGATTGTCCTTATGTATGTTGTTGAGCTTGTGATGCCAGCTGAGAGTGTGTTGTGCTTCCCTTGAGTGATTCCAGCAGTTGAGGTGAGTACCTTGCTTCTCCTTCCTTTCTTTCTTTCTTGTTCTTCCTTCCTTAGCTTAGGATTAGATGAATGAATCATAGAGTGATGTTGGAATATGAATGTGTGTGTATGTATGTGACTATGGAAGAGAGTAGACGTGAGTTGATCACGTGAAGAGCCAAAGAGAAGCCGCGAGGTTTCATTCTACACTGTCGCCGCCCCGAGGCCAGAAGTCACCGCCCCTACGGAAGACGTGCCGCAGCGCCTGCGCCGTGCCAGCGTTGTGTCTGCGTTGCTAGCGATCCTTGTCACCGCCCCCGCGGCTGAGCATCACCGCGCCTGCGGTTGCCTGCATTCTGCTCCTGCGTCCTTAGATCACGCAGGTGCGTTTTGTCCCGGGCTACCTATAGTTAGGTAGTTCATTTCCTTTCTAATATGAGGGAACTAGTATCATGCTAGGTATCGGTTTATGATGAGTATGATATAGATATGCCGGTTAAGGTCTTGAGGTTATGAGTTGGATTTGATCCCTTATGGATCCCTTGGGTCTAGGTGTGACCCTTTGTATGTGATAGGATTGTGATATATATATATATGTGTGCCTGGTATAGGTTGTGTTGTCCTCCAGTTGGAGTGGACGTTTCTGGGAATTGTTCGTTGCGAGATTCTTCTGAGATCGAGGTAAGTCCATAGGACTTACTTAACTACTATCCTTATATTGGATGTATGCTTGAGTGGTGTGTGTTAGGTGCTTTATAGCATGTGTTATTATTTGGTCACCGACTTATGTTATATTGACGGCCCATTGTAGTGGTTGTGATAACCTTTCCCTTTCATCCCGTAGTAGGAGTCTGGGAGGTTCTCTGTAGTCAGGCCAGATCTGGTATAAAGGAAGGCCCCTCACCATTCCCACAGGGTACACGGGAGGTGTGCTGATACTACTCCAGCTGGTTAGAATACTCAGAGGCGGGGATTATATTCCTCGTGTCACCTATCTTTATATATATCTATTTATATGATTGAATGATTCAACTTATTAAAGATAATAAACGGTGTAAATGTTTGATATCATGCTGAAGTGTTTATCATTTCTGAGGTGTGTTTATGCTTTAGCATCTTCTTATATATGTGTATAGTTAGCTAACGGTTTCATACCGTGTTGTAGATCCCTCGCAGGTTAGGAGAGTTGCGGAGTGATCCGGAGGGGTGATCTGTTGAGGGTTCCGTACAAGGGGCATATTCGTGGGGTTTTTGAGATTATCCATATTGTACGGATTTCTGTTTTGATTGTACTCAGCAGTACTTTATAAACCTTTTGATATTTATATATCAGTTTTTATGTTTTATTTTAATCTGTTGGTGCCTTGTTGTAAGATTCAGTGAAGTTGTTGTCAGGCTAGGGCCAGGATCCATTGTGAGATCCTAGCCCAGTAGCACTCCGAGTCCTACGGATTCGGGGTGTTACAAAGTTGGTATCAGAGCCCAGGTTGACAACAATGGCACTAGTAATCTGCAATAAAGTTCGAATAGATAAATAAACAAAACCCGAATAGGGGTCTGACTTTTCAAAAGGTTTGGTTTTAAAATGAGTACAACTGTTTTGGGTTATCGTGTACGTGAGTCATCACCCCTTTGAAGATCTCGACAGTACACATATATAGATATTTTGTTGTGTTTGATTTGATACATACATATGGCATATATATAGCCGTCTAAGCTAGGTTTACGTGTTCTGCAGATGGTTCAGACTAGAGCCTTACCTACAGCTGGGCGAGGTAGAGGTAGAGGTAGACCCCCTTCAGGCCGAGGACGAGGTAGGATACCTGCTGATGGTTCCCAGGCAACAGGAGAGATTCACGAGGAGGTTGTTGAGAGCGTCGTTCCTGAGACTGGGAACGGGGCAACTGAGGTACAGGGGGCACAGAGAGCCCAGTCTGGTGAGTCTGATCGTGTCTCTATGGGTAGATCAGAGTTTCAGGCTTATATCAGACGTGTTGAGGAGGCTGCCAGAGCCGGTAGGCGCACCCCAGACTTACAGGCACAGGAGGGACCATCTGAGAGGTCCCACACCGTTACCCAGGTACCAGCTGTACAGGTACCTGCTGCTGAGATTGCCAGAGCACCGGAGGAGCATAAAGGGCCTAGACCAGATACCTGGTTGAAGGCATTCCATCAGATGGGTGTACCCCCTTTCACTGGGAAGGTGGGGTTAGAGGTTGAGCTCTGGATTGGGCATGTAGACTCAGCTCTGGAGTCTATTCGCTGCCCAGCTGATAGGCAGATTGAGTTAGTGCAGACTCTGTTCAGAGAGTTGGCACAACACTGGTGGAGGTCAGTACGGGGTCAGGTTACCAGCTATGACCAGATGAGGACCTTGATCCGTGAGCGTTTCTGCCCTGCCTCACTGAGGAAGGAGAAACTGCGTGATTTTGTTGAGGCCGGATTTGAGGATGTGCCAGTTTCAGAGGCCATCAGAAGATTCCAGGAGGAGCTGGCTTTACTGGGTCCAGCTGCACCTCCTGTTGATCAGCATGTTTATCTGTTCTCTCCACGATTGAGAGATGGTACCCGAGCTTACATGGAAGGTTTTCACTGTGAGTCCCTGATGGACTATCAAGATAGAGCTGCAGATTATGAGAGAGAGAGAGGGCTGGACAGAAGAGAGCTTCTCAGGCCGGAAGGTTTGAGAAGAGACAGCGTACGGGGTAGGCCAGTGGTACTACTGGAGCTGCTAGTGTTGGGGGTAGTCAGAGACGTCAGGGTCGTTCTGTATCTGCACCAGCTACAGAGATGGGACGACAGTGTTTTAACTATGGAGATCCAAGGCATCTGAAGCCCGAGTGCACGAGGCCATTGGTGACGTGTTTTACCTGTGGTCGACAGGGCCATAGAGCCGTTTACTGCCGCCAGGGTGGAGCTGCATCTCAGCATGGTTCTTCTACTGCCAGTGTAGCGGGAGGTGGACAGAGGCCACCTCAGCGGCAGCAGTAGACTCAGGGACAACAGAGAGTCCCAGATCGCCCTACGACTCAAGGATCTGCTCCTGGGCCGAGTAGGGGCAGAGGCCGTGGTGGGGGCACCACTGATACCAGAGGCCCACAGGGTCGTGTTTTTGAGTTGAGGAGTGCAGAGGAGCCAGCTACACCTACTGCTACAGGTACCATTCTGATTCATGGTTTACCTGTTAGAGTCTTATTTGATATTGGTGCTACGCACTCTTTTATTTCTGATGCCTGTGTAGAGCGTCTTGGGTTAGATACAGTTGAGGGGATGCCCTTTATTATAGGGTTACCTGATGGTGGTAGGGTCAGAGGTACCCGTGAGATTCACGGTTGTCCCATTTCTGTAGGGACCCGTGTGTTACTAGTTGACTTCTTTGTCATGCCATTAGAGCATGAAGAGGTCATTTTAGGTATGGATTGGATGGCTAGACACTCTGCAGTTTTAGATGTAGGTAGGAGGACTGTTACCCTCTCTACCGAGCTAGGACAGATAGAGGTTTTCCGAGGTTGGGACCTTGGAAAGGTAGGCACAGTTATCAGTGCTATACGGGCAGCTAGACTGATTGCACAGGGTTGCGATGCCTTCTAGTGTTATGCCATGAAGGAGGAGGAGAGTCCATCTGTAGTGGAAATTCTAGTTGTGTGTGAGTTTACTGATGTTGTTGCTGAGCCATCCAGTTTGCCGCCTCAAAGGAGTGTGGATTTCAGTATCGAGTTAGAGCCTGGTACGAGACCCATCTCGAAGGCTCCATACCGGATGACGCCTGTCCAGATGGTGGAGCTGAAGAAGCAACTCGAGGAGTTGGCTAAGAAGGGCTTCATTCGCCCGAGTGTGTCCCCCTGGGGAGCACCTGTCCTCTTCGTACGGAAGAAGGACGGATCGCTGAGACTGTGTATAGACTACAGAGAGCTGAACAAGGTGACCATTAAGAACAAGTATCCACTGCCGCACATTGAGGATTTGTTAGATCAGCTACAGGGAGCTATTGTGTTCTCCAAGATTGACCTGCGTTCCGGGTATCACCAGCTGAGGGTGAGGGAGCAGGATGTGCATAGGACAACATTCCGGACCAGATATGGCCACTACGAGTTTGTAGTGATGCCATTTGGGCTTACGAATGCCCCGGCCGTCTTTATGGAGTTGATGAACAGTATCTTCATCGACTTCCTGGATCAGTTTGTGGTGGTTTTCATAGATGACATTCTGGTATATTCTCGTAGTAGTGAGGAGCATGCAGGACATCTGAGGACTGTATTACAGGTTTTGCGGGATAGAGAACTTTATGCTAAGTTCTCTAAGTGTGAGTTCTGGGAGGTAGCATTCTTGGGTCATGTGGTTTCAGTTGAGGGGATCAAGGTGGATCCAGCGAAGATAGAGGTAGTAGCAGCTTGGACTACACCGACAAACGTCAAGGAAGTACGTAGTTTCCTTGGCCTAGCCGGTTATTACAGACGCTTCGTGGAGGGTTTTTCTGTGATTGCCCGTCCACTGACGAGTTTGCTGAGGAAGACTACCAGATTTGTGTGGTCTGATCAGTGCAGGCAGAGTTTTGAGGAGTTGAAGAAGCGTTTGACTTCTGCTCCTATTTTGGCACAGCCAGAGGGTACTGAGGATTTTGTGGTTTACAATGATGCATCCAAGCTAGGCTTGGGATGTGTTCTGATGCAGCGAGGCAGAGTTATTGCATATGCGTCTCGACAGCTGAAGACGTATGAGGAGAACTACCCGACTCATGATCTGGAGTTGGCAGCGGTAGTTCATGCACTGAAGATCTGGAGACATTACATGTATGGTGCTACTTGTCAGATCTTCACAGACCATAAGAGTATGAAGTATATTTTCACGCAGCGGGAATTGAATAACCGCCAGCGTAGGTGGCTTGAGCTGATCAAGGACTTTGATTTAGAGATTCTATACCATCCAGGGAAGGCGAACGTGGTCGCCGACGCCCTAAGCAGGAAGACGCCTCGAGAGCAGGCGATTGCGAGGCTGACAGTTCAGCATCAGTTGCAGAGAGATCTTATCTGGTTAGAGTTGGACATCTAGTTTCCTGATGAGGATGCCCAGCTGCGTACATTAGAGGTCCTTCCTGATCTGTTGGATGAGGTCCGACAGAAACAGGAGACCTGCCAGACTTTACAGAGGATCAGAGATAGGATGTCTCGGGAAGAGGCACCACAGTTCCTGCTTGGAGCAGATGGAGTTTTGAGGCGCCATGGCCGCGTCTGTGTACCTGCTGATACAGAGCTGAGGCGGAGTATTTTACAAGAGGCTCATTGCACCCCTTACTCGGTACATCCAGGTACGAGTAAGATGTATCAGGATCTGAGACGTATATATTGGTGGGGAGGGCTGAAGCCCAATGTAGCCAGATTTGTAGCTCAGTGTGCGACCTGCCAACAGGTCAAGATTGAGCATTTCCGACCTAGAGGTGAGCTCCATCCCCTTCCTGTTCCACAGAGGAAGTGGGAGGACGTCACCATGGATTTTGTGACCGGACTGAGGCTGAGCCGGAGCTTTGATGCCATCTGGGTTATAGTAGACAGATTGACGAAGACGGCACGTTTCATTCCTATCAGGGAGACGTGGCTAGTGAGCAGATTAGCTGAGGAGTACACTAGGCAGATAGTGAGACTCCATGGTGTACCGAGGACGATCGTCTCAGACAGAGATGGGAGATTTACCTCGAGATTCTGGCAGCAGATTCAGAGTGCCCCTGGGGACGATTTTGCACTTCACGACTGCGTTCCATCCTCAGACAGATGGTCAGTCAGAGAGGACCATTCGGACGCTAGAGGATATGTTGCGAGCTTGTGTGTTGGATTGGGGCAAGTGTGGACGGATATCATCTCCCACTTGTTGAGTTCTCCTACAACAACAGCTGGCATGCATCTATTGGGATGGCCCCATATGAGGCACTGTATGGACAGAAATGTCGTACCCCCGTTATGCTGGGATGAGCAGATAGTGTTAGTGGTTTAGCACCTGATCAGATTCAGGATGATATAGCTCGGGTAGCATTGATCAGAGAGTGTATGCTGACTGCACAGAGCCGTCAGAAGTCTTATGCTGACAGGAGGCGTAGACCTCTAGAGTTCAGGGTTGGAGCCCATGTGTGGCTGAGACTGTCCCCGACGCGAGGTGTTAGGCGTTTTGGCATTAAGGGAAGTTGAGTCCCCGATATATCGGACCGTTCGAGATTCTGGATCGAGTTGGGAGCGCAACTTACAGATTAGCCTTGCCTCCGAGATTTAGAGGGTGTTCACCCTGTGTTTCACGTGTCTCAGCTGAGGGGAGTATATACCAGATCCGAGACACATCGTGAGTTATGACGATTTTGGTGGTTGAGCCGGAGCACACTTTTGTGGAGCATCCGATTGCAGTCCTAGAACGAGGTATGAGACGCCTGCGTTCGAAGGACATACCTATGCTTAGGATACAGTGGTCGAGACGAGGACCGAGGAGGCTACATGGGAGACTGAGGATAGTATCCAGAGGAACTATCCAGAGTTCTATGCTGAGTTAGATGCACCAGTAGGATCACCGAGTAGATCTTAGCACTAGCTTGGTGAATCTTATCTCCTTATATGCTTATATGCTATGATGTGTTTATTTCATGCTAGCTTTGATGTGATTATGATCTTATTAGATCTTGTTATGCTAGTATGATTTTCTGTTATAGCTGGAGATGGCTCTTCCTCCATGCTATTGTGATACGTTTAGTTTTAGCTAGAGATGGTTCTTACCTCCATGCTATTGATGAACATAGTATGCTGGAGATGTTCTCCCTCCATGCCTTTTTGTTATGGTTATGTTATGGCTAGAGATGTGCTTTCCTCTATGCCTTTGTGATGTGTTTATAGCTGGCTAGAGATGGTTTCTCTAGGCCCTGGATAGTATTGGTTGCAGCTGGAGTTGATCCCCTCCATGCTTTATGTTTGAGGTTATAGAGAGTGTTACCTCGGCTTCTGAGTCCGAGTGGTTTTAGAATCTTGCAAGTTTCGGGACGAAAACTTGTTTTTAGGGGGGTGAGATGTGAGAGCCCTTTCCTTTCGGACCGAGATCGGACCATAGCCGAGATTGGCTTTGGCCCGAGATTGACCTTTCCGCACCCGCGGGCTTGACCGCCGCCCCTGCGGGTTCCCACCCCTGCGGTTTCCGGCGGCTGCAGCCGGTTTTGTTGACTCTTTGACCATGCTTTACCTTCTCCTTTCCTTTCTTCTTAAGCCTCTTCTGTGGCTCGTGAGCAAGGGTTTCCATTCCTTTTTCCCAGCCTTACGTCCTTCTTGCTTTCTTCTTCTTCTCTTTTGATCTTGTGTGTGAGTTCTCTTAGAGTTTGCAAAGGAGTTGTGGTGTGGTTTTGCTGAGATTGTCCTTATGTATGTTGCTGAGCTTGTGATGCCAGCTGAGAGTGTGTTGTGCTTCCCTTGAGTGATTCCAGCAGTTGAGGTGAGCACCTTGCTTCTCCTTCCTTTCTTTCTTTTTGTTCTTCTTCCTTAGCTTAGGATTAGATGAAGTGAATCACAGAGTGATGTTGAATATGAATGTTGTGTGTATGTATGTGACTATGGAAGAGAGTAGACGTGAGTTGATCACGTGAAGAGCCAAAGAGAAGCCGCGANTAATGAGGGAACTAGTATCATGCTAGGTATATCGGTTATGATGATAGAGTATTCCGTTAGAGGTTATGAGTTTGGGCTTTGAGGTTTGGAGTTGATCTATATTTATGGTCCTTTTCTAGGTGTTACCCTTTGTGTGATAGGGATTTGGTGTGTGTTGTGTGTTGTGTATAGTAGGCAGGTTTGTGTTGTCCTCCAGTTGGAGTGGACGTTTCTGGGAGTGTTCGTTGCGAGTTACTTCTGAGATCGAGGTAAGTCCATAGGACTTACTTAGCTACTATCCTTATATTGGATGTATGCTTGAGTGGTGTGTGTTATGTGCTTTATAGCATGTGTTATTATTTGGTCACCGACCTATGTTATATTGACCGCCCATTGTAGTGGTTGTGATAACCTTTCCCTTTCATCCCGTAGTGGAGTCTGGGAGGTTCTCTGTAGTCAGGCCAGATCTGGTATAAAGGAAGGCCCTCACCATTCCCACAGGGTACACGGAGGTGTGCTGATACTACTCCCAGCTGGTTAGAATACTCAGAGGCGGGGATTATATTCCCTCGTGTCACCTATCTTTATATATATCTATTTATATGATTGAATGATTCAACTTATTAAAGATAATAAACGGTGTAAAATGTTTTGATATCATGCTGAAGTGTTTATCATTTCTGAGGTGTGTTTATGCTTTAGCATCTTCTTATATATGTGTATAGTTAGCTAACGGTTTCATACCGTGTTGTAGATCCCTCGCAGGTTAGGAGAGTTGCGGAGTGATCCGGAGGGGTGATCTGTTGAGGGTTCCGTACAAGGGCATATTCGTTGGGGTTTTTGAGATTATCCATATTGTACGGATTTCTGTTTTGATTGTACTCAGCAGTACTTTATAAACCTTTTTGATATTTATATATCAGTTTTTATGTTTTATTTTAATCTGTTGGTGCCTTGTTGTAAGATTCAGTGAAGTTGTTGTCAGGCTAGGGCCAGGATCCATTGTGAGATCCTAGCCCAGTAGCACTCCGAGTCCTACGGATTTCGGGGTGTTACAAAGTTTGGTATCAGAGCCCAGGTTGACAACAATGGCACTAGTAATCTGCAATAAAGTTCGAATAGATAAATAAACAAAACCCGAATAGGGGTCTGACTTTTCAAAAGGTTTGGTTTTAAAATGAGTACAAACTGTTTTGGGTTATCGTGTACGTGAGTCATCACCCCTTTGAAGATCTCGACAGTACACATATATAGATATTTGTTGTGTTTGATTTGATACATACATATGGCATATATATAGCCGTCTAAGCTAGGTTTACGTGTTCTGCAGATGGTTCAGACTAGAGCCTTACCTACAGCTGGGCGAGGTAGAGGTAGAGGTAGACCCCCTTCAGGCCGAGGACGAGGTAGGATACCTGCTGATGGTTCCCAGGCAACAGGAGAGATTCACGAGGAGGTTGTTGAGAGCGTCGTTCCTGAGACTGGGAACGGGGCAACTGAGGTACAGGGGGCACAGAGAGCCCAGTCTGGTGAGTCTGATCGTGTCTCTATGGGTAGATCAGAGTTTCAGGCTTATATCAGACGTGTTGAGGAGGCTGCCAGAGCCGGTAGGCGCACCCCAGACTTACAGGCACAGGAGGGACCATCTGAGAGGTCCCACACCGTTACCCAGGTACCAGCTGTACAGGTACCTGCTGCTGAGATTGCCAGAGCACCGGAGGAGCATAAAGGGCCTAGACCAGATACCTGGTTGAAGGCATTCCATCAGATGGGTGTACCCCCTTTCACTGGGAAGGTGGGGTTAGAGGTTGAGCTCTGGATTGGGCATGTAGACTCAAGCTCTGGAGTCTATTCGCTGCCCAGCTGATAGGCAGATTGAGTTAGTGCAGACTCTGTTCAGAGAGTTGGCACAACACTGGTGGAGGTCAGTACGGGGTCAGGTTACCAGCTATGACCAGATGAGGACCTTGATCCGTGAGCGTTTCTGCCCTGCCTCACTGAGGAAGGAGAAACTGCGTGATTTTGTTGAGGCCGGATTTGAGGATGTGCCAGTTTCAGAGGCCATCAGAAGATTCCAGGAGGAGCTGGCTTTACTGGGTCCAGCTGGCACCTCCTGTTGATCAGCATGTTTATCTGTTCTCTCCACGATTGAGAGATGGTACCCGAGCTTACATGGAAGGTTTTCACTGTGAGTCCCTGATGGACTATCAAGATAGAGCTGCAGATTATGAGAGAGAGAGAGGGCTGGACAGAAGAGAGCTTCTCAGGCCGGAAGGTTTGAGAAGAGACAGCGTACGGGGTAGGCCAGTGGTACTACTGGAGCTGCTAGTGTTGGGGGTAGTCAGAGACGTCAGGGTCGTTCTGTATCTGCACCAGCTACAGAGATGGGACGACAGTGTTTTTAACTATGGAGATCCAAGGCATCTGAAGCCCGAGTGCACGAGGCCATTGGTGACGTGTTTTACCTGTGGTCGACAGGGCCATAGAGCCGTTTACTGCCGCCAGGGTGGAGCTGCATCTCAGCATGGTTCTTCTACTGCCAGTGTAGCGGGAGGTGGACAGAGGCCACCTCAGCGGCAGCAGTAGACTCAGGGACAACAGAGAGTCCCAGATCGCCCTACGACTCAAGGATCTGCTCCTGGGCCGAGTAGGGGCAGAGGCCGTGGTGGGGGCACCACTGATACCAGAGGCCCACAGGGTCGTGTTTTTGAGTTGAGGAGTGCAGAGGAGCCAGCTACACCTACTGCTACAGGTACCATTCTGATTCATGGTTTACCTGTTAGAGTCTTATTTGATATTGGTGCTACGCACTCTTTTATTTCTGATGCCTGTGTAGAGCGTCTTGGGTTAGATACAGTTGAGGGGATGCCCTTTATTATAGGGTTACCTGATGGTGGTAGGGTCAGAGGTACCCGTGAGATTCACGGTTGTCCCATTTCTGTAGGGACCCGTGTGTTACTAGTTGACTTCTTTGTCATGCCATTAGAGCATGAAGAGGTCATTTTAGGTATGGATTGGATGGCTAGACACTCTGCAGTTTTAGATGTAGGTAGGAGGACTGTTACCCTCTCTACCGAGCTAGGACAGATAGAGGTTTTCCGAGGTTGGGACCTTGGAAAGGTAGGCACAGTTATCAGTGCTATACGGGCAGCTAGACTGATTGCACAGGGTTGCGATGCCTTCTAGTGTTATGCCATGAAGGAGGAGGAGAGTCCATCTGTAGTGGAAATTCTAGTTGTGTGTGAGTTTACTGATGTTGTTGCTGAGCCATCCAGTTTGCCGCCTCAAAGGAGTGTGGATTTCAGTATCGAGTTAGAGCCTGGTACGAGACCCATCTCGAAGGCTCCATACCGGATGACGCCTGTCCAGATGGTGGAGCTGAAGAAGCAACTCGAGGAGTTGGCTAAGAAGGGCTTCATTCGCCCGAGTGTGTCCCCCTGGGGAGCACCTGTCCTCTTCGTACGGAAGAAGGACGGATCGCTGAGACTGTGTATAGACTACAGAGAGCTGAACAAGGTGACCATTAAGAACAAGTATCCACTGCCGCACATTGAGGATTTGTTAGATCAGCTACAGGGAGCTATTGTGTTCTCCAAGATTGACCTGCGTTCCGGGTATCACCAGCTGAGGGTGAGGGAGCAGGATGTGCATAGGACAACATTCCGGACCAGATATGGCCACTACGAGTTTGTAGTGATGCCATTTGGGCTTACGAATGCCCCGGCCGTCTTTATGGAGTTGATGAACAGTATCTTCATCGACTTCCTGGATCAGTTTGTGGTGGTTTTCATAGATGACATTCTGGTATATTCTCGTAGTAGTGAGGAGCATGCAGGACATCTGAGGACTGTATTACAGGTTTTGCGGGATAGAGAACTTTATGCTAAGTTCTCTAAGTGTGAGTTCTGGATGCCAGAGGTAGCATTCTTGGGTCATGTGGTTTCAGTTGAGGGGATCAAGGTGGATCCAGCGAAGATAGAGGTAGTAGCAGCTTGGACTACACCGACAAACGTCAAGGAAGTACGTAGTTTCCTTGGCCTAGCCGGTTATTACAGACGCTTCGTGGAGGGTTTTTCTGTGATTGCCCGTCCACTGACGAGTTTGCTGAGGAAGACTACCAGATTTGTGTGGTCTGATCAGTGCAGGCAGAGTTTTGAGGAGTTGAAGAAGCGTTTGACTTCTGCTCCTATTTTGGCACAGCCAGAGGGTACTGAGGATTTTGTGGTTTACAATGATGCATCCAAGCTAGGCTTGGGATGTGTTCTGATGCAGCGAGGCAGAGTTATTGCATATGCGTCTCGACAGCTGAAGACGTATGAGGAGAACTACCCGACTCATGATCTGGAGTTGGCAGCGGTAGTTCATGCACTGAAGATCTGGAGACATTACATGTATGGTGCTACTTGTCAGATCTTCACAGACCATAAGAGTATGAAGTATATTTTCACGCAGCGGGAATTGAATAACCGCCAGCGTAGGTGGCTTGAGCTGATCAAGGACTTTGATTTAGAGATTCTATACCATCCAGGGAAGGCGAACGTGGTCGCCGACGCCCTAAGCAGGAAGACGCCTCGAGAGCAGGCGATTGCGAGGTGACAGTTCAGCATCAGTTGCAGAGAGATCTTATCTGGTTAGAGTTGGACATCTAGTTTCCTGATGAGGATGCCCAGCTGCGTACATTAGAGGTCCTTCCTGATCTGTTGGATGAGGTCCGACAGAAACAGGAGACCTGCCAGACTTTACAGAGGATCAGAGATAGGATGTCTCGGGAAGAGGCACCACAGTTCCTGCTTGGAGCAGATGGAGTTTTGAGGCGCCATGGCCGCGTCTGTGTACCTGCTGATACAGAGCTGAGGCGGAGTATTTTACAAGAGGCTCATTGCACCCCTTACTCGGTACATCCAGGTACGAGTAAGATGTATCAGGATCTGAGACGTATATATTGGTGGGGAGGGCTGAAGCCCAATGTAGCCAGATTTGTAGCTCAGTGTGCGACCTGCCAACAGGTCAAGATTGAGCATTTCCGACCTAGAGGTGAGCTCCATCCCCTTCCTGTTCCACAGAGGAAGTGGGAGGACGTCACCATGGATTTTGTGACCGGACTGAGGCTGAGCCGGAGCTTTGATGCCATCTGGGTTATAGTAGACAGATTGACGAAGACGGCACGTTTCATTCCTATCAGGGAGACGTGGCTAGTGAGCAGATTAGCTGAGGAGTACACTAGGCAGATAGTGAGACTCCATGGTGTACCGAGGACGATCGTCTCAGACAGAGATGGGAGATTTACCTCGAGATTCTGGCAGCAGATTCAGAGTGCCCTGGGGACGATTTTGCACTTCACGACTGCGTTCCATCCTCAGACAGATGGTCAGTCAGAGAGGACCATTCGGACGCTAGAGGATATGTTGCGAGCTTGTGTGTTGGATTGGGGGCAAGTGTGGACGGATCATCTCCCACTTGTTGAGTTCTCCTACAACAACAGCTGGCATGCATCTATTGGGATGGCCCCATATGAGGCACTGTATGGACAGAAATGTCGTACCCCGTTATGCTGGGATGAGCAGAGTAGTGTTAGTGGTTTAGCACCTGATCAGATTCAGGATGATATAGCTCGGGTAGCATTGATCAGAGAGTGTATGCTGACTGCACAGAGCCGTCAGAAGTCTTATGCTGACAGGAGGCGTAGACCTCTAGAGTTCAGGGTTGGAGCCCATGTGTGGCTGAGACTGTCCCCGACGCGAGGTGTTAGGCGTTTTGGCATTAAGGGGAAGTTGAGTCCCCGATATATCGGACCGTTCGAGATTCTGGATCGAGTTGGGAGCGCAACTTACAGATTAGCCTTGCCTCCGAGATTAGAGGGTGTTCACCCTGTGTTTCACGTGTCTCAGCTGAGGGAGTATATACCAGATCCGAGACACATCGTGAGTTATGACGATTTGGTGGTTGAGCCGGAGCACACTTTTGTGGAGCATCCGATTGCAGTCCTAGAACGAGGTATGAGACGCCTGCGTTCGAAGGACATACCTATGCTTAGGATACAGTGGTCGAGACGAGGACCCGAGGAGGCTACATGGGAGACTGAGGATAGTATCCAGAGGAACTATCCAGAGTTCTATGCTGAGTTAGATGCACCAGTAGGATCACCGAGTAGATCTTAGCACTAGCTTGGTGAATCTTATCTCCTTATATGCTTATATGCTATGATGTGTTTATTTCATGCTAGCTTTGATGTGATTATGATCTTATTAGATCTTGTTATGCTAGTATGATTTTCTGTTATAGCTGGAGATGGCTCTTCCCTCCATGCTATTGTGATACGTTTAGTTTTAGCTAGAGATGGTTCTTACCTCCATGCTATTTTGATGAACATAGTAGTGCTGGAGATGTTCTCCCTCCATGCCTTTTTGTTATGGTTATGTTATGGCTAGAGATGTGCTTCCTCTATGCCTTGTGATGTGTTTATAGCTGGCTAGAGATGGTTTCTCTAGGCCCTGGATAGTATTGGTTGCAGCTGGAGTTGATCCCCTCCATGCTTATGTTTGAGGTTATAGAGAGTGTTACCTCGGCTTCTGAGTCCGAGTGGTTTTAGAATCTTGCAAGTTTCGGGACGAAACTTGTTTTTAGGGGGGTGAGATGTGAGAGCCCTTTCCTTTCGGACCGAGATCGGACCATAGCCGAGATTGGCTTTGGCCCGAGATTGACCTTTCCGCACCCGCGGGCTTGACCGCCGCCCCTGCGGGTTCCCACCCCTGCGGTTTCCGGCGGCTGCAGCCGGTTTTGTTGACTCTTTGACCATGCTTTACCTTCTCCTTTCCTTTCTTCTTAAGCCTCTTCTGTGGCTCGTGAGCAAGGGTTTCCATTCCTTTTCCCAGCCTTACGTCCTTCTTGCTTCTTCCTTCTTCTCTTTGATCTTGTGTGTGAGTTCTCTTAGAGTTTGCAAAGGAGTTGTGGTGTGGTTTTGCTGAGATTGTCCTTATGTATGTTGCTGAGCTTGTGATGCCAGCTGAGAGTGTGTTGTGCTTCCCTTGAGTGATTCCAGCAGTTGAGGTGAGCACCTTGCTTCTCCTTCCTTTCTTTCTTTCTTGTTCTTCCTTCCTTAGCTTAGGATTAGATGAGTGAATCACAGAGTGATGTTGGAATATGAATGTGTGTGTATGTATGTGACTATGGAAGAGAGTAGACGTGAGTTGATCACGTGAAGAGCCAAAGAGAAGCCGCGAGGTTTCATTCTGCATTGTCGCTGCCCCCGCGGCCAGAAGTCACCGCCCCTGCGGAAGACGTGCCGCAGCGCCTGCGCCGTGCCTGCGTTGCCAGCAATCCTTGTCACCGCCCTCGCGGCTGATCATCACCGCGCCTGCGGTTGCCTGAATTCCGCCCCTGCGTCCTTACATCACGCAGGTGCATTTTGTCCCGGGCTACCTATAGTTAGGTAGTTCCTTTCCTTTCTAGTATGAGGGAACTAGTATCATGCTAGGTATCGGTTTATGATGAGTATGATATAGATATGCCGGTTACGGCCTTGAGGTTATGAGTTGGATTTGATCCCTTATGGATCCCTTGGGTCTAGGTGTGACCCTTTGTATGTGATAGGATTGTGATATATATATGTGTGCCTGGTATAGGTTGTGTTGTCCTCCAGTTGGAGTGGACATTTACGGGAATTGTTCGTAGCGAGATTCTTCTGAGATCGAGGTAAGTCCAAAGGACTTACTTAACTACTATCCTTATATTGGATGTATGCTTGAGTGGTGTGTGTTAGGTGCTTTATAGCATGTGTTATTATTTGGTCACCGACTTATGTTATATTGACCACCCATTGTAGTGGATGTGATAACCTTTCCCTTTCATCCCGTAGTAGGAGTCTGGGAGGTTCTTTGTAGTCAGGCCAGATCTGGTATAAAGGAAGGCCCCTCACCATTCCCACAGGGTACACGGGAGGTGTGCTGATACTACTCCAGCTGGTTAGAGTACTCAGAGGCGGGGATTATATTCCTCGTGTCACCTATCTTCATATATATCTATTTATACGATTGAATGATTCAACTTATTAAAGATAATAAACGGGGTAAATGTTTGATATCATGCTGAAGTGTTTATCATTTCTGAGGTGTGTTTGTGCTTTAGCATCTTCTTATATATGTGTATAGTTAGCTAACGGTTTCATACCGTGTTGTAGATCCCTCGCAGGTTAGGAGAGCTGCGGAGTAATCCGGAGGGGTGATCTGCTGAGGGTTCCGTACACGGGGCATATTCGTGGGATTTTTGAGATTATCCATATTGTACGGATTTCTGTTTTGATTGTACTCAGCAGTATTGTATAAACCTTTTGATATTTATATATCATTTTTTATGTTTTGTTTTAATCTGTTGGTGCCTTGTTGTAAGATTCAGTGAAGTTGTTGTCAGGCTAGGGCTAGGATCCATTGTGAGATCCTAGCCCAGTAGCACTCCGAGTCCTACGGATTCTGGGTGTTACACATTGTCCGTCGAGGAAGGGGACCAATGATGCTCATGAGGTTAGTTCTACCCATGTTCCCGTACCTTATACCAAAACTCCTGTTGAGGATGTTAACGGTACGATCGAACCAAGTATCATCCCACCTGTCTCTACTCCTGCTAGTTCCGAACTGCATGGAGATGAAGAATATGGATTGTGGCTTATGGTGACTCGGAAATCAAGACATTTAAAGATTCATTCTGCACCGGTTTCTCGCCCTCAAGGTGTTCAGTCTGGAGTACAACAAGTCTGGATCTCAGGCTGATAATTAAGGGAGGTATACGACCTCAGGTAACGACAATGATGGGTCAGAAACCGGAGACAAGCAAAGCAGGTAGTGCCCGGGTAGACCGGAGCAGCGAAAGGACTTAGTTTTGGGGGTTGCGACGACCAACTCCTCGGTTGAGAATCAGGCTGTTGACAAGAATGGGCGCCGGAACATCCAACGTAGTGCTGCCCGGAAGAAGGCGGCCCTGTTGATCAAGGAGGGTGGTTTCGAGGATCTTCGTGGTATTCTCAAGCGTCCTCGTCCTCCTAATCTTGTTCCAACCGCTTCACCTACTGCAGATCACGGTCAGTCGGGTTTGTCGACACCTCAGGTCTCCACCATGGATATCCCTACTGACACTCAACCCGAGTGTTCTCTAGTTTCTCCTGCTGCTTTCTCCACCCCGGCAGTTGTTTTTTCGGATGTTATGGAGACCTCGGTTGAGGACATGTCTATTGTAGGAGGGCAGTCATCCAAGGAGCATCATCAACAAATGTGTAAGGATAGTGATATGACCCATGTTGGTGATGAACCCCACTAGGAGTGTTTCTATTAATGTTGTCGTCGACCAAGGTGTTGCATCGGGCTTGATTTCCTCCAAGACTTCTTAGTCTCTTCGGGTTTGTTTTATTTTAATGTGTTTTAAATGATTTGTCTTTTTTGGAATTACTTCGGATCCGGCAAGCCTGGTTCTATCGTGATTTTCTATATATTTGTAATCACCATGATGTTCACATTGTTGTTGTTTTTGAGCCTCGTATCTCAGGTGTCCATGCAGCCCGAGTTTGTGCTCGTTCCCGCCTCAAAGGTTGTTTACGGGTTGAAGCGGATGGTTTTGAGGGTGGTATTTGGATACTTTAGGATGATATCAAATTAGATATTTCCATTGTTCGATCTCATCGCGGGTTCTTTCATGTTAGGATTGTCTCAAATTCAACCTCGTATCGAATAATAGCAGTTTATGGTCCTCATGTGGTTGCCCGACGCCAAAGTTTCTGTCGGGATTTGGAATAGGAGATTGCTTCTATTTCGGATCCGTTTTTTATTGGAGGGGATTTCAATTGTATTCTCTCAAAGGATGAGTGTGAAGGGGGTTCAAGGAAGGTTCATGTTGATGCCGAAGTTTTCAAAAATCTCATATTGTCTCTTGGTTTGCTTGATATGGGGTTTACCGGTCCATCTTTTACGTACGTGGGATAATAGACGATCTAGAGAGCAATGACTAGCTTGTGGAGACAAGAATACTTCTTTTTTCACTTTTCGACGTTAGTGCGCATGAGGAAAAACAAAGTGGTTGGCCTCATGATTAGTCCGGATGCTTGGGTTGATGATCCTGGTTTATTGGAGATTCATGTTGTTAATTATCATAAAGTCTTATATGGTGTTTCGGATAGTTCCGCTTCTGGTTTGGCTCATATTGAAACGTATGGGTTTCCGACAATTTCTTCTAGTTTATGGTCGCCTCTTCAAAGTCTTATTCAAATGGGTGAGATTTGGAAGGCCGTGAAGTCTATGGGGTCTTTTAAAGCTATCGGGGTGGATGGGTTTCAGCCGGTCTTTCAGAAATACTAGAATGTTGTTGGCCCTTCGATCTTGGATATGGTTACTATTTCTTTGTTTCGGGTTCTCTTCCCAGCGGCCCTTCGATCTTGCACCTTTGACTCCGACAAACTGCTTGATGTGGAGCCACTCGTCTACTGGAGGATACACGGTCTCTTCTGCATACAAGTTGCTTCATCGGCTTTCGGTTCCTTTGCAATGTGATGTTTCTACGTTTGTTGCAGTGTGGTCATCTCGTGTACAAGAACGTGCACGAGTTTTCATTTGGAAGATTTTGAAAGGTGGAGTCTTGACTGGTCAAGAGCTCGAACGCCGTCATCTTGCAAATTCGTCTTTATCCCCTTGTTACCGTTTGGTGCCAAAGACCTTTGAACATTTATTCCGAAATTGTCCGTTTGTCCGGTTAATGTGGAGGCAATTGTTACCACGGTCTGAGTTGGGTAATTTATGTGATCTGACGTTTGCGAGTTGGATTTGAGGTAACATTCTCTCCTCTTCTAGGTATATGTTTGGTTTTTTGTGGAAATAATTTTTTATTGTAGGTCTTTGGTGGACTTGGAAGTGACGGAACGACTTTGTATATGGTAACAAATTTACTACCGGGAATCGTGCAAAGCATGTTTGTACTATAACAAAGCTTACTTTGACAAGTTGGGAGAAGAATGCTCGACAATCTAATCGTCTTCCTCGGTTAATTACGTTCAGCAAGTGGAAGCCCCCGCCCTTGGGAGTCTTCAAGATTAACACGGATGGTGCTAGAATATTGGATGGACACGCTACAGCTGCAGGGGTTATTATGAATAATAAAGGGGAATGGCAAAAAAGATTTTGTCCAACTGTTGGTCTATGTTCGGTACCCATGACTGAGTTATGGGGTATTTATTATGGTTTAACACTTGTGTTGAATAGTGGGCTTTCTTCAATATTGTTGGAGTAAGATTCTTTATTGGCCACAACATTATTGAAGAATCTCATTTCACCTTATTATTCCCTTGCTAGTCTGGCTCTTAGATGCCATGACTTTTTTCAAAGAGACTAATCTACCCAAATTCTTCACGCCCACCACGAAGCGAATAGAATTGCGGATTATCTTACGGGTTTTGCTGATAACATGCCTATAGGCTTTCATGTATTGCTTGACCTGTCAGAGGGTGTTTCATGTATTTTGGATGATGATGTACGGGGCCGAGCTATCTCCCGCTTGCTGACTATTTAATTCCTTTTATGGAATAAAAGCGCGTCAGATGCGCCCGAAGAACACTGACTCTCCTTCACACCAAAAAAAATGTTTTTTTTGATTTTTTTAAAAATTTATTTTCCTAATTTACAGTTAAATGTTTTTCAATTGATAAATTTTATAACAAACATCAGAAGATGCATAAACGAGTGTATGTATATACAGTTATTATTAATCACTTATGTACTAACCTAATAAAATATATTATTAAATAATTTTATACCGTGAGATATAATTTCCTTGAATTAATTATTAGTATTATGAACTTGTGATTTATATTTCAACTATTTTTATCCTAATTTTACAAGTAAACTCATTAAATTCTGATAATTTTGCAAGTTATCGTATCAAAACCCTAAAAACGGCCACTAATCGGAAATGCAAATCTACAATCTTCACCTATCAAAAAGATTTTTTACACCCAATTTTTGAAGTAAAAAATGCCATGTCATGATGCGTAAATATATGTTTGAATGATGATTTAACCGTGTTCTTTTGTGATCCGGATATTAAAAAATGTACAGATTTTTTACAAAAAAGATATAACTTTTACAGCAAATTTTAGTGGTCCTTATTTCGATAATAAATGAAAATGTTATTGTAAATAGTCAATTAGATCTGTGTATATAATATATGCAAGTATGATGTATGTATATACCCATAACAATTGTGTTTAAATCGGGAAGAATATTATACAGTAAAAATATAAATAGATTCCAAGTGTATCATTCGGTGAAGGTTTATATGATGTCTCAGTATCATATCATTTGCCAACTGATATGGTCTGGACCGACAAAGAATCTAGGATGGACAATTTCGGTTAACCGGCTTTGAATTAGAGTTTCGGTTATAAGAAATGGTCAAGATGTTTTTTCTGATTTCTGACCAGCTGCATTATGTCTATATAATATATATATAAAGTGTTGTTGACTGATTGACTCATTTGGAAATTTCGATCCCAAACTAATTTTTTTAAAGATTTCGAATTTGTGTTCTCATCCGTAAGAATGTTTTAGGTTGGACTACCTCAAAGAGATAGTTCAATCTAACCACTTTCTATTATTAAAAATAAAAAATTATATTTTGTAAAAGAAACGAAGTATACTTTTAAGTTTTAAATCAGAGCTTGGAAGTTCGGTTAAGGTTAACTGTTTGTCATCCTTCAAACTTTCATATTTACCAACCTATTTAACAATATACGCTTGTTTATTACTTCGTCCGATAAAAAAAAATGTAGCAATTGAAAAAAATATAAAACAAGTTTAATTTTATAAAATTTTTCTAAATTTTACCATTTTATTAATTGTTCACCACTTTTTTATAATTCATATCACTACTGAACCTTTTAATTTAAAAATATCAAATAAAAACTATTTTTAAAAACTATTTTCACACCTCTCAAAAATAATAACTAAAAAAATAATAAAATTACATTTAAATTTGTTCAAAATTTAGATGCTACAAAGTCATTTATTTATGGTCGTAGAAAGTATTATTCACAACATTAACGCTTAAATTTAATAATCTTTCATTGTTTCTTTTCCTCAAAAATATCAGAAATTTTAACTTCAAGCTTATACTAAAAATAAAATTGATAGAATGAAATAAGAGAGTTTTAAATCTAAATTATACTCCCTCGAATTCCTATCACACCTAATTACGCATCAAATTATTTAATTGGTTTAATTTCTTTTTCTAAAATAATTCTTATAGACTTTTAAATTTTCGGTCGATCAAAGTCTAAAAAATCTTTAAAAGCCATAAACTTTCGTATCAATAATATTGACATTTTTCGGTTTCATTAACAAAAAAGTGAGATTTTTTTTTGTTTGATTTAGTATGCATGTAACTTTATTTTTTTTAAAACTGGTTTTAATACTTTTTCGTGTCAATGGGTGTGTTTTTGTAAAATAGTTTGTTAAAGGATAGTTTCCCCGTCACATTGTAATTTTATAAATTAGATATAGATCAAACTAAACCATCATTAATTTAAAATATTCTCAAGTATAATATTATCATTTATAAGAGGAATGAGATTCTTCAATGAGGAATCGGCCAAATAATACCCTTTATTTTTATTAAAATAAATAGATCCATTTTTAGAAGAGAGCAGTCAAAATTTTAAAAACTGGTTAGTATAAGGGTGTAGTTTAAAATGCGATACTAATTAATGGTCTACTTTATCTCATTAAAATGATAAAAAGTCCAATTAATAAATTGTTCCTTCTTTATATTTAGAGTAGATTGTTTACACAGTGTTGAAATTATCGAAAATTATCGTAGTGTGGGAGGACGTCTGTGCTTAAAAATTATTTCTAGATCCCTAACAAAATCAACATTACTTTTAGGGTAGAATTTCGCACTGGCAGCTCACGTTGACAATGCAAATTTTATGAGTAAAAGAATTTTGCGTCAGCGTATGTTGCTGATACAAAATTTTACCCTTATAATTTTTTGCGTTATAATTTTCGCGAATTCGCTGAGTGTTATGTTAGTTCTCTTTCGGCTAAATTAGTAATTAATCCATAAATTTTATTGTTTATCCTCTTTTTATAATTTTTTGAGAATTTCTCTCTTTTTACTGACTTAACTAAAAAAAATAATAAATCTTTAGTAAAATTATTGATAGGATGAAAATTAAAAATAAATTAGTTAGGGTGGACAAATTTTCTTTTTCTTTTCATTACTATTATTATTATTATTTAACTTTCTTTGGTCTAACTTGCATCATTTCCACATAAGAAAGAAAAGTAGGGGAACAACTTGACAATATTTCTCTTATTTTATGGAGTGATAGCTTTGCTGTCAATCAATGCATCACATTACGTGGGATATTCACTAAAATATACAATATACAAATTAATAATATTATATGTAATTACATATCCCAGGTCACTCCTACGAATGAAACATCCGACAATATTTAGTAGCTTTTTTTAACCTATAAGGGCTTATAATTTAAATCTTAAAACTTGAATATTATAATCAATTAAACATGTAATTAACTTTATAAATTTATTAAATTTTTATTGATCATAGTTCGATGGTGAACCCTACCAAACCGGGTTTAGTCATTGGAAGACCATTTGGAATAAGATAAGAAGAAATGTCTGGACAGGGCTTGGACCCGGTAAACCCTAGTAAACCGGTTCATTCCTTGGTAGTCGGTTCTCTGGTCCACGCATGTGTTTTTTTCCAGTGATGTTGAGTCAAGATTGTTAGAATCGATTTGAGGAAACTTAAGACCTCATAGGTTTATCTTGACCCAAATATATTTACGGTACCAATTTAAAGGGTTGTGATTGTTCGTGTTTATAATTTTTAATCTTGGTCCTTGTGTAAACAAATCTTAATATTTTGAGTACTAGTGAAATCTCTTTGGGAGGAGGACAACCAGGGGTAGGGGTAGAAACAAACAACTATGTTAACCTTTGATTACATTTGTGTTTGTATAACCGATTAGAAGTGAATGAATTTGCGGAGTGTGCTTAAATCTCATAGTGACGTATCATATAGGCTAAATAAAATTAGTGTGTAATGAATTAGCGGACAAATATCACATTTGGAAGAGCATTTAAAAAACCCTTTTTTAGCACAGAGTACGCGCTCCCACGCACTCTCCCTCCCCTCTCTTCCCCTCTGTTACCCCAGCAACTCCGCCTCCTTTTCCCCTAAGAGACACCAAACGCTCCAAAAAATCAAGCTCTCCGACCTTTCCAACCAAAACACCCAACTCCAACCCATCCTTCTTTTACTCTTCCGACAACGCCAGTCCGTTTGAAATTGTCCCAAAAGACCTCATCAAAAGCAATAATCTTTGTCTTTTCAAAACAAACAGTTCAGCTCCAACTTTAGCCCTCCACTCCAAAATGACTTTCCCTGCCTGTCGGTTAGTATTCCTCCACCGTCATCAACTACAATCGGCCCCTCTCTTTGTAACACCCAAAATTCTAAGAACTCGGGATGCTACGGGTTAAGACCTCACAATAGGCCCCGACCCTAATTTAACAATAACTTTATCGGATCTTCCAACAAGGTACAAATAAAGAAACCGAATAAAACCTTTAGTATATAAAATTCCATGTAAGAAAAGAAGTATACTTCAGCCGTCCAAACATACGTGACAAAATCCGGAAAAAAAAAAGAAATGAGCCTTGTCACAAAAGGAACCCAACACACAACTAATAAATACGGAAACCCGGATGACCACTCTCTCCGGATCACTCCACAACGGTCCTACCCTGAAACGTATCAACAACACAACGGTGAAAATCGTTAGCTAACAATTCTAATATTAGTTAACGCTATTCTCGCACAAACACACATCAAAGCGGTAAATAAACACATAAGTGTGATTTCATACACATCCCGATTATTATCTTTTATTTAAGTGATTCACACTACATCATATTATCATGTGGCATGAGCGGTTTCCGACCCTCACCTCCGTCCCCGTAATCCATCAGGAGTGGAACTAATGCATCTGACCGCATGCCTAATTGGATTGGTCACGGAGAACCTCCATACTCGTGGCAGAGCTGGGTAGTGATGCCACGACCCGTTTGCATACACTTGGGTCTATAACGTAAAAAGGTCATCCTACTCAAATTATAATTAATAACCATCAACACACACCACTGAAATAGCGCACACAACATTACGAAAAACTAGCTAAGTAAGTCCAAAGAACTTACTTAGTCGAAGGACTTAAGACACAAAAAGTGAAGGTAGCCTCGGTTTCAAAGGACTTCTTTCATGGAACAATGCTTGTATGATAAGATATATCACTCAACTTGACGCTCAAGTTGACAACATATGGACCACTTGAATCAAATCCAACATCCTCAAAAGATCCACTATTTGGAATTGCACGATCAAGAACTCTCATAACTACTCCTAGAAATCTATCCTTAAGGTACGAAATGAACTCCTTCTCAACAACTTACCGGCAACTCTCATTTGCTCCACCACCAACACTAATGTCACCTTTTCCCTATCAAAATCTTGTTGGAGATTTGGGCTAAGTCTTCATTGTAACCATTGAGCTTGTCTCGAGACAAGGTGCAATGAGTTGGTCACATGTGTGCCACTATGGTATGGGTTGCGGGAGGCAAGCCAAGTGACCGGAACTAAGAGCAACTAGTATCGTAAGGGGAGTGGAATCGAAGCAAGGTGATCTACGACAAGGTCAACCTGTGCCAGATTTTACAAGGCCGATACTTGGGGCTTTTTAGCCACGATTTATCGGCACGCCTTTGGTTCTTAGGCCTTATATTGGCTAAAGAACATGTGGTTAAAAACTGGGAGTAATCCAAGCTCAAATGCTTAGTGAATGTCTATGAAGCAACTAGTGAGCTTCTTTAAGAGCTACACTAGCTTGAGCTAAGATATTGAGTATTTGTGGATCTTGGAGCTTACCATAGCTATGTAAAAGTGAATGAAGCTCATTGGAAGTATTTGGACAAATAAAAATAAGCTAGCTCCGGGGAGCGGTTTTGGGCTCCTTGTTCGGGCCTCGGGCCTTGGGCTTTTCTAGGGTTTCAAGGCCCATCGTCCAAATAACTTCCGTTTAACTTCCCCAACCACTTTTAACCGCTTTTTGGTGGTTATAACTCCCCAAAACCGTGGTCCCTATGCCTATAAAAGGGAGAGTCATTTGCACTTGATTCCTCATTCGTTTTTGCAACAAATAAGTTTTTAGTTCTATTGTATTGACATTGGATAGGCCTTCTTATAGCTTGTTTGCAAAACTCGAAAGACTAGAATAGTTCTTTTGTATTGACAAAGGATGTGCCTCCATCTTAGATTGGTTTTATATTGACGAAACCTAGGAATATCCGTTCTTTACAAAGTAAGACAAGTAAGTCACTTACTTAATCTTTGTAACGTGTAACGTTTTATCCCACTAAGGTATTTGGATATTCCCGATGTAGGGAAAAATATACTTAGAAGGAAAATTCAATTATGAATGACTCATTACATAATCCAAGTCAATGATTTTAACATATAATAATTGGTTTATAAAACTTGCAATTGAACTTAATTATATTAGAGTTTCATCTACTCCTTTTCAGAGATTACAAGCTCTTGGTTGTGTTATGTCTACTCCTTTTTAGAGATTACAAACCCTTGATTAATAATTTAATTCCACTTATTTATATATATATATATATATATATATATATATATATATATATATATATATATATATATATATATTAATTTGATTGGCAATTGGAACAACAGACTCGTTCTCCCAACTTGTCCTTGATATCATCCTCCGCTGAAACAGAACCCCAGCCTTTCTAGGATAATTAAAAAAACCTTGAACCACCTTGATCTGATTAAAGGTTCATTTTCTAAAGGGCAATCATAAAAAGTTTATCCATCGCATCAAGATATCTTCCATATATCACCACTTTAGTCTATTACATCTTGAATAAAAGGAATGAGGCGATCTTTTCTGAAAAGCGATGCTCAGCCATTCGTTGCGCTCAACGCGCCATCATCTTCACAAAGCAATACGCCTCAACCCATTGGACCAATCGAGATAGCGGTTCTACTGCTTGGGCCAAGATCATGGGCATCAATCTCATCCAACTCTCTTCTTCTTATTTCTCAAAAGTTTTTATAATATTTGTAACTTTGTCAAAGTAGACATTTGTACATCCCCTCCCACTTCTTCAATATACGTAACTTTTTCAAAAACAAAACAGTGTGTAAGGAAGTATGTAATTTTATTTTTATAAGTTCAATAATACCCTTATTAATTCTCTTATCATCCTTCAATAAAAAAAACAAACAATAATTTATTCAATAATACCTTTATTAATTATGTAATTCTTTTTTAACATATTTTATAAATGTTTATGTACTTTACTTACACGGTGTTGCATAATTTACACAAAAATACTTAAATACTACTCACATGTCAAATTTTAAAAATGATATTATATCACAAATCATCTATACGAAATATTTTAGTGTAATACTTGTTTACACAAACCGAATACATACTTACATAATCTACACAAACTTATCAATCTTAACTCTACAAGACATTTAATATATATATATATATATATATATATATATATATATATATATATATATATATACTAATATTTTCATTAAATAAACTTAATAACACAAATTAAAACAAAAAATACAAACTATTTAGACTCAAAATATTGACTCACATAAATTTGGAAAAAACTACACAAAATTGTGATAATTATTCACGCCTACATAAAAAAAAATTAAAAAAATTATTACACAAATTCAGTCAAATACACTAATTCATTCAATTATCCAAATACATTCGATTATAATAGCACAAATTCATTAAAAAAAATACACTTGATTTTAATTACACAAATGTCTTGCAAACTTCCTTACAAAAGTTCTTTTCCTGTAATTTCCTCATTACAAATCAAGATTATCGTACCATTCTCGGATCTAACGCTTTTTTTTTCCTCGCAACGTCATAAATTATTGAATTGCACATTGCAACAAGCCAAAATTTAGTATAAACCGTCTTCCAAGTACCGAACACAATCTACAAAACCCTTTTGCTAAAATGTGCTTGATGAATAAGATTGAATCAAAATGCACTAACCGGCATTTCCCAAGAAATAGACTAATCTCCTTACTATGTAACACCCCGAATTTCTAAACTCGTATTGTCACAGGTTAGGACTTCACAATGGGTCTCGACTCTAGCTTGACAACAATCTCACTAGATCTTACAACAAGACACAAATGTAAATAAAACAAATGAAAAACATATAAAATTAGTAATGTCGTTAATGCATAACATGATACATGAACACGGCTGACCATCCGCTTCGGATCATCCTGAAATTTTCTCACCCTATAAGAAATCTAACAACATAACGGTAAAACTATTAGCTAATAATCTTAAGGCATCAGCTAAGTACTATAATAACACAATCACACGTAAATGTAGAAAGTAAACACAACACCTTGCTTGAACACAAACCTCGTTATTATCTTTATTAGGTTATTCACTCTAGATTCAACTTATTGTGTGGCACAAAGGTCTCTCGGCCCTCGCCTCCGTCCCCGTATACCAACAGGAGTTGATCTCATGAATCTCAATGTATACATGTATGGACAAGTCGCACAAAACCTCCGAGTCTCGTAGCAGAGATGGATAGTGATGACACACCCCGTTATAAATACACTTGGGTCTCATAATATAGTAACATAGTCCTACTTAGACCTGGACATCTCTGAACTCGGGTCGGGGTCTCTTGAAAAATTTACCTGTTTTTGCGGGCCAGACTCTAGCCAAGCCCAGACTTCGGGCATGATGTCTTGTTCGTACCCACCTGGAGCGAGCTTCGGGGCGGGCGGGCAGTGCTCTTTTTATATATTTTTTTTGAAAAAATAAAAATGATACATATTAAATATAAAATAAATTGTAACACCCCGAATTTTGATAATACGGAGCGACACTGGCTAGGACCTCACAGTGGGTCCCGGTCTTAGTTTGACAACAATTATCACGGTCCTTGCACCAAGGCACAAATATTAAAACGTTAAATCTTTAATATATAAAAGTAGTAAAGACTCAACTAAACATATCATCAGCCAATCTCGAGGACGAGTAAGTCTAATGATAAATAATCAAACTGCAGAAATAAGTAACTAACTCAATAACCAGAAAACCCGATCCTAGTACGAAAACCCGGTTGGCCACTTCACTCTCGATCTCTCGGTAGAGATCCAACCTGCAATGTCTAATCAACACGGTAAACACCGTTAGCAACAATTCTAATACTAAATGTCACTAACGCACAAAAACCTATAAAGAAATATATGGTAAATCAATCAACATGCACACTCAAGGTCCCGGTTTATTGTCTTTCCTTAAATATAAAATAAATAAAATTATAACACATAATTCAAAGTAGTTCAATGGTCGTGAACATTTGAACCTTATATTGAGGTAAGGAAAGCTAGCTAAGTAAATCCATGAGACTTACCTGAATTTGTCGAAAGCTCAAATATTGTTACATCACAGTCTCGTACGTATGTAACCCCAAATAGTCAAATGCCTAGCCAATTCGGTAAACGCGTCTCATGAACAAGTTCTCATATATGTGAAAGTCCTAACAAGACTTCTATAACAAGAATGGACTAGTTAGAATTTATTTACAAGGCTATTCTGGACTTTTAGGTAATTTATAAATATGACCCTCATTTTCTAAAAATTACGAAAATGGCCCAAAATGTTTTAGATCTCAAACCTATCTAAAACATGTCCCAAAGTTGACAACAACGTTAGCCTAGTAAATTTCAGAAATTGAACTCAACTTACTTGATTCATAGCTTGCAATCTAATCATTGGATTTAATCCCAAATTTGATAGGTTCAACCTAGATATAATAACTACAACATATATGAAAATCAATAGTAAATGATGAGTTTAAACTAACCAAAATGGAATTAAACTCCACTGTTCGACATTCTTTCAAACTTCAGGATTTTACACAACTTCACAAGCCTATAACTCTTAATCTGACTGTTAGATCTCTTCGATTCTTTCTCCATAACAAACTACAACATACCTTCTCCAACTTATCCAAAATTGAACTGTTAAATATCAGTATACCCTAACAAAAACGAACTCACAACCTACATTTTATAACTTGAGCAAAAACAGATTGATGGGACAAACTTGTAAAATTCATATCTAAAGATCTAATTGTTGGACTGACGTCAAATTCATAAAGCATGGCCTATACATGTCCAGAAACAACATACCAAAATTTCAGCCAGATCGGATGTGAGATTCATACTTAAACTAAGCGTAACAGATGGTTATGTTTGTTTCCGGTGTGTTGTTTGTTGCCCAAATTCAAAACGGGGGAGGAAGGAGGAGAGGTTGTTGCTTAACTTTCCAGACTCGTGTTGTCCTTGTTGGTTCGTGTTTTTCTTGGATACTTTCTTTTTTGGAAGACCAGCATTTTCCCTTTCTTTTTTAGCTTCTTCTTCTTCAAGAATACCGTTTGCAAGCTTCCTATTAATTTTTGGTAATTTTCTCTTCATCTGTAACAGAAACAAGTAAACTAGTACATTCAGATGAAACAAGTATAATCAACATTTAAGGTTAGAGGAGGCTTTCAAAATAAATCACCGTCCAATTTGTTGAATACCTTAGGAATGTAATAAACACCATAAGAGAATGCCTGGATGCTTTTTGCTATATAGTAACTGTTGTTCATACACCATCGACAAGCAAATGTTGCATACTTGCATTTTATAATCAGATGCAACTATGCAAGTAGGGAAGTCCAGGGACTATGCGTTAACAATGAACAAACCGTAACTTGATTAGCAAAACTCTTTTCTAGTTTCTCCTTCCGCTGCTCAATGTATATACATCTTATGACACTGGATCTGCTATAGACTTGGCCTGAAATACAGAAATACACCAGTCACAATTTGAATAGTTCACACTTCATAAGGACTTTGACCAACTAAATCAGTTTATATACATATGCAGGTGAGTACAAGCTAAATACACAGTTATAGATAGGACCATACTCATTGGCTAAGATTTATATCAAGTACCAACTTGAAAAATATCAAATAAAACAATCATAGTGTCACTCTAATGCAATGCCCTTTTAGATCCAGAAAGAGAACATCACGTTTTGGTATAACAGGTAATTAACGAAGTAACCATATACAGGAATCTAATAAAATTGGTTCCAATCAAGTTAGTCAGATTCAGTCCCTCTAGCCTTTTCAAATGTCGAGAACTTATAATTACGAGTTGCTTGTGAACTCTCTTCCAGGCTCAGTGATTTACCCAGCTTTCATTGAACCAGGCAAACAAGTTCAATACTAAAGAAAAAGTCAAGCAACAATTAAATAAACACGGAAATTGGAGAGTTATCTACACCTAATATCAGCATCTTACACATTTTCTAAGATCATCCTATATTTTCCACAGTCTATTCTGTTTAAATCTCAAAGAAAATTGATTATTTTTGCATATGACGCGCTGTTATAAATTGTTTTCCCACAAAATAATGGATGATAGGGAGTTTTTTACATCCATATGATTCTTGTTAATAATTATTTAGGCAATATCAACAGAGGACATAAGATGGGATGAATTCTTACTGTCTTTGGATCCCAAACTCTGACAACATGTTTGTCGGTGGTAATTAACTTCTTTTGCTCAGAATTCAAGGTCCGGTGCAATTTGATGTCTAATATTAGACTCCCATACCTGTCAAAGCAAAATATTTTAGAAAGGAAACCCTTAAAAAGCCATTAGAACTTCCTAAGCAAGAAAGCTATAGATGCAGGATTACATGTGATCTTTAACTTGAAGAAGAGTAGAAGAACGCAAGTCAAATATCAGCACCTGCACATTCAACATGAACAAGAGAAGCAACTTCTTCATATTAAGATAAAACATGAAGAACTGCATCAGAAAATATATTTAGGGCCCGTTTGGTTTAAACTCCGGAAACGGAATGGAAACGAATCTAGTCCATACGTACACCCTTGTTCATGAAGTTGTTGGGAATCATTCCTTGTGATTTGAACTAATTGCAGTAGAATTTGATTAGTTTTAATACCCTATAGGGTAACAAAGTAGGAGAAAGCAAGTGCATTTTGCATTAAACCAACCGGAATGATTTCATGAACAAAGTACATATGTGGACTAGATTCGTTTCCATTCCGTTTCCGTTTCCGGAGTTACAACCAAACGGGAGGTTAATGTATTGTAACATCAAAATCTCTTTTGTGGCCTCCAACCCCCGATAGAGATGAATTTAGAACTTGAACACAAGAGGACATATTCACAGATGAGAACACTAGAACACACGGTATTGAGCACACTATAACACAATGTATTGAGCACAACTTGAGAAATAAACTGTAGAAAGGAAGATGCAAGGTTCAGTATGTACCAACCAAGTTCGCTTAACAGAGTGGACAAAGAGAACTTCATAATATCATCTGAATATCACAGTCCACAAGTACAAGTGTTCCTCAAGACTGTATTCAGAAGTTGAAAATAGTCCATGCAATTAATAGAGTGAACAGAGCTGAAGATCCCCAAACCTGATTTGATTAACAAAATGTGACATGTCTTCAATAACCATCCTGTCATTTCACCAGTCTACTGAAATTTAATCTGGTGAGCATCTTAGCCTAATTTCCCATTCCAATTCAACAAAAATTCAAATTGAAGTTGTAGCAAGGCACAATTGGTGCATCCAGGGTGAAGATCAGTGGTATTTGGGAGGAATGCGAGAGAACGAGCAGAGAGAACAGAGCTGAAGATCTTCTCGAACATACAGATGCACAAAAAGTCATCAACAATAACCAGTTCCTAGTGTATAAAATAAGTCAAAATTAAATCTAAAAAGACTCCAAGACTAAGCTTAGTCATAAATGGCACTGTACAGACATTTGCACCATCTTTCCAAAATCTTCCAGCTTATTTTCCTCATCTGGGATTTGCTCTTAAACATATATGTCTGCATCAAAACTCAAAAGAACTTAACTCGTATCTGACGGCCCATCAACTACCTTTCCTCGGATGAAATGATAGTCACTTTTATGTACATTAAAGGGAAGAAAAAAAATCTATCAGAGTTGTGTTTCGTTGATATAACGTATATATTTGAACAGATAGACAAGATTAAGTATAACTATTGACAACAAAGGCCGCGCATTACAACTAGATATGGGATTGCTGAGCTTGTTAAAGAAATTAAGGTGGTGAACTATGCATCGAGATTGACCTTCAACAACCTCATGACTTTGTCTCTAACAACTGAATAGCCAGAGAAAGTGCCTGTCCTAGTTGAAGAGATGAAAAGAAGAAACTTTCCAATGAATTCATATGATTATTAAACATCTTCTGCAATACAAGCTTAAAATAGAAAAGAAAACGAAGAATATTTAATCAACCTCCCAACACATTCTGCAATTCTAGTAACAATGGGGAAGTACACACATGAAATTGAAACTAAAAGACGAAAAGTGGGAGGAATTGATTCATGGTTCATTCATTTGTCTCTATATAGCCATAACAGATAATCTGGGAAGAAACAAGTGTCTCATAATTCATAGAAGAGACACAAAACCCTAAGTTTAGGAGAAATCCTTGCTACTCCAATTCTTTCCCGACCTTATCCTTGCTACTCCAATTCTTTGACGACCTTAATCCCCATAGTATTAGCAGTTCCAATAATGGACTTACATATGCTTTCGATCGGGACATTCTGGAGGCTCGGATCCTGCTGCTTGACCTTGGCGATCTCATAGACATGCTTCACCGTCACGGATGAAGCCGTCAAGTGGCCTGGGCGGGTGCTGGCGGTGTCGATCCCAGCGGCCTTCTTGAGGTACCAGCTAACAGTCGGGGACTTAACCACGAAATCAAAGGTGTTATCCTTATAGGCCTTGATCATCACCGACATTGGAGTATCCGGCTTGTATTTCTGAGTTCGAGCGTTGAAGTCCTTGCAAAACGCCATCAGATTTAGCCTATACTGACCAAGAGCTGGCCCTACCGGAGGCGCTGGACGGGCAGCACCAGCTGGGACAGTCAGACGAATGGTAGCTGCCAGAGGTTTCCGGATGAGCTCTTTCGCCGCCATGACAGGGTTTTACAGACAAAGAACGGTTTCGAAGGGCGTCTCAGCTGAAACATCAGTGCAGAAATATGAGCATATATAAGAGACGCAGCAGAGTTGCTCAATTGAAATTCCAAGTGTGAAGGAACTTCGGTGGCAAGGAAAGCTGGAAAGGTATATGCATTTTCATGCTGAAATCGGTAGTTCAATTATACTTAAATCAATTAATTTCATTTCTAATGAGATGCACTTAATAATAGATTCCAGACTTTACAGTCATTACGCAATTTGAACTATTTCTTGCAGAATGACATCCAGGAGAAGCATTAATCAATGACCATTAACCCAATAATCTATATATGAAGTATTAATTCAGTAGAAAACGAAGGCTTGAACAAGCATTCACCCATACAGAAGACAAGCATTCGTTCGTACAGTAGGATTAGAAGACGAAGGCATGAAGGAGATGAATGGAAGGAGACAATGAGAATCTTACCTTGAATAATACTTTTAACGATCTATGCGGAGATGATAGAGGCTGCAGAGGCGAAGATGATTGAAGAATGAAGATCGGTTTCTGCCTTTCTGTGGCACAGAGGATTAGGGCTATTTTTCTTTCTGTAGCATAATTGGGAAGCGAGAAGGAAAAGTAAGGGCTATTTTTCTTTTTCTTTTTCTTTTTTTTTTTAACTCCGAAGTCCAAATGTCGTCTCGACCGTGTCGAGCCTATTTTTACCCTTTTTGGACGCTTTCGAGTTTCCAACACTTAAAATGTCGCCTCCTAAGAATTTCCGTGTTTAATATGAAATAGAACGAACTATTTCGATTACAAATAGAAACATAGACGGAAGTTGAAAAATCAAGAACATAAACAAAAAAAAGGAGGGGAGACGATGCTCATATGCCTTCAGAAACCATCGCGGGTGTGTCCGTCTACAACGAAGTTTAAAAATTTTCAAGTTGGTACGTATAATCTTATCCTCTATTGCTGTTCTTGATCAATTTTTTTCCTAATATTAATAAGATATTATTGTTATTTTACATAATATAATTATTTTATAGTGTTATTATCTTATTATTTTTTAACATTAATCTTTAATAATAGACTTATAGAATTCTAATAATGATCAATCATACTATATATTACATAATATTTGTCTTATTAATAACTTTTTTAAAGTTTTGAACAATTAATTTTATGATTTATAGTTGGTCAATAAAAATTGTAAAAATGATATTCATCACTACAAACAAATTAGTAATTAGTTTTAATAGTTAAATATCTTTTACACATTATGAATTAAGAAATTACATATATCAATTTACTATAGATACATATATAATATGTATATTATTCAATTTTACTACAAGATACCAATCAACGTGAACAAGATTTGACAAATATCACAGAAAATATCAATATTATTTATACAAAAAGTAACTTGGTAGTTACAAATCAAGATTCACTTGGACAATGTGAACCAACATCTGTTGTTCTAGTAAAATGGGCTTCAATTGAAGCGATCTGCTTCTTAAGGTTGAGATTCTCAATAGCTTTTGCAGTCAAATGATCCTTTAGGGTGATCGAAGCTTGTTTGAACTTCTGGTCCATAATATCTTGTTGCTCCAAAGCATCACTGTACCTATCGCGAAAGGCGTCGAGTGATGCTTGTGTGTTTCGAAGCCTCATCCTATGCCTTGTTCTTTCCTGTATGTTCTCTTTGTTAACCTGAATAAACCCAGAAGAGCTGCATATGCATCAAATGGAAATCAATTACCAAAATATTACTGTATGTTTGAATGTATTGCGGACCTTTCGAATCTCGATTTCCATGTTTGAGTATCTCTTTGCCAATTGATCTGTTTCGAATTTCGCCATCATACCCTGATAAGAAAATGAAGTTCATGAATGTCTACGGAGTGATTAGAAATTTTGATGTCTTTCTTGTATAAACTGTTAAAAACACAAGGTTCATCCTGATCCCATGTCATATATGATAGCTGGGATGGGACAACCTCAATCCGATCCGGTCCTGGACCGTAATTGTAAAATTGGAATCGGACCGGACCGAAAATTACGGTCCGATCCGGTCCTGGACCGTAATTGTAAAATTCTGGTCCGGATCGGACTGTACAGGAACATTTACCTTTTTTAAATATTTTTGAACAATAACTGCATACGGTCCAGTACAAACCCCGGACAGGATTTATTTCATACAAAAAAAAATTTAAAATCAATACGGACCGGACAGTTTGAACGGCTATAATCCCATGCCCAGTTCTAGAAAAAAAGTGGTGACATTATCATACCTTCTCGATTTCACGAAGCAATTCATCCCTCTCTTTGTTGAGAGTGGTGAGTTCAGTCTGAAGCTTGTTGATTTGATTCAAACCTTCATTGTTCTCTGACTGGAGCATGGAAACTTTGCATTTGAAAATCTGAGATAAATTGTATTAAAAGAAGATAGTCAATGATTGTTGATTTGATTAATTGGTAAGTCAATAAACAAAGAGTAAATGGTGTTACGCACTTCCAGTGAGTTGTCTTTCTCAAAGCGGGACTCTTCTAGATCGAGCTTCAATCGATCAATTTGTTGTGACATCTCCATACTGCATCAAGGTTCATTAGACTTCAAACCAGTAGAAATTACGAACAGCAATGAGAAGACACGGACTGAAAGTCAATTTCTAGTATATAGTTGCCGTAGTTTAAGATTGTGAAGAAGTTGACAGATTAAGTCACATGCAAGCCAATGGACATGCAATGACACCTATGCTCTTAATTTGGGCAAAACGAAATGAAACTAACCTGCATTCTTTCTCCATTGCTGCCTCTTCCTCTGCATTTCTCAATCTTTGTCGGAGAATTGTGCATTCTTCTTTTAAAGATGACATTTCACTTCTCACCTAATTATAGGAATTTCCAACATTAACTAAATATAGCATTAACCAAATACGGTGATCGAGTTTCCATCCGAAGCAAGAAATATACAGTCAACAAGAAACTTAAATTCCCTATACTAATAAGTATAACCATTTTCAAACACATCAGAAAGCATCTTGACGTAGATTGGTTGAGAGATGAACTCGGTAACTAAACATAAATCTAAAAACAATTGTCTGAGGAGCAAACACTCAATCAAGGTAGATAGAGAAAAGGTCAACAAATGAAAAATATTCAAATTGAGACCAAGTTAATAACCAACCAAGTCCTCCATACCTTTGAAATTTCAGTTGATAATGTGGTGATTTCAGCATTATGACTATTTGTCTTTTCTTTATTGGCTTCAATGGAAGCTTTCTCCTTTGATGACCATATTGCTCTATCTTCCTCCGACTCCAAAAGGGCGTTGGTCAATTGCTGAAAATAAAAGCAAGCATTTGCTTCAGATTCTTAATAAATAGGGATGGAGGGATAAGAAGAAAGATTTTCCTATTATCACTGATTATATTACCATGGCTAACTCTTCCTTTTCCTCTTGCAATAGCTGGACTTGGTTCTCCAGCTTTTTATGAGCAGCTTCAGATTTCTCCAGCTCTGATCTCTGGGGTAGGACATAAGAAAATACCATGGTCACTTAATTATATAAAGACTAGAACCAAGTCACTTTTATAACTAGTGCAATTCAGGAATAGGATAATCTATAGAAGCAAACCAGTCGTAGTATTTCTTCATGCAGCGTATCTGCATCTGAGTTTGATGAGTTCATAGTCTCAGATAATACTTCCAGCTCAGAACATAAGGTTTCATTTCTAGCAGCTGTTTCTTCCTTTTCTTGCTTCACCAATGCTAGTTCCTCTTCCAAGGAAGCAATAGTTGCTTCCATTTCAAAAGCAAGGACCTCCAGCTTCTTGTAATCCTCCTACATTCAGTCAAAACAATCAAGGCCGACGGTGAGTTATAAACCAGCTCAAATAATCTCGAACTTCAGAAACTCCTAACGCTTCACAAAAACAGGAGCAAAGAGATCTACCTTAAAAGCATGAGATAGCTGAAAGGAAAAGTTCATCTAGTTTACCTGTAATAAATGCTGGGGATTGTTCTCATTGCCCTTTGGCCTCTTATGTTCAAAAGCATTAGATCCTCTACTAATAAATGATTCATGTCTTCGACCAGCAAGTGATTCGCGCCTCATAGGATCGCGGGATTGCTGTCTAGAAATATCACGTTCCAAAAGCACTTTTTGCCCGTTCAACTTCTTTACTTCTCTCTCAGCATTGGCTTTTTCACCCTGAAGTTTAGAAGATAAATTCATTTGAAGCTGATTTTCAGGAGGCTATTATAGAAGAAATTACCTCAAGTCTAGTCTTCTCCTGGATAGCATTCTTCAGCTTAGACTCTGTATCTTTCAGTTTAGCTCTTGTTTTCTCAAGATCTTTCCTGAGCGATTCCTTTTCCTTAGACAATGAAGATGATTGCAAAGAAGATATTTCCCTTTCAAGAATTTGAATGTAAGAAACCAGTTCTGATTTCTCCAAATCACGTTGTTCAGAAAAATCCTGGAACAAGAATTTTAATGTGTGTGAGATAAAAATACCAGCGTATCAAAAGATGGCAATCAGTGATTCGTGGTCATTTACCGCCATAGCCTTTTCAGATTTCTGAACATCTGCATTGAGTCCCTCAATCCGTTCAAGGAGTTCAGCAGATTCATTGAATAATATAAGCTGCAGCTCAGAAAAGGTTAATGAGGATTGTCAGAATGGACAGGTGTCAGCATAAAGTCATTCTAACTGCAGTGAAGTCTGTAACTTCAGAGGTGACCCACCTTTTCATTCTCAAGAGTATTTAGTCTAGCTTTAGAACTATCTTTCAGTGCATCATAATCTTTGCCAATCCTTTGTAGTTGCACTGACAGCTCACATATAGATGACCTAAAATCCTGCATGTATCAAGAAAGACCAAGACTTTAAATGCGACTACCAACACCAAGGAAACTTTATTTTTCAAAGCATATGATAGTGATACAAATCCTTGGAGATTGAATCTTCATGTTGGACAGGAACTCACAGAAAACAGGCTTAAAATAGAGGAATAGCTCTGCAAAAGCTCATTGGTCACCAATGAGCTTGTATCAACTGAAGTTCCAAAACATTGAAATTCATCCAGTGTGTGCTGAACTTCCACTAAGAGTTCGGCAATGGAGTCTGCATCAATTGTCTAAAACGGAAATGCATAACTGGAAATTATTAATACATAAACCGTGCATTTAAAGCCTCTACTTGTGGAAAATTCATGAAAAATACATAAACTCCGTAAAACTATTGACAAGTTTGGAGTAGAAAACTATATAACTACTTTGAACTGCATAAATATCACAGGAGAAACTTAAGCAAGGAGTGATATATACCTCTGATTTTGAAACATATTCTTCGGATGTAAGCTGAACTCTAGCGAGCCTAGCATCCTCTTTAGCATTCGAAAGTTCTTTGTGTAGCTAAGATTACCAGACAAAGAAGAACTTAATAAGAAATACAATACAATAAGCACGAAGAAAACAGAGGAGGAGGAAGTTATAATGGTCCAATAGATATCAGATACTTTGTGAAACTCCTAATTGATCTTTTAACTTTCCAAAGTACACTCACAGAATTGATTCTGAAAACATGAAGTATGCTTAACTACATAACTCCATATATTTCATCCAGAAGTACATCTTCCTCATAAATAAAGATTAACTCAACAATTTTACCAAGCAATAAGAAAAAAGAAAGTTGACAACTATGCACTCCCACAGAAGCATATTAACTCTATTTCCCACTTCCCGTCGACCAATAAAAATGTTGGGTCAGTTCATCATTTAGTACGGGATGATGATTAAGAAAAGGAACAGAATTCAGGAAAATTAGATTGATGCTAAAAGATTAAGGGAATAAGGGATGATGTAGCAGCAGTCAACAATACGGAGGAGGGAGGGGCCAAGGGGGTAGAGAAAGACCACCTGCAACTATCGACAATAATTATCAAATATAGGAGCCTAGAAATATCTGCAATTATCATCATATATTCACATGCTATAGGTACCACGATCAATCCAAAGCAAGATTACCTCCTCAGACTCCTCCTTGGCCTGCAAACTCTGCTGTTTAGCTAACTCATAGACATTGTCAAGGTTTTGCTGGCTTAGAGATCTCTCCTTCTCTAACTCCACAATCTGAAACAAAAAGATCAAAACAACTCAAGTTACAGCAGATAGCAAAGAAACTCAAATCTCAAACAGCATACAACAACTAACGAGAACTCAACAAAGAAACAGACAGGAAACCGGAGGGAACCTGATCTTGCAAATGTTTTATCACTTGAATAGCTTCTGACTCCCTCGAAGACATGCTCTTGTCCCAGCCATGAACAGGATTTTGGAGAAAATTACTGCAGCAATTATGATCTTCCATACTGCCTTCAGTCATCTTTCTTGTCAAGCAATCAAGTTGTACTTCATATATGATACTCTGTTAATCAAACATAAAGACAAAGGGCTGTAGCATCTGACTTGATCTCAACTCATTGTAAAACGAACAGAAAGTGCAATGTAACAAACCTGAGATTCAGACTTCAGAAATAACTCTTCATATGCTGTTTGCAGCTCTTGTAACTCCTTATCCTACAAAAGTGAAGTCGGGATGAAAGTACTGAATCCTAGAATAGTTTTAGAGGAACAGAAAAATCAAACTACAAACCAAAGGAGCATTTTTCTTCTTGAGGGGAGCTTTTCTCCTACTAGTTACATTCAATAGTTCACTTGGATCTGGAAGCATCTTTTCTGTCACAATTTTGTTGCAATCATCCCACTGTTTGCGTGAGAGATTTGCTGAAGCTTGACTTCCGTTTACCAGCTCTTCAAAGGGAAGAAGAGGACCACTCTCACGCCCTGGTCTTGCATTTTCATTGAGAAGATTATTTGTATTGACAACGGGATATACCTGAAACCAAAAGAAACCTCTACAAATATATCATGGACTTCAACAGCAAACATCTCATAAACAAGTTCAGCAAATATATGATAAAGTGATCAGCAAAGGCTCTTACGTCCGTGGATGTTAGATGATCCAGCTTACCAGGGCACCACGTATCCCGCCTCTTATCCTGTACAATTACGTTACAAATGTTCAACGGAACTACGGAAGAATATAAACTCAGAAGTTGCGATTCAAATGAGGGAGATCACCCTGACAGATGATTAAGCACAAAGGTTCCATTTAACACTTCATAGCTTCGTGTTAATTTGTCGGAGCTTGGAACTATTACCAAAAGATTAAAATCACATTTAAGAAGTTTTGGGAGTTCCATTTGAACAAAATGCTTTTACATGTAGAGAGTTTAGATAGGCCCCTTCCAAATAGGTGGAAGTGCTAGTGTATAAAATTGGCAAATCACAGAGCAGACCCAACAGAGATGAGTGTTCCGTAATAATTTACAGTATTTATTAATATGTGAATGTTGGAGTGACAATTAAACAAAACACTGTCACAACTCTTGAGATATACTCCCAAACAACTTCTGTCTACCACAAGGAGGATATGTCACTCTGAGATTAGTATATTTCAGTAGAACATGTTTCAGAATAATATATTCATAGAAGTTGCTTATTAGATAGCATGTATCATAAAAATATATTTGTTCCTAATTATCAAGGAATTACAAACATAAACTTGTAGTACTTGTATTAGGGACCAAAAACATACCCTTTTACGATGTTCACGGTTTTCATCCCTATTTGAGATAAGGACCATAGAGCTCAAGTTCTTGATCTTTTTATCCTGTTCCTCCAACCTTTTTTCACGTTCTGCGTGATTTTTTTTTTCTTCCTCCAACTCCAAAGCTATCCGCTCTCTTTCCAGCTCGGTCTACATGAAAGATGATACATTTCAATTTTCAATACATGTTAAATGTTTCCATGTCATTTCAGCAACAGCAAACCTTTAACAAAGTGTTCCGCAAACTGAGTATTTCCTCTTCAAAATGTTCAGACGGAGATGCCTACAAAAGATGAATAGAAGAAGCAAATATTTTAGCTGAATGTATACACTGATCCAGTTAAACAGCGTACATGAGGAATACAAAAAAGGCAAAGAACCTGCAGTTTGGCCCTAAGCTCCTCAATTTCTTTTTTTTGCCGCTTCAGCAAGGCAGCGTCAGTTAAAATCTAGAAGACAGGCATAAAAGTACTAAGGTTAAATACTTGGGACATCACAATATAACATATAAGTATAGAATCTGACTATAGATGCCTAAAATCAATAGACTTATAGGTTGAGTCAATACCTCATTCACATGGGCACAATTTGTTACACGCAAAGCCCTGCTAGCAAATTGAAGTGTACTTTTAGTTTCATCTGCATGAACCTGACATCATTAAGCGTTAAAGACAAAACAATAGAACGCCAAAACAATAGATTTTATCAAATTAAAAGGTTCAGGGTAGAACTAGAACAACATAAACTCTCCTTGAACAGAAAGTTCATTTCATGATTTATATGCCATGTGCAAAACAATTTGTTTCTCTTCGTATTTAAGCTTTTACTTAGTTGTACAAACATCAGTTCAGGAGACATCGAGTATAAGTGTATAACAAACCTGAGCGAGAGTGATGTTGCATATTATAGCTGTATTTGCATTTCCACCAAGTGCAGGTTGTAGAATGCGAGTAAGCTTACTGTCTCTATATGGAACATGACTCCTACAACATATGCAAGAAAAACCCAAACTACTAATTGAAGTAGAGACGCAACCATAAAGCAAGCAGGGAATAAAGAACTTTGAGAACCTACCCTTGGCTCTCAGCACCTTCACTCAACTTCTTGATAACAGTTCCAAGAGTCAACAAGCTTTTGTTAATATGGGAACCTTCTTTTAAGCGAACACCCTCTGCACCTGTTTTTGCAACACGCTCCGAACCAGCAAGATCCACAAGGTTCTGGAGCAAGGAAATGCAGGTCAGTGGGCATGAGTAATAAGAAACTAACAGAAAGCTAATTAGCATGCATGAACAATTTTGCAAGACAGTCCAGAGAAATTCATAAAAATTAAGAATGACTTAAAAAGAAAAGGCTGTGATGTAAAAACTCATTTGGAAAAAGAGGCTCGTACCAAAACAGAAACACGAACAGCATCACAAGAATTTTCCACCTCTCCATCCTCTAGTCTGTCTCGACTCTCAATTATCTAGATATTGAAATTGAGGTGGGTTAGACTGTGTGCTGGCATTATTTATGGAAACAAATGTGGCCCAAGAATTGTACCATGCGAAATATTGTATGAGACCTACTACTATGTAGATTCATATTTGTTTCTCCAATGTGGCGATGATCTGCAAATAACATTGATAAATATAGAAGAGATAATTGAGATTATAACATTCACATTGGAAGCAACTCAGCACAGACACAGAAACATCTTTTATGTTACCCGCTACTGTATTAGCAAACAGTAATTACTACACAAAATAGGTGGCGCATTAATGTGAATACTTTAATGTTTGTGCCTCAAAATTGTATGATTGTATCTAGAATCTACAGCGCTACTTAGAAGCAGAAAGTTGAGTTACATTAACTATTTCAGAATCTGTTCAAAAGTATTCTGCATAACACACAACAATCAGGCAATAAGCACATAAGATTTATAAAGAAGCATTGTTAGGGAAGATAAAAACATACTTTCTCCAAACTCCATAAAATCGAGGACCTGCTCAGGAGTTGCTACAATCTCTTCCCTTAATCCAGCAACAAAAATTCCACGCTGGAAAAGGCAGTTGCATGAAGTAAGTTCTCTCCATTGCTATACAAAGTGATCATTGATTACATTCAGCTTATGTAACAGCCAATATTACCTCAAGGCTCTCATGAATCTGTAGTCTTCGATGCTCGGGAGCTAACAAATCATTTATTTCCTCATTATAAATCTCCATATAGGACATCCTCAATAGGAACTCCCTGTCTGTATCCTTTGAATCGCAAAATTTTGAGTTCATGAGATAAGGGCAATGATGAAAATGTGAAGTACATTAGTTGGCACCACTATGAGATGTCGGTTTCATTTAAACCCCCCGCATTTATTCAGTTTATAAACAATCCCTAATAAAAGTCATTCAACTAAACAACTGAGTAAGCAAATGGGATCACCATAGAACAACCTGGGGAGATCCCACTTGTATTGTAAAATATATCTAATACCTCTTGTATCGTATTGAAGAGATCTCGGACAGCAAGTGGGATCACACCGGGTTCACTAGAAGAGCCTCGCATTGTGTGTGTTTTCCCGCTGCTAGTTTGCCCGTAAGCAAAAACAGTTCCTATCCAACAAGCAAATCACAGTAGTTTATCAGTGATAACAACTGCAAATATGTTCCAAATGTAAACCTAATTTCAAATAACCGTGAACAGTGAACCTAGTGAACTACTGAACTCCAATTAAATTGACTAACGATAAAATTTGGACAAGCTGCAGGAGGAGGAGGGTTTGGTACCATTGAATCCACGAACCGCAGCACCGACAATTTCCCTGGTACGAGCTTCATAGACATCCCTGGTGATACAATCTTCTCCAAAAATCCGGTCTAGTATAACACGAGAATTTTGTTTAGAATAAAATTCGAGCATCGTGAGTGCAATTTGGCAGACAAACTCCAGAAAACTGGCAATTGGCTTACCGAATTCGAATTTGTGAGGCTGGTTGGGGTAAAAGATGGAATTGTCGCAGATCCGCCATGGACTAGACTTCGCATCCTCCGGCGAAAGAGGCCGTGCCCTTACGGTGACGTAGATTCTCTCCATTTCTCAATCTTCTCCTTCGACCCTTAACGTTCGGGAGGAAGAAGAGAGCAACGAATTCTTTTCAGTCGCCCAGTGCTCTTCGAAAATTCAAAGTCTCTTCTTTTTCCCGCCTTTGATTACTTGAGAAAGTCTTGCACGGCTGCAAAGGAACTAATGAGAAATGCTTAGTTTACACGGATATTTGTTATGTTAGTAATTTCAATTTGAGAAGAACGAGCCTCTCGAGTACTTCTTTTTTAACCAAATATTAAATAGGCTTTTACTAATTATTAATAAAATTTTAATTTTATATACAATTAATAAGAGGATTATAAGAGTAATTACTAAAATAAATCACTATAAAATCACCCAATTGGATTCACAGGCCATCTAAATTAGATTCCATGAAACCGTAGCCTATTTTGTGATTGGAAATCGTCGTGTTTCTTCCATTTACTCGCAGGCGAAATTGAGCGAATCCGAGAGTCACCAGCTCCAACCGGAAGAATCGCAAAAAAAACTGTCACAGTAACTCGTCGGATATGGAAAAGAAGGCAACCGGGAAGAAACCTCTCCGGATCTGGAGAAGGACCCTTGGAACACTTCGCGGTAGTCCAGGTTTTTCGAATTTCATCTTTAAGTGCCAATATAGTCTCTACCAATTTCAGACTTTTTTTATGAACGACAGTTTGTTCAAAATTGATAGCATACCAGATTGTCGCTGAATTCAATTGACGTGACGAAATATTTGTGTCTAAATTACTCAATTTGTCGACTACAACGAAGACAAACGAAAAAATGAAGCGCGGACTACAACGGAGACGAACGACAGTTTGCTTTTATATTGCTCTTGTTTTGTTGATTTTGTTTATTAATATTTGAATTTAGGTCAATTAGGTTTTTGGTCTTCGTTTGATGAACACTACGCTTTGAGAGTTGAGTTTTTATTTTGTTCTGGTATCTAATTGGACATTGTTTTGCAAGTGCAGGTGTACAGAAGGTGATTGGGTGGGCTCTGAGTTTTTGTTCTAGTATCTAAGGGGTCGTTTGGTATCGATACCCTGATTAAAGGTATCAGGTATGGGGCATGAGGTATGCATATCAAAGATATGGATATCAATCTGATATATGATATCCTGATATCATGTTTGGTAGATATCAGATATCAGATTGAGCAAGAACAAAACAAAACGATAGGCTATCTCAGTGAAGATCGAAATGAGGGAGATCAACAGAGGGAAGATCGATAGGCTATCTCTACTTCTTTTGAAGGAGAGCAAAGACTGTTTAGCAATTTGTCTGCTATTCATCATCCCAATTTCAGCCCTATCGATGTGCTTCCATATATCATATTTGCTCTCTTTCACAAACCCTAAATTTGAGTAGGGCGGGCAACAGTGGCGGCTCCTTCCTCTGGTCGGCGGCAGTAGCAGCAGGCGGTCGACGGTCGGCGATGGCTCTCCCGATTGGCAGAGGCATGAGGTAGGAGAAGGTGTTGATGCTCTCTCCTGAGTATTTGTGAGAGGAAGAAAAGAAAGGAAGAGAGAAATGTCGAGAGAAGGAAGGGAAAGAAAGATTTGATACCTCCAAATATATTCCGGTATCAAAATGGAGAGGTTGGGAAGAAATTGGATATCATGTATCAAAATGATACCGATACCTGGAAAATGTCAAACAACAGGTATGGGTATGTGTATGGGTGATAACCATACCCATATCTTTAATTAAGATATCAATACCAAACAACCCCTAACTGGACATTCGCACGTTCGCTTTTTTTTTTTCTAGTATTTAACTGGACACTGTTCTAGTTTTGTTTATTTTGTTATAGTATATAACTGGACATTGTTGTAGTATCTAACTGGAACAATATGTTTGATGAACAATACATCGTCTTTCTATTTTTTCTAAAGTACCGGTTAGTCTAATATATTGTGTATACGACCGACCTTTAGCTTGTGTAACCTAAAATTGTGTAAACAACGGATCGAAATTATGTATTAATCCTTTGAACTAATGTTGTATAAATGACGGACTTTGGGCTTGTGTAACCCGACATTGTGTAAACAACAGACCGTAAATCGGGCCTTGTGTAAATCGAGAAAATCGAGCCTTGTGTAAATCGATTCTTGTGTAAATCGAGGCTTGTGTAAATCGTTTGTAAATCGAGGCTTGTGTAAATCGTTTGTAAATCGAGGCTTGTGTAAATCGATAGGGCTTATGTAAAAAATCGATAGGCTTGTGCAAATCGAGATGACGACTTGTGTAAATCGAGACGACGGCTTGTGTAAATATATAAGTTTTGTGTAAATCGAGACGACTTGTGTAAATCGAAAGAGGTCTTGGTAATTACAATTTTTTGTAAAATCGAATGTGTAACACTAGTTTGTGTAAATATATAGGTTTTGTGTAAATCGAGACGATTTGTGTAAATCCAAAGAGGTCTTGGTAATTACAAATTTTTGTAAAATCGAATGTGTAACACTAGTTTGTGTAAGTATAGATTAAGTATAACTTTTTTTAAAATAACAATAAATTAGTAAGTTCAATTAGTCTAGCTGGTATAAGGGTAGGAGAGAGGTTTGACATCTAGAGTTTGAACCCCACATCTTTATAACTAATTAAGAGGAGCCTAACTAAATGGCCTTGTTGATGCTCAATTATAGTAGAGGCCTACTTCCCCATTTTATCCTTTCAATTTTTAGGGGCTCAAGCTCAATCTATTTAATAAAGTCCAACTCACCCAAGCTACACAATCTCAGGCTCAAATCGAGCTACACAAGGTACGTCGAAGTGAATTACACAAAAGCTTCGAGGTACACAAGGTACGTCGAAATACACAAGGCTCGATTTACGTCGAGATACATAAGTTACGTCGATTTTACAAAAAAAATGTAACTACCCACTACCTCTTTTGATTTACACAAGTTGTATCGATTTACCCAAGTCGTATCGCCTTACACAAATCGTATGGATTTACACAAACACTATTGATTTAAAAAAAATCAAGCCCAATCGAGTTACACAAACACTATCGATTTACACAAATCAAGCCCAATCGAGTTACACAAGTCAAGCCCAATCGAGTTACATAAACACTATCGATTTACATAAACATTAACGATTTACACAAATCAAGCTCAATCGAGTTACACAAGTCAAGCTCAATCGAGTTACACAAGTCAAGCCCAATCGAGTTACACAAATCCAACCCAATCGAGCTACACAAGTCGAATCTCAATCGACCGAATCAAGTTACATAATTCAAATTCCAATCGAACGAAAAAAAAAGCAATTATTAATTTAATGACGATTAGTAGAACATAAATAAAATAAAAAATAAAAATCCAACTTAATTATATAGATGTTGTACGTAATTCACTCAAAAATACATACTCTCTGTGTAAATAAAGGCTCATGGGCCGAGTAATGTAAGGTCAGACAACCCCATGTCGTTGCTAAATTTCTCAAGAAAAAAAAAATCAAACCTTCAGCAATAAAAAGACGGTAAAAGACAAACTGGTTAGGAAAGAAATCAAACTTTCAGCGACGGCGGCATATATGTTTTTCTCCAGCGTCGTTCTTCTAAGTTCCGGTGAAGCCTCGGAACAGGCGGTAGCATGTGAGTGGGAGGAAATTGAGGCCGGTCTTCTTCGTTGGCGGCACTGTGTAGTCGAGACGGTCTTCTTCGTTGACGGTATTGTGCAGGCGAAGCGGTCTTCTTTGTTGGTGGCACTTTGTAGGTGAGGCGGCTACCCGACAGACTCAATGGCGGCAGGGCAACGACAACAATGTCTCCCGGCGAGCTTGACGACAGTTTCTTCTCCCCACTTGTTTTCCATAGGCGATCTTCTTCGTTGAATGAAACCTAACCGCTAGCGGCGCGACAAGGTGGGCATATGGTAGCCAGGCAATTTCGGTGAGCTTTCGTTCTTCTCCCCATATGTCTTCTTTGGCTGCGGCATTGAGAAGAATGGGTTTTAATTTGCTAGGATTTTGGATAAGCTTAAGCCTTTATATATAGGATTTTTATCTCTCAAATTCTCTCTTTTACCTCTTTAAATAACTGTTTTTAGAATTAAAAACTAATCTAAAATTAAGAGGCCCAATTATTATTTGGTTTACAAAAAGGACTTTAGAGCCCCATTCTTTTTTTTTTTTTTTAGCCGTTAATATATTTTGTAGTCTTTTAGGGTACATTTTAACCTAAAGTTTATTGTAAATTTAGTATCTGAAATAACTAGCTCGATTTTTTAATAAGCTTGTTCAACGTTTGGAAAATACAAGCTTATTAATTATCATAGCTTACTTAAATGTAAAATTACCAAACTCTTTGATGTCGCCATTAAGAATTGGAAGCTTCACTAAATTGACGTGCATAATGCGTTTTACATGGCGACCTTGATGACGTATATATGCGCCCCGACAGGCTTTCGTACCCAACACCCACAGTCGGTATGCAAACTCCATAAATCGTTGTAAGGCCTGAAACTAGCTCATCGATGTTGGTTCGCAAAATTATCTCAAGCTCTAAAAACGTATGGTTTTCAACAATCCTTATCTGATTACGCTTTATTTTATTTTACTCACGGATCTATTGAATTGTATATTCTAGTTTATGTTGATGATCTAATTAGTTCTAGAAATGACGGCACCGCGGTGACCAAGTTCAAATCTTATCTCAGTTCATGTTTAAAATGAAAGACCTAGGTCCGTTGAAGTACTTCCTCGGAGTGGAAGTCACTCGTTCCCCGTCCAGTATCTATCGTTGCCAACGCAATACGCCCTTGACATCATCACTGAAGTTGGTCTTTTAGATGCAAAGCCACCTAAGTTCCCCATGGAGTCCCATCGTAAACTCACCCAACCTCCACAATGCCAAGCCCTACCAGCGGTTCAATGGACATCTCATCTACATGTGTTTCACACGATCGGAACTTGCATACTCAATTCACATATTGTCTCAGTTTGTGCAGCAATCAAACGTTGATTGTTGGCATGTTGCGCTCCACATCTTTCGGTATCTAAAAGGTCCTCCCGGCCAAGGAATAATGCTTCAATCTAATGCCTCTCCTCATCTCAAAGGGTAGTGTGATTCCGACCATGCCGTTTTCCCCTCACCCGACGCTCCCTATCTGGTTGGATCGTGTTCCTCGGCTCCTCTTTGATCTCATGGAAGACAAAGAAGCAAGACACGGTCTCTTGAGCATCCGCGAAAGCCGAATATCAAGCCATGACTTCCCTTACTTGTGAGCTAAAATGGCTCAAAGGCCTGTTACATGATTTAGGCATCAATCATACTCAACCATTTCATATCTCTTGTGAGTTGTGATAGTCGATCTGCGCTTCATATTGCCAAGAATTTCGTCTTCCGTTAATGAACAAAATACGCAGAATTCGACTGTCATTTTATCCGCGATGAGATCATTCGGGGTAATCTTCAACCCTCCTATGTTCACCCAACCATCCAATTGGTGGACATATTCACGAAAGCTTTGAGCAAAACTCACTCCCTACGTCTTCTTGGCAAACTGGGCATCCAAGATTTGCATGCTCCAGCTTGAGGGGATAATGAGATATGCTTTAGTCTATACAAATTTACATAGATCTCTTATCTTAGGCTAGAAAATGTTGTGGTTATTATATGTCCTCTTATTTAGCTGTCAAGATATTTTGTAGCCTTTTAGTCACGCTTGATTAACGTCTTAGTTTGTGTATATTAGAGCTTTCTCACGTTTGGAATAAAACAAGAATACATACACACGTTTGAGCATAATTTCAATCATGTTATCAAGAACTAAGGAAGCATCGACATCGAGTGACTTTGAGACCCGGGTGAAACCCGAAGTTACCGTCAACAGACCCCGATCCGATATCCGATAGACAAGTCGTAGTATAAGGGCCCGTAGTATAAGGGCCCGTTTGGAGTTAGGTATGAATCATTTTCAAAACCGGCATGTTATCTAATTATTAAAAAACCACGTTTGCCTAACTGATAAAAGGAAATGGTGGAGGTTTTTAACACACAAAAAACATAACTAATTTTTATTTCTTAAACATTTTCATTTCACCCTCTAGTCAAACCTCTCCTTCGAGTTTACTCTTCTTTCAAATCATAAAAAAACGAAAAATGACTGCAATAACTCATTTGCAATTTTCCTTATTGAAACAGACAAATTCGTGTTATATATCGAGATCACAAGTCGAACATATATAGTTAGTTATTGACGCTGGAAGTCAAATGTAAGCCAAACAAACCTTCCCTGTTACCGTTCTTATTCAAAAAGAAGCAGCTACAATCTGCAAATTTCAAAAGAGAGTCCTCAAATAACTCAGAAACTCGATCAAATTTCACAACACAACAGGAAAAACAGGCAGTATAAAACGAATGTATACGAGTCGTCGCAAGCCAATCGACCAAACCACGTTCAAGTACCGTCATCACAAGGTATAGACGCCAATAAACGGCATCATAACAGAACCAATCCACAGCTTCCCATCCTTCTCTTCAACTTCACTAATAAACCTCATGTTCTTCCCTTGAGCATCTTCAAGAATCTCCAAAACTCGCCCTTCCTCACTAAGCTTCATAGCTGTTGCGTGAGGTTTTCCGCTCACCAACAAACTATGCAGCTGCTTAAACCCGAGAGGAAGCCTCACAAGCGTCTCACCAACCCCACGACTTGACAGAATCCAGCTCGGAATCATTCCTTTCTTGGCGTGCAAAGCTACCCAAAACTCGCCATCAGCATTCCTCCTGATGTTGTCCGGGTACCCGGGCAGCTCAATGAATGTCTCCATGGTCCCTGCCTTGTGCCCCGCAAGCCAGTACCTTAAAACCCGACAGCTAGTTGTTTCTGCTACGAGAATAAAGGTCCGATCTTTGCTTAGAGCCACTCCGTTCGCAAATGCAATGCCCCTGTGCAAGACTGTCACTTGTTTGCTTGACTTGTCGTATTTTAGTAGCCTTCCTGTCTTATCCCCGCCAAAGATTGACACGGCAAATTGCCTGAACAAGCCAGAAATCGATTCAATTTACGAAAACCTTAAACATGACAATATCTATATTGAAATTGAATCTAGACACCTTCTTCTATAGGTTGTGCTTGTATCAGTGAAGTAGATAACGTCTTCTTTCTCATCAATGTCCATGTCATTAGTGAAGTACAGAGGTTTGCCTTCTACTTCTGTAACTACAGGAGTGGCAAGACCGCCTTCTGGACCCACTACATAAAGGCCAAGGTATGCATCAGCTATGTATAGATCTCCTGTCTTCTTGTCAAACTTAATTCCTAACGGTCTTCCACATATATGCTCCATTTCAGGGGCAAATGGGAGAATACACTCCTTCCTTGAATACAAACAGGATAATTGTTTAGCTCAAATTGATATTGGCACCCAACAATTTGAGAGTAATCTTAATGTAAACATAACAGGAAGTAGGATTAAAGCTGCAAAGACAAAGTTGAACTAGCAACCTGCACACCCACCAACTGTTCGATAAAATGCCTAAAAGAAGTTTGGTAGGTAGATTATACCTATGAGAAGAAGTGAAGGCAAATTCTTTCCAAACGCGTTCATCAGGAACCCACTTAAGAATACGGCCATCGGCGACGCCGGTGTATGGGCCATCGCCATTGGGGTCGAAAGCCAAGCTCTCAGGGCCGACAGCGCCGGGTACAGGGATGATCTCGGCGGCGAGAAGGCTGTTGTGAGCGTTTGGAAGTGAAGGGGGTAGGAACCAGCTGGGTAAATTGAAAGAGAGGACGAGGGAAAGCAGAGCTATGAGAACTCCAGCTCTTGCAACCTCCCAATTCATGGCTGCTGTTACTCTGTTTCTCTGCTCTGCACACTTGAAGAAGGAGATTAATATAAATGGAGGAAGAAGGTATGGGTTTGCAATTTGTGAACCCCACGTGAATTGTTATGAATGTATTGAACTTACCCCCAAAGAACCAAAACTCCATACCTAACCCTAGTCAATTAAATTATCAAAAACACGTTCAGAAAATCATAGAAAATCATTAAGGACATGTTTGGTATTTAGAAATTGATATCCGATATTTTTTTAATTGAACGTTCCTAGCTCATTATCAATTTGCAATCTTTATAGAAGAAGCCGATTCCGTCAGTTTGCAATCCCTTTCCTCTTTCGATCTCATCTCTTCCAGCAAGGTTAGTGGAGCAATTTTGGTTGTATGGACATATATTTACGGACCTGTTTTACTGTTTACATTCTTTCAGTTTTTTCTGTTTCTGGGCAATTTATTTACATATTGAGTAACTAATACTGCTATGCTTACATTTGCTCTAATTTGTGAATTGTATATTGCAACATTAGTTGTGAAGCTTGGCAAGTAACAGAAACGTCAGAACCTCATTTTTGTCTGTGTGAACTGTGAAGGAATCTTATATTAGGGTTTGGTTGAGGTAAAGTTAGAAAGGTATGATACTTGTTTAAAAGGATTCTGGTGCCTGCTTTGCCTATATATTGGAAAGACAGCTTCTTGGCAACTAACAGAAACGTTAGAAAGTTAAAATACTGTCCTTCAGGCGCTGCTTAGTCGAGTAGGATAGACCCCAGATATCAGCCATGGTGTGCTTGTAGAAATGGTAGAACACCTATAAGCAAAACTTCTTCATTGTATTTTCCAATGTAGTTAAGTTACACACTCATAGGTTCCGGTAATGAACAATCCTTCGCTTCCGAATGCCCTCAACGAGTGTTAGAGCTCGCTAGTACACTCATAGCATCCAAGTTTATGTATGGGTTTATTTATGATTTTCGGTATGCTGTTGCAGGACAAAGCATTGGTTGCACTAGCTATTGAAGACAAGAAGAGACAGTATGCTGTTGCAAAGAAATACCTTGAAGATGTGTACGCCACGGCGGTACTTTGTGTTGATATTGTAGCATCATGTGTGTTTTTGTCAGATTCCTATACATCAAAAGACAATACAAAACGTCTAACACCTCATGTCGGGGACACTCTCAGCCACACATGGGCTCCCACTCTAAACTCTAGAGGTCTACGCCTCCTATCTGCATATGACTTCTGACGGCTCTGGGAAGTCAACATCCGCTCTTTAATCAGTGCTACTCGAGCAACATCATCCTGAATCTGATCAGGTGTCAAACCACTAACACTCCTCTGCTCATCTCAGCATAACGGAGTACGACATAACTGTCCATATAATGCCTCATATGGGGTCATGCCAATAGATGCATGTCAGCTGTTGTTGTATGAGAACTTAACAAGTGGGAGATGATCCGTCCACACTTGTCCCCAATCCAACACACAAGTTCGCAGCATATCCTCCAGTGTCTTAATGGTCCTCTCTGACTGACCATCTGTCTGATGATGGAACGCAGTCGTGAAGTGCAAACTCGTCCCCAGGGCAGTCTGAATCTGTTGCTAAAACCTCGAGGTAAATCGTCCATCTCTGTCTGAGACGATCGTCCTCGGTATACCATGGAGTCTCACTATCTGCCTAGTGTACTCCGCAGCTAATCTGCTCACCGGCCATGTCTCCCGAATAGGAATGAAACGTGCCGTCTTCTTCAATCTGTCCACTATAACCCAGATAGCATCAAAACTCCGGCTTAGTCTCAGCCCACTCACAAAGTCCATGGTGACGTCCTCCCACTTCCTCTGTGGAACAGGAAGTGGATGGAGCTCACCTCCAAGTCTACTATGCTCTATCTTGACCTGCTGACAAGTCACACACTGCGCTACAAATCTGGTCACATCGGGCTTCAGGCCTCCCTTCAATAGGAATGTCTCAAGTCCTGGTACATCTTAATCGTACCTGAGTGTACTGAATAAGGCGTATAGTGAGCCTCCTGTAAAATCCTCTGACGTAGATCCGCATCACCGGGTACACAGACGCGATCGCGGCGTCTCAATACTCCATATGCTCCTAGAAGGAACTGTGGTGCCTCATCTCGAGACATCCTATCTCGTATCCTCATCAGTGTCGGGCAGGTCTCCTGCTTCTGTTGGATCTCACCCGACAGATCAGGAAGAACCTCTAACATACGCAGCTGGGCATCCTCATCAGGAAAATGGATGTCCAACTCTAACCAGATCAGGTCTCTCTGTAACTGATGTTGAACTGTCAATCTCGCAATCGCCTGCTCTCGAGCCGTCTTCCTGCTCAGGGCATCGGCGACAACGTTCGCCTTTCCTGGATGATACAAAATCTCTAAATCAAAGTCCTTGATTAGCTCGAGCCACCTACGCTGGCGGTTATTCAATTCCCGCTGCGTGAAAATGTACTTCAGACTCTTATGGTCTGTGAAGATCTGACATGTAGCACCATACATGTAATGTCTCCAGATCTTCAGTGCATGAACTGCCGCTGCCAACTCCAGATCATGAGTCGGGTAGTTCTCCTCATACGTCTTTAGCTGTCTAGACGCATATGCTATCACTCTGCCCCGCTGCATCAATACACATCCCAAGCCTAACTTGGATGCATCACTGTATACCACAAAATCCTATGTACCCTCTGGCTGTGCCAAAATAGGAGCAGAAGTCAGACGTCTCTTCAGCTCCTCAAAACTCTACATACACTGATCAGACCATATACAAATCTGGTAGTCTTCCTCAACAAACTTGTAAGTGGACGGGCAATCACAGAAATACCTCCACAAAGCGTCTGTAATAACTGGCTAGGCCAAGGAAACTACGTACTTCCTTGACGTTCGTTGATGTAGTCCAAGCTGCTACTGCCTCAATCTTGGCCGGATCCACCTTAATTCCTTCGGCTAATACAACATTGTGAGAGCCCTTTCCTTTCGGACCGAGATCGGACCATAGCCGAGATTGGCTTTGGCCCGAGATTGGCCTTTCCGCACCCGCGGGCTTGACCACCCCCCCTGCGGATTCCCGCCCCTGCGGCTCATGGGACCGCCCCTGCGGTTTCCGGCGGCTGCAGCCGGTTTTGTTGACTCTTTGACCATGCTTTACCTTCTCCTTTCCTTTCTTCTTAAGCCTCTTTTGTGGCTCGTGAGCAAGGGTTTCCATTCCTTTCCCCAGCCTTACGTCCTTCTTGTTTCTCCTTCATCTCCTTGATCTTGTGTGTGAGTTCTCTTAGAGTTTGCAAAGGGGTTGTGGTGTGGCTTTGCTGAGATTGTTCTTATGTATGTTGCTGAGCTTGTGATGCCAACTGAGAGTGTGTTGTGCTTCCCTTGAGTGATTCCAGCAGTTGAGGTGAGCATCTTGCTTCTCCTTCCTTTCTTTCTTTCTTGTTCTTCCCTCCTTAGCTTAGGATTAGATGAATGAATCATAGAGTGATGTTGGAATATGTATGTGTGTGTATGTATGTGACTATGGAAGAGGGTAGACGTGAGTTGATCACGTGAAGAGCCAAAGAGAAGCCGCGAGATTTCATTCTACACTGTCGCCGCCCCCGCGGCCAGAAGTCACCGCCCTTGCGGAAGACGTGTCGCAGCGCCAGCGCCTTGCCTGCGTTACCTGCATCCCGTGTCACCGCCCCACGGCTGAGTGCCTCCGCGCCCGCGGTTGCCTGCGTTCCGCCCCTGCCTCCTAAGTTCACGTAGGTGCGTCTTGTCCCGGGACTACCTATAGTTAGGTAGTTCCTTACCTTTCTAGTATGAGGGAACTAGTATCATGCTAGGTATCGGTTTATGATGAGTATGATATAGATATTCCGGTTACGGCCTTGAGGTTATGAGTTGAATTTGATCCCTTATGGATCCCTTGGGTCTAGGTGTGACCCTTTGTATGTGATAGGATTGTGATATATATATGTGTGTCTGGTATAGGCTGTGTTGTCCTCCAGTTGGAGTGGACGTTTTTGGGAATTGTTCGTAGCGAGATACTTCTGAGATCGAGGTAAGTCCATAGGACTTACTTTGCTACTATCCTTATATTGGATGTATGCTTGAGTGGTGTGTGTTATGTGCTTTACAACATGTGTTATTATTTTGGTCACCGACCTATGTTATATTGACCGCCCATTGTAGTGGTTGTGATAACCTTTCCCTTTCATCCCGTAGTGGAGTCTGGGAGGTTCTCTGTAGTCAGGCCAGATCTGGTATAAAGGAAGGCCCCTCACCATTCCCACAGGGTACACGGGAGGTGTGCTGATACTACTCCAGCTGGTTAGAGTACTCAGAGGCGGGGATTATATTCCTCGTGTCACCTATCTTCATATATATCTATTTATACGATTGAATGATTCAACTTATTAAAGATAATAAACGGGGTAAATGTTTGATATCATGCTGAAGTGTTTATCATTTCTGAGGCGTGTTTGTGCTTTAGCATCTTCTTATATATGTGTATAGTTAGCTAACAGTTTCATACCGTGTTGTAGATCCCTCGCAGGTTAGGAGAGCTGCGGAGTGATCCGGAGGGGTGATCTGCTGAGGGTTCTGTACACGGGGCATATTCGTGGGGTTTTTGAGATTATCATTATTGTACGGATTTCAGTTTGACTTTGTACTCAGGAGTACTCTGTATTATCCTTTTGACATATATATATATATATATATATATATATATATATATATATATATATATATATCAGTTTTTATGTTTTGTTTTAATCTGTTGGTGCCTTGTTGTAAGATTCAGTGAGGTTGTTGTTAGGCTAGGGCCAGGATCCATTGTGAGATCCTAGCCCAGTAGCACTTCGAGTCCTACGGATTCGGGGTGTTACAAACATGACCCAGGAATGCTACATCTGGCATCCAGAACTCACACTTAGAGAACTTAACATAAAGTTCTCTATCCCATAAAACCTGCAACACAATCCTCAGCTGTCCTGCATGCTCCTCTCTATTGCGAGAGTACACCAACATGTCATCTATGAAGACCACCACAAACTGATCCAGGAAGTCTATGAAGATGTTGTTCATCAACTCCATAAAGACTATTGGGGCATTCGTAAGCCCAAATGGCATCACTACAAACTCGTAGTGTCCATATCTGGTCCGGAATGTTGTCCTGTGCACATCATGCTCTCTCACCCTCAGTTGGTGATACCCTGAGCGCAAGTCAATCTTGGAGAATATTGTCGCTCCTTGAAGCTGAGCTAACAAATCATCAATATGAGGCAGTGGATACTTGTTCTTGATGGTCACCTTGTTCAGCTCTCTATAATCTATACACAACCTCAACGATCCGTCCTTCTTCCGTACGAAGAGGACAGGTGCTCCCCATGGGGACTCGCTAGGGCAAATGAAGCCCTTCTCAGCCAACTCCTCGAGTTGCTTCTTCAGTTCCAACATCCCGACAGGCGCCATCCTGTATGGGGCCTTCGAGATAGGTCTTGTACCAGGCTCTAAATCAATGCCAAAATCTACACTCCGCCCTGTCGGCAGAAAATAGCCCTATGACCTGGCCGGCCACAAGTGTAGCACATCATTGTCTGCCTCTTGCACTCTGGCCGCATATGTTCATACCTACCACAGTTGTAACACTGTTGTCCCTTATCTGTAGCTAATGCAGATGAGGGATGACTCGGGCGGCTCTGGCCTCGCCCTGAACCAACAACTCCACCAGTATCCTGCTGAGATGAAACTCCACCCCATCTATAGAAAATCTCCATGTGACCTTGCCTGCCACAAGTAGAACAAGTTACTAACGGATTCGTACACGCTGGTCGTAGATGTCCAGGATCATCACAGTTAAAACACCGTCGACCCGTAGCTGCAACCAGTGCAACTGCGGGGTAACTTGGACGTCTTTGATTTAGTTCAGAACTAATAACCCCACCAGCACTACTGGTCTGCCCAGTCCGCTGTCTCTTTCCAGGCCTTCTATGCTCCTCTGGAACTTGAGGAATCTCAACATGTGTCGATATAACTAGCACCTGGGTAACTCCATGGGATCTCCTAAATGATCCCTCCTGTACTGGCAGGTCCGGGGTAGGTCTACCTTCTCTGGCCGCTTCCTCCACTTGCCTGATATATGCGCGGAAATCTGGTCCCCTCATAGAGACACGATCCGAGTCATCTGACTGGACTCGTTGTGGTGTATGTCTCCCAGCTATACCGTTCTCAGTCTCAGGAACAACACTCTCAGCAGCAACCTCACGAACCTCCACCGCTGCAGGTGGATCAACAATGGGAATCTGACTATGTCCTACGTCTACTGGAGGAAGAGGGGATCTATCCCTACCTCGTCCATCTGCAGATACAGCTCTAGTCTGAGCCATCTGCAGAGCATAAACCTAACTTAAAAGGCTATATATATGCCATATGTATAGATATATATCAAATCAATCACAACAGAATATCTATATATATCTATACTATCGAGATCTTCAGAGGGGCGATGGCTCACGTACACGATATCCCAAAACATTTGTACTTATTTCAAAACCAAAACCTTTTGAAAAGTCAGACCCTTTCGGGTTCTGTTTATTTATCTATTCGACCTTTATCGCAAATTGCAAGTGCCATTGTTGTCAACCTCGCTCTGATACAAACTTTGTAACACCCCAAATCCGTAGGACTCGAGGTGCTACTAGGCTAGGATCTCACAATGGATCATGACCCTAGCCTGACAACAAGTTCACCGGATCTTACAACATGACACATATAGATTAAAACAAAACATATAAACTGATATATATATATATATATATATATATATATATATATATATATATATATATATATATATATATATATATATATATATATATATATATATCAAAAGGTAATACAGAAGAACCGTTGAGTACAACATAAACATGTATCTGTACATATAAAAACCCAATAACCCACGATAACAACCCCAGTGTACGAAGCCCTCAGCGGATCACCCCTTTGGATCACTCTGCAGCTCTCCTAACCTGCAAAGAATCTACAAGTTGTCACGGCCCTACAATGGGCAGTCACTAAACCATAGGTCGGTAATCATCACTACGTATGCTGTAAAGCAGATAACACACACACCACTCATGCACACATCCAATATAAGGATAGTAGCTAAGTAAGTCCTATGAACTTACCTCAATCTCAAAAGTAGTCTCAAACCCGATCAACTCCAACTTTGGAGAACAACAGTGCCTAATAACAAGACATAACAATATATCAACTCATATCCATCAAAGGGTCACACCTAGACCCAAGGGATCCATAAGGATCATATCCTAACTCATAAACCTCAAAGCCATAACCGGCATATCTCTATATCATACTCATCATCATTCTAACCTCATACACGTACCTAGCATGCTACTAACTCGCTCATACTAGGAAAGGAAAGGATGTACCCAACTCTAGGTAGACCCGGGACAAGACGCACCTGCGTGAAAAGAGAGACGCAGGGGCGGAGTAAGGCAAACCGCGGGCGCGGCAAGGCTCGGCCGCAGGCACGGTGACAGGGCCGCAGGCAAGCACAAGCGCTGGAACAGTGGCCGCGGGGCGGCAGCTTCCGGGCGCGGGTGCGGTGACAGGGTTCCCGCAGGGGCCGCTTCGCTGGACCGCGGGGGTGGCGACAATGCAGAGAGTGATCCCGCGGTTCCTCTTCGGCTCTTCACATGATCAATTCACGTCTTCACCATTCCAAAGCCACATACAATCATATACATACACACTCTAACATCAACATACACCTTACATGCATCTAATCCTAAGCTAGGCAAAGGAAAACCAAGAAAGGAAGAAGAGAAGAAGAAGAAGAAGACATACCACACTTGTGGTCCTAGGCTGTAGAAGATCAACCACACACTGTCCATTGGCTCTCAAGCTCAGCCACAACACTCAACAACATCAACAACAAGACCACACAACTTCCTTGCCAAAACTCAAAGAAACACTCAAGAAGAGATCAAAGGAGAAATAAGGAGGAAGAAGGACGTGAATGCAGTTGGGGAGATGAAGAATGAAGAAACCCTTCATCCTAAGGTAAGGGAAAGGTTAAGAGGCAAGAAGAGTAAAGCACGGGTCAAGAGTCAACAAAGTCGTCTGCAGTCACAAGAAACCGCAGGGGCGGTTCCCTGAGCCGCAGGGGCGGAAAGCATCACGAGGCGTAGGGGCGGCTCCCTATGCTCGTAGGGGCGGCTAAGGCCAAAACTGGCTCCAAAAACTAAGGCTCTTACAATATATATATATATATATATATATATATATATATATATATATATATATATATATATATATATATATATATATACAAGAAATAATATTATAACTAAATTAAATAGTGTATATAAGAAATTTATGTTGTAATATGATTTATAATTCCTAAGTAATATTTTGGTCTATATACATATAGTAATATTTGAAATCAACAAAGTTTTTATTGTGATTAAATTTATTTGTTATATAATTGGTCTAATTGGTTGACTCAATTCTAAGATAACAAAATAATAAAATATTAAAGTAAATAATACTCAGTTAGTAACCCGTCTAAATAAAATAGTGTGAGTATATGAGTAAAAAATAGTTTATTTATAAATAAAAAAAGAATCCGTTAAACATTCGAATATTGGAAACTCATAAGAATATTTGAATTAAAAGTTGTTACTATACTTTTCTTGAAGTAAAAAATAAATCAATTGCAAATAATTTTACAATTAAAAAGTTACAATGTATAGATATAAACAATAGTGTAACTTTTTAATAAGAGTATTTGATTTAAAATTGATGGAATAAATTTTGCAAATTCTCCATAGAAAGGGGTGTGAGACTTGGAAACTCATAAGGTAAGATAAATTATACCCCTTGTCAAAATTATAAGCTATAAACATCAATGATATAAACATCAATGAGTTTAATTAGTCTAAGTAGACCAATGTCCTCATTTTTCACGAGGTTGAAACTATATCCCCATCGTCACTGCGGATGAAGGACAAAGTGAATGGATCAGAAAAGATTGTAGCCACTTTATAAGTTTTTTTTTTTTGGTTAAGGGGGATGATCGGAGCCTCCGCGCATCTAGACGCGCTTTTATTTCATAGGAAATAGGGTTAAGTAGTCATCAAGCGGGGGATAGCCCGACCCCTTACATCATGATTAATCCATTTTATAACACTCTCAGGAGGGTCAAACAATACATGATAGCCTAAGGGAAAACTAAAAGCGTGGGAAGTAAGGTAATCCGCGACAAAATTTGCCTCGCGGTAGACATGACGGAAATGGATGATCCGATTCCTTTTGATTAAGTCTTGGCATTTGAGTATCAGACTGACAAGCGGGTGGCTACGGGGTATATCACTGCTTAGGAGTCTAATAACCAGTTGTGAATCCGTTTCCAGTTCCACAACCTGGTAACCACACTCCCAAGCCAACACAAGGCCATAGAGCACCCCCTATAATTCAGCCATGGGGACCGTACAAATTCCAATGTTGAGGATAAAACCCCGTTGCCACTCGCCAACATTATTTCTAATAACACCTGCAGCCATAGCCAGACCTCCATCTCTAACCGATCCATCCGTGTTGATCTTCACGCTTCCTTCCCGTGGCCTGTTCCACTTGACGTCAACTTGAGATTTGGTCTTATTACCTCCATTTTTGTGATGATCCTCCCAAGCTTTGACGTACTCATCCACCACAAACTTAACAAACGTGCTTATGTCCCCATTGAAGTTCTCACCTTTGAAGATAAGTGCATTTCTCCACTTCCACGTCCACCAAATGCTAACTGCAAAAACATCCCACCACAAGCAAACACTATTGAAAGAATTCTTAGAACAAAGGTTATATTACCTCGTATCCAGGTAGGGAAATCAGATGTGAAAAAGCTCCCGGCATTCGTATCACGTAGGAGGCGTCGCCACATCTCCTGAACGGTGTGCAGTCTCTGAAGAGGTGGCCTTCCGATTCAGGAAAAAGTTTACACCAGTAGCAAATGTCAGACGAGGCAATATGTCTTCTACATATTTCAGTATTCGTGAGTACGCCACCCTTCAAAATTTTCCATATAAAAACCTTAACTCTCTCCGGGGCGTTGAGGTCCCATACATGACTGAAGCAAACTCTGTCAACAAAGGGAGAGTTATTAGGATTGGAGATCAATTGGTACGCAGAGGACACATAGAACAAGCCATTATTTGAGGGTGACCAACTAAATTCGTCCTCGATCTCCTGGAGCCTGAAATCCACAGAAGTTCCCAACGAAGCTTCGATAGGTTTAATCGACGCAAGCTTAAGGCAAGACGAGGTTGACAGAAAGTGGCTGAAAGTTTTCCATTTCTAACCCCTACTATCATCCCAAAAATACCTCACTTTCTTATGGTTCAGGTTTGGACCAATCGGAGAGACAATAACGTTTTCGAGGGTATCTGTCAGGAGCCATCTATTCTCCCAGAAGTTGATGGAATTTCCGTCGCCTAATACCCATCTACAACCAACATTGACCACTTACTTGATCCCTCTCAAGATCCCTTTCTAAACATAAGACGGTTCCGAGTGGCAACATTGATTCACTCTGAGATACTTAGTTCTAAAGACCATGATCCCAAGCCCTTGATCCTCCATTAGGTACCTCCAGCCCAAGGCAACCATGGCCAAGTTAAGTGCCTCCATGTTCTTCAGACCTAAGCCTCCATCTTTTTTAGATTTGCATATCTCACTCCAAGTATGGTATGCATCTTCCGCGACTGAGACGTAGATCCCCACAAAAAAGGGCGACATATACGTTTAATACTCTCACATGTTGCTTTGGGAAGGATGATTGAGGTCATGGTGTATACAGGCATAGATGAGAGGACCGCCTTAGTCAGTGTTAATCTCCTTGCAAAGCTAAGATTATTTCTCTTTCATCCCGCAAGCTTGCTCTTGATCTTATCGAGTAGATATGAGAAAGTGGAACTCGAAACTCTTCCCTATAGGATCTTTATACCCAAGTAATTGCCTTGTCTCGCAGTGACTTCAAACTCACTCATCTGGGCAAGCCTATGTTTCAAATCTCCCTGGACATTAGGAGACTGAAGACTTTGGATTTGACCGCGCTAACACGAAGCCTAGAGGCTTTACAGAACCTGCTGAGACAGTCTAACACATTCTTCATTTGACACGGTGAAGCCTCGGCGAAGAGAGTTAAGTCATCAACGAAGAATAAGTGAGATAAAGGGGGACCACCTCGGGAGAGAAATAAAGGCTTCCAATTTCCTTTGTCGATAGAGTCGAGAATGATATGACTCAATCTCTCGATGCAAAGGACAAATAGATAGGGAGACAACGAATCTCCTTGTCTAAGACCTCTCTCCGGGGTGAACAGTTTTGTGAGTTCACCATTCCAAAGAAGTTGCATACGAGGAGTAACGATGCACTCACAAATTATCTCAACCCAGCTATTGGGAAAACCCGTCACCCTTCAAGTTTCTTCAATAAAGTCTCATCTCAACTTGTCATAGGCCTTTTCAAGATCCAACTTTACAACCATCCACTTCTTCCCAGTCTTTTTCTTCCTCAATGAGTGTACAATTTCATGCATAAGTACAATGTTGTCGTGGATAAGACACCCAGGGATGAAACTCCCTTGTGTAGGTCCGACGATTTCTTTAAGAACACCTTACATACGATTGACCATCACCTTGGTTATGATCTTGTATGAAACGTTGCACAAAGCGATGGGCCGAAATTGGCTTATAAGTTCAGGTTTGCCCACCTTAGCAATTAAGCTTATGATAGTATCATTCATTCCTCTGATGACTCTTTTGGACTCGAAAAAATGCCTAGTTATCGAAACCACTGAATCTCCCACGATGCTCCAACATTTTTGATATAATACCGGTTGAAAACCATCCAAACCCGGTGCCTTACAAGTTATAAGTGCCCATATCTCTAACAACATCCCAAACTTCATTGGAGGAAATCGGGAGCATTAACTTATCCCAATTATGCCTATCCGCCACCGGGAACCCATAGGCCTCCAAGTGAAAGTCAGCATTGTCCAAGTTCTCCTCCAGACTATAGAGTTTTTTAAAGTACTCAATAGCAAACATTTTCAAGGATCTCAGGATCTTCATTCCACTCATCATGACTCATAAAAAGACCCTCAACCCTATTGAGTTTTCGTTTAATAATCGTCGAGGTATGAAAGAATTTAGTGTTCCTATCTCCCAATCGAAACCACTGAACCCTCAATTTCTGGAACCAAAGTGTTTCTTCCTGAGTAAGAGTAGCTTCAAGTTCATTCTTAAGTGACAATTCCTCCGCAACAAGGAGTGGAGAAATAAGGAGATCTTGTTTGCTTTGAATATCCGCGAGCTTTTCCATGAGTTCCTGTTTTCTCTTAAAAATATTTTCAAAAACAATTTTATTCCAACTTAGTAAAAGGAATTTAAGAACAGAAAGAGATACGGTTACCTGGAAATTAGCAGACCAACAAGCTTAAACGATGGGGATGAAATCGGTATGAGACATCCAAGCGGCTTCAAATCTAAAAGGTCTGCGCTTAGCCTTGGTTTTCACAACCGGATCAAGTCTAAGGAGGATAGGCGCATGATCAGAGGAGAATCTTGCAAGATGTCTCACATAAGCATTAACCCAACACATACAAGCATCTTGACTCATAAGAACTCTATCAATACGTTTGAACACACGATGCACCTGGGTCCTACCATTGTCCCATGTGAAATCAGATCCTGTATAACCCAAATCATTAAGCTCATGATTGCATATGAGACTTCCAAAAGTGTCAGAATCCGAGTGCAGTTTCCCCGAGCCACCACATCTCTCAAAAGTATATAAAATACAATTAAAATCTCCTTTTAGAACAACAGGGTCCTTAATTTGATCCAACTCTCTATCCAACTCTTCCCATAAGACTTTACACACATGGGCTTGGGTGGGGCATATATAAACAATCAAGCTAAATTTTTTCGAATCTTGTATAATATGGGCATGAATGAAGTTTGCGTTCATGGTAATTACTTTCAGTTGGATATCAGCCAAATTCCACAGGAGTCATATGCCACCCACAAAACCTCTCGCTTCAACTCGTACACATCCAGTAAAATTCAATCTCTCTCAGATCTTTTCCGTTTTTTCACCTGAGATCCTTAGATCAAAAACAACAAGTATATCTAGTTTATGTTGTTTACAAATGTGTTTCGTGGCACGACGAAATCCACTCTTACAAGCCTACAATATTGTAGTGGGAGATGGGGTTGGGAGAGTAAGCAACCAGGTTTGATCTTATTTATAAGATGGTTGTAGGTTATAAAGATCTCACTATCAATTCTCATCTCACGTAACAAATAAAATTTATAATTGTTATCAGCACTTTGAATTCAAATAAGAGATCTCATAACTTAGTTAAGATATGTTTACTATATTCTAGTTAGTCAACATAACCGTTGGCCAATTTTTTATTACTGATTTTAAATTACGTATTTAAAAAAAAAGGTTTAGGATGACGTTAACCGTGGAGGCGCAGTAGAGTCCTGAAAAAATTTCGTTGGGCGGAGGTAAATCTTGGAGACGACACGTGACAATATAAACCTCTGCTTTAATACATAAGATAAGATAAGATTAATCAACGTTTTTAATTATAAACCATAGTTTAGGTTTTTAAAAGATAATTGATAAAATATATAGAATGTATTTAGATATTTATATATAATTTTGATCTTATACGTTATAATTTTTTTTTTTTAAAAAAATCGTCATTTACAAATCAAATATTTCATTATTTATATTTATTTGATTTTTTTACAAATTTTATTTTATTTAATTTTGTTTTCAAGATTATGCTACACAAATATTTCAGTTTTTAGTTTTTTCGTTTATTCTACAAAACAAATTATTTTATTTATCTGATTTTTTTAACACTTTTTTTTATTTATTACAATTCGTTTTTTTTCATTCTTGGCATTTCTTGCTTTGATCTCTTATTTTTGTTTTTAAGATTTTTCAAAATAATTTGTTTTTACAATTTGTTTTTAGAGAATTTTGCTAGTGCACCCTTTTTATGTTGGACACTAAGTATGCCTGTAAAATTTTATACGGATATTAAGTATTTAGGTATAAATAAAATATTAAGTATTTAGGTATAAATAGGATTTTTAATTTTTTTTTACGTTTTCCGCTCTTCTCACTTCGGCGAATTTTCTGGAGATTAGTCTTCTCAAGAGGCTTCACTCGTCTCCTTTCTTCATCTTTTTTTTCTGAAACCACAACCGATCTTTGTAAATAGAAATTTGGGAAATGGTTTGGATGGAGATTCTCAGATCTAAGGCAGTGAAGAGGTTCGTTCCTTCTTTCGAAGACTCGTAGATTCAAGATTGTGCCCTAAAATCCCAATCTGTTGAATGGACGCAATTTCTGAACGATTTGGAGACCGATTCAACATCTAATAGGGTTTACTTGATCGTTGTCTTGATTTTGGGGAACGATTGCTAGTTCTAAATCCTTCATGGAGGGTTCCAAAAACTATTGCTACTTGGAGGGGCGATTAAACGACAAAGGAGGTGTTTATGAAAGAGCAGGGTGTAAAAGTCTTAATATTTTTGTATAAAATTTATATGGGATGATTTCCGCTGATTCCTTGTTGGATGCGATGACAGTAACGAGGAAAGGCGGTATCGAGTGGCTCAAAACATCCCGACGAGAATTCGTCCATCAAATATCACTGAATTCGGAAACGATAAGAAGGTAACTCTTGAGATGTTAAAGGTCATAACTTGTTTTTATAGCGATTTGTTTGTTCTTTATGGACCGTTTTTGTGCAGGCATGTTTTAGGATGAAGGTACTTAAAACTGCAGTTAAGGAAATTGAAGCGAGAGTATAATCTAATTAGTCACACATTGTATACACGCAAAGAAAAAGACAATGTTACAGTGAGTCTCCTCTATATTCGAATATGTAACTGTAGTGTATTGTGTGTATAATGAAATGAGCTTAGTACATACCTCTATGCACTCTCATGAGTAAGTAGAGATTATAGCTGTTAATTTAGAGTTGATTTCATCTCGATCTTCTTGCTCAGATTGGGGACAATGTGTTCTTATGTGTATAATGTGATTTGGTTGAAGTAAGTTGAGACAACTTTTCACCTTACCAAATGAGACATTCATTTACCCTGCTCATGACTACAAATGACTTAGTGTATGTGCATGCTTTTCTCTGAGCTTGTGCAATGCAAATTTGTATAACAACATGTGTACTTATTATGCTTGATTGGTTTTCAGGTTAGCACGGTTGATGAGGAGATGAAATACAATCCGCGCCTGACAAAAGATGAGGTAATACTGCTGTTTTTATTGAACTATACACAAAAATTATTACTAGCTCCCTCATAAGTGATTTGGATACTTGTTACAACTCTATTGATAACTGATTTTATTATTTCAATATTGATAACTGATTTTATTATTCCACAGAGAGTATTGGTATATTATGTGTTCAATTCAAATTATTTAATAATTACTGATGAAATTTTACTTTATGGAAATATGAAATCATCTTTGTTGTGGTTGTCTTCTATTTGTCAATACATGACCATTAACAGTACATGACCAGTAACTACATTCTAGACTACACATTGTCTATCATGCATATAGCTTGGCAGTTCCCTATGAAATATGTGTAAACGAGACAGCTAAGCATTCTAGTAGGGTCTCTGATGCATTAGTAATCTATTAATTTGGCTTTAGCTGAACATTGAACCCTTATGCCATACCAACCTCATGGTTACTTGCATTGCTCTCATCTACAAATGTCTGTCAGTGGGTTATGATATCTTTCAAGTTGGTTTTTCAGCTGTGGATTAAGGATGAATCCATCTTTATGCATGTAGCATCTAGATTAGCATTTTTTTAGTTGTTAGTTATTGGATTTTTTTGGTTTGGTGATCATATGCAAGTTTGAGCATTGTGTCCTATTTCTAAATATTATTGTGCATACATAGACGAAATTCATTGAATAAAAGAAGCAATGCAATGAGTTATGTTCAATGGAGAGTGGAAGTTATTTTTAAGGAGCAAGACCAACCTCTCCTTTGTCTCTTTGGTGGTTATGTTGGATGTACATATGAAGATTGACCTTCTCTGCCTCTCTTGTCTAATAATCTTTTTCTAGAATTTGAACTTTATTTTGTATTTGCTTTATATATGTGGTATCCATTAATACCACTAAAGGCCTCTTTGGATGTTATGCTTCAAGTCCAATTTTGCATTATTAGGCTTTGAAATTCAACATTGCAGTATGTAGTGTAGAATGCAGCTTGACTGGATGTAGGAATCCGTGCTCGTTTACCAGACTTCAAATTTCCTATTTCTTACCAAGCATCTAACTCTGAAGTTGTTGGTAAGTGGTACTGTCCTTTCATAGTTTTAGAGACAAAGTTATGCAAGTTCATCAGGAAAATGATGTGAATACAGTGGTGTGGTTTAGCAGCAAAGATGGAAGAGCAAGTGTGAGACTGAGTTCACTGATTGTTGAAAGAATGATGTGGGAGGAAGAAAGAGCGTGATGGATTCGCAAAAAGGAAAAACAAGAGAAGGTTATGAGAAGAGAAGAATTTGGAGAGACAAGGAGAAATTAATACTTTTTGCAATATTAGGCTTTTTGCAATATTGGCCGATTTCTGTAGTATAAAAACCTTTCTGTTCAACCTTTGGTGGTTGGTTTATGTTTATCCATTCTTTCTTACTCTGAGTTTTGTGCATTGCATAAGTGATCACTCCATTCGAAGTGTGGTTATGGCTTCGTCTTCACGCTCTTTCAAAGAGGTTATCCGCTCCATCCCTCGGTCTGATGAGGAGGATGGACACAAGAACACTGAACCCAGGAAGTAGGAGGTTGGCGGCAGGGGTGGTTCATATCCTGCTCTGCCTAGTTCTTTCAATAAGAACAACTTGGATGTGCCAAGCTATCTGACCAAACTAGCCAAGGTTAGAACCGACTTCCAAAAAGTTAAAGACTGCTGTTTAATGGGTCACATCTTTGGTGACCCTATTGACTTCCGTAAGATTAGAAACAAGTTGCTATGTGAATGGAAAAATATCAAAGGTGAAGTGACTATGATTCCCAAAGGGAACTACTGGTTTGAGAATTCTTTCTCAAATCCAGTTGATAAAAAGTTGGTTTGGGATCTCAGGCCTTTCCATGTGCTTGGCCAGCTTGTGATTCTTAAACCATGGAAACCTAACTTTAACACTTTGACAGAATCTGTCACTGAACTTGACCTCTGGGTCACAATCCCTATGCTCCCAGCAGAGTTTGCGAATAAGGAAGCTATAAAAACTATTATTGAAGAGAATAAGATTTGAAAATTCATCAAACTTGATCCATTCTGTATGAATGAAAAAGTTGGTAGTTATATTAGAATTTGCATCAATATAGATGTGGATGACAATAAAATCATTAATGATTCAGTGCCTATTCCTGATGAGAATGATAATTTGCATGAGTACCTTGTTTGGTTTGAAGACTTTTCAAAGGGTTGTGGTCAGTGTGGAGATGAAAGCCATTCCTTTGATGGCTTCCCTCTTTGTGTGGCTCACTCTAAGAAAATGAGCTTAACTTCAAAAGAAACAGACATGTTGGGAAAGAAAAGGAGAAAATGAGAGAACATGATAATGATGGTAACTGGAAAACAAAAGAAGGCAAAGCAAAGAAGAAGGAAGCTCACTCCTTTGCCACAGGAGGGTTTAGACCCTATCTGTCGGGAAGAGGGGGGATAACTATCAATTTCAAATCTGATATTTCTCCTAACAGTTCAGTGAATAGCCATAAGAATTCTAAGGTGAGTTCTAAAGAGAAGCTTAATGAGGAAGTTGATCCTGTGGTACTTGAGGTGCCCTCCAGGGAGGTTGTACCTTACTTGGCTGCTGGTATCTCGGGTACTCAGGAGGTGAAGATTGTCCCTAATGATGAGGCCTTTGTGGAACATCTTGAAAAGTTTGAAACTGTCCTATTGAAACCTTTGCTTGAGAATGATGAGAACATTATTGATGCTGCTCTTCCTTTTGATGTTGTTGTCATGATGATCCCTAATGATAATGACACTCCTGAATTCTTGCATGAGGATGTTCTTGCTGAATTTATGATTAATGATGACTTGGGTGTGGATGAGGATGAAGAGGATTATTTCTCTGAACACTCATTCTAGTCATTCAATACTGTGAATGTGCTTCTGAACAATATGGAGGTTAAGAATTATGAAAAAACAAACTCGGACTCAAGCAAAAGGAAGTCAATGGAGGTTGATGATGACACTGCTTCCTCTGCCCTGAAGGGATCAAAGAAAATGAAGAAATAAAATGGTCAATATGAAGTATAAGCTTTTGGACAACATGATAAGGTATGTGAGAATGAACAATAGTCAGTTTCGAATGTATAAAATAGAATACCTGTTAAGTATCTGAATGTTTATATGACTTTGCAGGATTATCAATACTCTTTGATTTGGGTTTTTTGGTGGCTTGTCAACTACTCTTCTTTCAACTGCAATCCAGGGTGGAGTTTTTTTGGGAGTTGGAAGTCCAATTGGATTACATGATTTTGCTTCTTTATGACCTATTGTACCATGAATGGAACTATTGATATCTCTTGTAGTATGATGTATGTTATTATTTGCTGTTTGGTCATTAACTTTGTTAGCTTGATGATTTGTGGTGGTTTGAACGATATCCTAAGTGTTAAACTTTGGTTCTGGTTTTGTAATTTGTGTCATTCCGAATATGTGTATGATGTTTATTATGGGCAGAATCTGATCATTTTTCTATTGAAATATATGCCTCGAACCTTTGTTATGGATGTTAGCTGCTGCCTCGATCCTGTGTTAAGGGCAGTTTATGCACTGTCATGGCTTTGGGCTTTCAAGTTCCATCCCGGGCCTCGTCTTATGAGGCGAAACTGGGTCTGTTTATTTGCAGATTCCTTAGTCTGGAATCTTAGGTGTTTGAAAATGATTATTACCAAAATTAAGTGGACTTTTAGCATTAAGAACCTTTCTGATCCTATTGCTCAGTGGTGGGCTTTTGTGTTGATGAGTACCACTTTGGGAGGACCTTGCTCTGAAGTCTTTCCTTTGATGGTAAAGATTTTAAATGATCTACTAAAAATTATGAAAATCAAACTAGAATACTGTAGAAGATTACGGTGTAATTGCTGTTCCTCTTGAAAGCCTTTAGATTGCCTAGGACTTCCGTGCTTATTTGTAGGTATGGAACTAAATATATTAAATATTGTTTTAAATGAAGATTGCATATTGGAAATGTAGGGGTATTTGAAAGAAGAATTTTTGGACTGATCTTAAAATCACTACCCAGAATGAACATATCGATATGATTATGTTAGCGGAAATTAAAACTGAAATCAAACCTAATGAAGCCCAGTGGCGTAATGCCAGGTTTGATTCCTTTCTGTTTATCCCATCTGTTGGTCGATCGGGTGGACTTTGCCTTCTTTGAAAAAATTACAAACTAGTGAACGAGAAAATCAAAATTACTCACTCTGAGGAAATATTTGTAAGTTTAGAACATCACAATTTTAAGACTAATTTTTCATGTAATATCATTTTAATTTATGTTCCTCCAATGGAAAAACTCAAAAACGAGTTTTGGAATAAAGTGACAAAATGTGTTAAAGACACAGATCTCCCTTCTGTTATTATGGGAGATTTTAATGATCTCATTTGCGCGGCAAATAAGGTGGGAGGAGTGTATCCTTCCAATAATCGGTTTCAAAGATTGAATAACATTCTACAGGAATGTAATCTGATGGAAATAACATCTAGATGAAATGAATTTACTTGGTGAAAGAGAAGAGAAGGGGATAACAATATCTTTGAGAAGCTGGATCGAGCATTAGCTCACTTTGATATCATTAATAAATATAATCAAATACACACTTAGAATCATGTTTTTTCTTCGTCTAATCATTGTATGATTTCCATTAATCTAAATTGTATTAATCAAAAGTTTAGAAACAAGACTTTCAGATTTGAAAATAAGTGGAATGATAGAGAAGATTGTAAGAATCTAATAAAACAAACATGGAGGATTCATATTCCAGGCACAAATATGTTTAAACTTGCAAAGAAACTGAACCTAGTTAAAGCTAAACTTAAAATTTGGAGTAAAGAAAAATTTGGAAATATTAATAAGCAAGTAAAAAATGTGGACTCGGCTATTGAAAAACTCCAAGTTGCTAACTATAGGAACTATAAACAAAATATAAATGATAAACTCATGAGACTCAACAGGAAGAGAGAGTGTGTAATTGATTTTCAACAGAAATACTAGAAACAAAGAGCTAAAGCTAAATCTATCGAAGATGGTGATAAGAATACAAAATATTTCCATCGTAAAGCAACTGGTAGAAGAAACAAGAAAATGATGAACACAATAAAAAAAAATGATGGACAATGGCTAAATACGGAAGATGATATAATTCAGGAATTTATGGATGATTATAAAAAAACGATTTAGTTCCTTTATTGGCAATCACAACACCTGTGATCAATTCAAGCAGGTCATCTCCAAAGAAGTTTCTGAAAATGATAATGAATTATTGATAAGACCTTTTACTAACAACGATATTAAGAATGTGGCTTTCAGTATTGGGTGTGATAAATCACCCGGACCAGATGACATGTCTGCTAGTTTCTTCCAATGTCATTGGGAAATAGTAGGGCAAGCGGTCTATAAAGCGGTTAAGTGTTTCTATCACTCCGGGAAACTTTTAAGACTAGTTAACCATACCTTTATTACCCTGATACCAAAAAACGACAATCCAATATCGACAAATGACTTTAGACCAATAAGTTTGTGTTCAACACCGTACAAAATCATAGAAAATTTTTTAGCATCTAGGCTTAAAATGATCCTCCGTAAAATCATTCACCCGCTACAAAGTGAATTTGTTCAAAAAAGAGCTATCCATGATAATATCCTAATTGCTCACGAAGTGTTCCATAATTTTAGAACAAAAAAAGGTAAGGAGGGATATATGGCAATAAAAGTGGATATGGAAAAAACATATGACAGAGTGGAATGACACTTTATCCAAAAAGTTCTTGAAAAATTTGGCTTTAATAGCACATTTATTAAATGAATTATGGAGTGTATCTCTTCTGTATCCTATTCAATCCTTGTTAACGATAGGCCTTCTAATATTTTTATTCCTTTCAGAGGGCTTCGATTGTGAGAGCCTTATTCTTTTGGACCGAGTCTTGGTCCTTAGCCGAGATTGGCTTGGCCGAGATTGGCCTTTCTGCACCCGCGGGCCTGACTGCCGCCCCTGCGGGTTTCCGCCCCTGCGGCTCATGGAACCGCCCCTGCGGTTTCTGGCGGCTGCAGCCGGTTTTGTTGACTCCTTTGACTTGTGCTTTACTCTTTCGTTGCCTTCCACTTTAAGTCCTTCCCTTGGCCGATGAGCAAGGGTTTCACACTTCTTTCATCAACTTCTCACGTCCTCCTTGCCTCTCCCTTGTTTCTCCTTGATCTTGTCTTGGTTTCTTGAGTTTGAAAGAGAGTTTGTGTGACCTTGGTGTTTGTTGATACTAGTGATGTGTGTTGCTGAGCTTGGAAGCCAGCTTTGGTGTGTGTTGATCTTCCCTGCAGCCTAGGACCACAGTTGTGGTAAGCTTCCTTCTTCCTCTTCTCTTCTTTCTTCTTGGATTCCACTTCTTTAGCTTAGGATTAGATGTTTTAAATGTAGAGTGATGTTGGAATGTGTTTGTTGTGGCATGTGTGTGATTTTGATGGAGAGAAGAGGTGATTTGATCACGTGAAGAGCCGAAGAGAAGCCGCGGGTTTACGTTCTGCATAGAGGCCGCCCCCGTGCCTAGAAGCCGCCGCCCCTGCGGAAGACGTGCCGCAACGCCTGCGCCAGCGCCAGCGCCTTGCCTGCGTTCCGTGTCACCGCGCCTGCGGCTGATCCGTGCCGCGCCTGCGGGTTACCCGTTCCTCTCCTGCGTCCCTTGATCACGCAGGTGCGTCTTGTCCCGGGACTACCCATAGTTGGGTAGCTCCTTTCCTTTCCTAGTACGAGGGAACTAGTACCATGCTAGGTATCGGTTTATGATGAGTATGATACAGATATGCCGGTTACGGCCTTGAGGTTACGAGTTGGATATGATCCTTATGGATCCCTTGGGTCTAGGTGTGACCCCTTTGTGTGATAGGAGTTTGATATATGTATGTGTGCCTTGTACAGGCCGTGTTGTCCTCCAGTTTGGAGTGGACTAGTCGGAGAGTTGATCGTGGTTGAGTTTACTCCTGAGATTGAGGTAAGTCCATAGGACTTACTTAGCTGCCATCCTTATATTGGATGTGTGCTTGAGTGGTGTTTGTTATATGCTTTATAACATGCTTTTTGATGGTCACCGACCTATGTTATATTGACCGCCCATTGTAGTGGCCGTGATAACCTTTCCCTTTCATCCCGTAGTGGAGTCTGGGAGGTTCTCTGTAGTCAGGCCAGATCTGGTATACGGGAAGGACCCTCACCACTCCCATAGGGTATACGGGAGGTGTGCTGATACTACTCCAGCTGGCTATGGTACTCAGAGGCGAGGATTATATTTCTCGTGTCACATATCTTCATATACATCTATTTATACGATTGAGTGATTCGACTTATTAAAGATAATAAACCGGGTAAATGTGTGATATCATGATGAGGTGTTAATATTATTGATGTGTGATTGTGCTCTAGCATCTTCTTATATATGTGTATGGTTAGCTAACGGTTTTACACCGTATTGTAGATCCTTTGCAGGTTAGGAGAGCTGCAAAGTGATCCAAAGGGGTGATCTGTTGAGGGTTCCGTACACTAGGCGTTATCGTGGGTTTTTGGGTTTATCATTATTGTACGGAAATCTGTTTGACTTTGTACTCAATAGTACTCTGTATCATCCTTTTGATATGTATATATATATATATATATATATATATATATATATATATATATATATATATATATATATATATATATATATATATATCAGTTTTATGTTTTGTTTGTAAGAGCCCTATCTTTCGGACCGAGATTGCTCTTTGACCGAGCTCGACTTTGGCCGAGATTGGCCCAGCCGCTCCCGCGGTCATCTCCGCTGCACCTGCGGGTCGCCGCTCCCGCGGCCATCTCTGCCGCTCCCGCGGGTTCTTGCGGCTGCAGCCGTTTTCGTTGACCCCATGGACCCGTGCTTTACTCCTTCTTTTGCCTTCCTCTTTAAGTTATACCTTGGCTGAATGAGCAAGGGTTTCTCACCATTTCCAGCTTCGCACGATCCCTTGCTTTCCTTCTCTCCTCCTTGATCTTGCTTGTGTTCTTGCATGTGTGGAAGAGTTTTGTGTGGCTTTCTGGGTTGTGATGCTTGTGATGTATGTTGCTGAGCTTGAAGCCAGCTGTGAGGCCTTGGTTTTGTCCTTCCCTTGCTAAGCCATAGCTGTGGTAAGCCTCTTCCCTTGTTCTCTTCTTCCTTTCCCTTGAATCCATCTTCCTTAGCTTAGGATTAGATGAATGGAGTATAGATTAATGTTGGTATGTGTATGTATATGTATATGCTTGGTTTTGGCTGAGTGAAGACGTGAATTGATCACGTGAAGAGTGAAAGAGGATTCGCGGGATCTTGCTCTGCGTTATCGCTGCCCCCGCGGCCGAGAGTCACCGCCCCTGCGGCTACCGTGCCGCCGCGCCCGCGCCGTGCCTGCGCTTGCCAGCGACCTTGTCACCGCTCCCGCGGCTACGTTCCGCCGCGCCTGCGGCCGCTTACCTTCCGCCCCTGCGTCCTCCGTTCACGCAGGTGTGTCTTGTCCCGGGACTACCTATAGTTAGGTAGTTCCTTTCCTTTCTAGTATGAGGGAACTAGTATCATGCTAGGTATCGGTTTATGATGCTATAATATAGATATGCCGGTTACGGCCTTGAGGTTATGAGTTGGATATGATCCCTTATGGATCCCTTGGGTCTAGGTGTGACCCTTTGTGTGATAGGATTGTGATATATATATGTGTGTCTTGTATAGGTTGTGTTTTCCTCCAGTTTGGAGTGGACGTTTCTGAGAGTGGATCATACTTGAGTTACTTCTGAGATCGAGGTAAGTCCATAAGACTTACTTAGCTTCTATCCTTATATTGGATGTATGCTTGAGTGGTGTGTGTTATGTGCTTTATAACATGTGTTATTATTTTGTCACCGACCTATGTTATATTGACCGCCCATTGTAGTGGCTGTGATAACCTTTCCCTTTCATCCCGTAGTGGAGTGTGGGAGGTTATCTGTAGTCAGGCCAGATCTGGTATAAAGGAAGGCCCCTTACCATTCCCACATGGTACGCGGGAGGTATGCTGATACTACCCCAGCTGGTTAGAGTACTCAGAGGCGGGGATTATATTCCTCGTGTCACCTATCTTCATATATATCTATTTATACGATTGAATGATTCAACTTATTAAAGATAATAAACCGGGTAAATGTTTGATATCATGCTGAAGTGTTTATCATTTCTGAGGTGTGTTTGTGCTTTAGCAGCTTCTTATATGTGTATAGTTAGCTAACGGTTTCATACCGTGTTGTAGATCCCTCGCAGGTTAGGAGAGTTGCGGAGTGATCCGGAGGGGTGATCTGCTGAGGGTTCCGTACACGGGGCATATTCGTGGGTTTTTTGAGATTATCATTATTGTACGGATATCAGTTTGACTTTGTACTCAGCAGTACTCTGTATTATCCTTTTGACATGTGTGTATATATATCAGTTTTTATGTTTAGTTTTAATCTATTGGTGCCTTGTTGTAAGATTCAGTGAAGTTGTTGTCAGGCTAGGGCCAGGATCCACTGTGAGATCCTAGCCCAGTAGCACTTCGAGTCCTACGGATTCGGGGTGTTACAAAGTTGGTATCAGAGCCCAGGTTTACAACAATGACCCTAGTAATCTGCAATAAAGTTCGAATAGATAAATAAACAGAACCCGAAAGGGGTCTGACTTTTCAAAAGATTTTGGTTTTGAAATGAGTACAAACGTTTTGGGTTATCGTGTACGTGAACCATCACCCCTCTGAAGATCTCGACAGTACACATATATAGATATTCTGTTGTGATTGATTTGATATATATATATATATATATATATATATATATATATATATATATATATATATATATATATATATATATATATATATATATATATATATATATATATATATATATGGCATATATATAGCCTTTTAAGCTAGGTTTACGTACTCTGCAGATGGTTCAGACTAGAGTCTTACCTACAGCTGGGCGAGGTAGAGGTAGAGGTAGAGGTAGACCCCCTCTAGGCCGAGGACGAGGTAGGATACCTGCTGATGGTTCCCAGGCAGCAGGAGAGATCCACGAGGAAGTTGTTGAGAGCGCCGTTCCTGAGAATATGAACGAGGCCGTTGAGAGACAAGAGTCACAGGGAGCTCAGTCTGGTGGTTCTGCTCGCGTCTCGATGGGTAGATCAGAGTTCAAAGCCTATATCAGACGTGTAGAGGAGGCTGCCAGAGCCGGTAGACGTGCCCCAGACTTACAGGCACAGGAGGGACCATGTGAGAGGTCCCACACTGTTACTCAGGTACCAGCTGTACAAGTACCTGCTGCTGAGATTGTTAGAGCACCAGAGGAGCATAGAGGGCCTAGACTAGATACCTGGTTGAAGGCATTCCATCAGATGGGTGTACCCCCTTTCACTGGGAAGGTGGGGTTGGAGGTTGAGCTCTGGATTGGGCATGTAGACTCAGCTCTGGAGTCTATTCGCTGTCCAGCTGATAGGCAGATCGAGTTGGTGCAGACTCTATTCAAAGAGCTGACACAACACTGGTGGAGGTCTGTACGAGGTCAGGTTACCAGTTATGACCATATGAGGACCCTGATCAGAGAGCGTTTCTGCCCTGCCTCACTGAGGAGGGAGAAACTGCGTGATTTTGTTGAGGCCGGATTTGATGATGTGCCAGTTTCAGAGGCCATCAAGAGGTTCCAGGAAGAGTTGGCTTTACTGGGTCCACCTGTACCTCCTGTTGATCAGCATGTTTATCTGTTCTCTCGACGATTGAGGGATGGTACCCGAGCCTACATGGCAGGTTTTCACTGTGAGTCCTTGATGGACTATCAGGACAGAGCTGCCGATTATGAGAGAGAGAGAGAGAGGGCTGGATAGAGGAGAGCTTCTCAGGCCGGAAGGTCTGAGAAGAGACAGCGTACTGAGCAGACCAGTGGTACTGCTAGAGCTGCTAGCGTTGGGGGTAGTCAGAGACGCCAGGATCGTTCTGTATCTGCACCAGCTACAAAGAAGGGACGACAGTGTTTTAACTGTGGAGATCCAGGGCCTCTGAAGCCCGAGTGTACGAGGCCATTGGTGACGTGTTTTACCTGTGGTCGACAGGGCCATAAAGCCGTTTACTGCCGCCAGGGCGGAGCTGCATCTCAGCAGGGTTCTTCTCCTGCTAGTGCAGCGGGAGGTGGGCAGAGGCCACCTCAGCAGCAGCAGACTGAAGGACAGCAAAGAGTCCCAGATCGCCCTACGACTCAGGGATCTGCTCCTGGGCCGAGTAGAGGCAGAGGTCGTGGTGGGGGCACCACTGATACCAGAGGCCCACGGGGTCGTGTTTTTGAGTTGAGGAGTGCAAAGGAGCCAGCTGCACCTACTGCTACAGGTACCATTTTGATTCATGGTTTACTTGTTAGAGTTTTATTTGATACTGGTGCTACGCACTCTTTTATTTCTGATGCCTATGTAGAGCGTCTTGGGTTAGATACAGTTGAGGAGATGCCCTTTATTATAGGGTTGCCTGATGGTGGTAGGGTCAGAGGTACCCGTGAGATTCACGGTTGTCCCATTTTTGTAGGGACCCGTGTGTTACTAGTTGACTTCTTTGTCATGCCACTGGAGCATGAAGAAGTCATTTTAGGTATGGATTGGATGGCTAGACACTCTGCAGTTTTAGATGTAGGTAGGAGGACTGTTACCCTCTCTACCGAGTTAGGCTAGATAGAGGTTTTCCGAGGTTGGGACCATGAAAATGTAGGCACAATTATCAGTGCTATACGGGCAGCTAGACTGATTGCACAGGGTTGTGAGGCCTTCTGGTGTTATGCCATGAAGGAGGGGGAGAGTCCAGTTGTAGAGGACATTCCAGTTGTCTGTGAGTTTACTGATGTTTTTGCTGAGCCGTCCAGTTTGCCGCCTCAGAGGAGTGTGGATTTCAGTATCGAGTTAGAGCCTGGTACGAGACCCATCTCGAAGGCTCCATACCGGATGGCGCCTGTCGAGATGCTAGAGCTGAAGAAGCAACTCGAGGAGTTGGCTGAGAAGGGCTTCATTCGCCCTAGTGTGTCCCCATGGGGAGCACCTGTCCTCTTCGTACGGAAGAAGGACGGATCGCTGAGACTGTGTATTGATTACAAAGAGCTGAACAAGGTGACCATTAAGAACAAGTATCCACTGCCTCACATTGATGATTTGTTAGATCAGCTACAGGGAGCTACTGTGTTCTCCAGGATTGACCTGCGTTCCGGGTATCACTAGCTGAGGGTGAGGGCACAGGATGTGCATAGGACAACATTCCGGACCAGATATGGCCACTACGAGTTTGTTGTGATGCCATTTGGGCTTACGAATGCCCCAACCGTCTTTATGGAGTTGATGAACAATATCTTCATCGACTTCCTGGATCAGTTTGTGGTGGTTTTTGTTGATGACATTCTGGTATACTCTCGCAGTGGAGAGGAGCATGCAGGACATCTGAAGACTGTATTGCAGGTTTTACGGGACAGAGAACTTTATGCTAAGTTCTCTAAGTGTGAGTTCTGGATGCCAGAGGTAGCATTCCTGGGTCATGTGGTTTCAGCTGAAGGGATCAAAGTGGATCCAGCGAAGATAGAGGTAGTAGCAGCTTGGACGACACCGACGAACGTCAAGGAAGTACGTAGTTTCCTTGGCCTAGCCGGTTATTACAAACGCTTTGTGGAGGGATTTTCTGTGATTGCCCGTCCACTGACGAGTTTGCTGAGGAAGACTACCAGATTTGTGTGGTCTGATCAGTGCAGACAGAGTTTTGAGGAGTTGAAGAGGTGTTTGACTTCTGCTCCTATTTTGGCAAAGCCAGAGGGTACTGAAGATTTTGTGGTTTACAGTGATGCATCCAAGCTAGGCTTGGGATGTGTTTTGATGCAGAGAGGCAGATTTATTGCATATGCGTCTCGACAGCTGAAGACATATGAGGAGAACTACCCGACTCATGATTTGGAGTTGGCAGCGGTAGTTCATGCATTGAAGATCTGGAGACATTACCTGTATGGTGCTACATGTCAGATTTTCACAGACCATAAGAGTTTGAAGTATATTTTCACGCAGCGGGAATTGAATAACCGCTAGCGTAGGTGGCTTGAGTTGATCAAGGACTTCGATTTAGAGATTTTGTACCATCCAGGGAAGGCGAACGTTGTCGCCGACGCCCTGAGCAGGAAGACGCCTCGAGAACAGGCGATTGCGAGGCTGACAGTACATCATCAGTTGCAGAGAGACTTGATCTGGTTAGAGCTGGACATCCAGTTTCCTGATGAGGATGCCCAGCTGCGTACATTAGAGGTCTTTCCTGATCTGTTGGATGAGATCCGACAGAAACAGGAGACCTGCCCGACTGTACAAAGGATCAGAGATAGGATGTCTCGGGATGAGGCACCACAGTTCCTGCTTGGAGCAGATGGAGTTTTGAGGCGCCATGGCCGTGTCTGTGTACCTGCTGATACAGAGCTGAGGCAGAGGATTTTACAGGAGGCTCACTGTACACCTTACTCTGTACATCCAGGTAAGAGTAAGATGTATCAGGACTTGAGACGTATATATTGGTGGGGAGGGATGAAGCCCGATGTAGCCAGATTTGTAGCTCAGTGTGCGACCTGCCAGCAGGTCAAGATCGAGCATTTCCGACCTGGAGGTGAGCTCCATCCCCTTCCTGTTCCACAGAGGAAGTGGGAGGATGTCACCATGGACTTTGTGACTGGACTGAGGCTGAGCCGGAGTTTTGATGCCATTTGGTCATAGTAGACAGATTGACGAAGACAGCACGCTTCATTCCTATCAGGGAGACGTGGCCGGTGAGCAGACTAGCTGAGGAGTACACTAGGCAAATAGTGAGACTCCATGGGGTACCGAGGACGATCGTCTCAGACAGAGATGGACGATTTACCTCGAGATTTTGGCAGCAGATTCAGACTGCTTTGGGGACGAGTTTGCACTTCACGACTGCGTTCCATCCTCAGACAAATGGTCAGTCTAAGAGGACCATTCAGACCCTTGAGGATATGCTGCGAGCTTGTGTGTTGGATTGGGGACAGGTGTGGACGGATCATCTCCCACTTGTTGAGTTCTCCTACAAAAACAACTGGCATGCATCTATTGGGATGGCCCCATGTGAGGCACTGTATGGACAGAGATGTCGTACCCCGTTATGCTGGGATGAGAAGAGCAGTGTCAGTGGTGTAGCACCTGATCAGGTTCAGGATGATATGGCTCGGTAGCATTGATCAGAGAGCGTATGCTAACTGCACAGAGCCGTCAGAAGTCTTATGCTGACAGGAGGCGTAGATCTCTAGAGTTCAGGGTTGAAGCCCATGTGTGGCTGAGAGTATCCCCGACACGAGGTGTTAGGCGTTTTGGCATTAAGGGGAAGTTGAGTCCCCGATATGTCGGACCGTTCGAGATTCTGGATCGAGTTGGGAGTGCAGCTTACAGATTAGCCTTGCCTCCGAGATTAGAGGGTGTTCACCCTGTGTTTCACGTGTCTCAGCTGAGGGAGTATATACCAGATCCGAGACACATCGTGAGTTATGAGGATTTGGTGGTTGAGCCGGACCACACTTTTGTTGAGCATCCGATTGCAGTCTTAGAACGAGGTATGAGACGCCAGCGTTCGAAGGACATACCTATGCTTAGGATACAGTGGTCGAGACGAGGACCTGAGGAGGCTACATGGGAGACTGAGGATAGTATCCAGAGGAACTATCCAGAGTTCTATGCCGAAATAGGTGCACCAGTAGGATCACCGAGTAGATCTTAGTACTAGCTTGGTGAGTCTTATCTGCTTATATGCTTATATGCTATGATGGGTTTATTTTCATGCTAGCTTTGATGTGATTATGATCTTATTAGATCTTGTTATGCTAGTATGATTTCCTATTTATAGCTGGAGATGGTTCTTCCCTCCATGCTATTGTGATACGCTTTAGTTTAGCTGGAGATGGTTCTTCCCTCCATGCTATTCTGATGGACATAGTAGTGCTGGAGATGTTCTCCCTCCATGCCTTTCTGTTATGGTTATGATATGGCTAGAGATGTGCTTCCTCTATGCCTTGTGATGTGTTTATAGCTGACTAGAGATGGTTTCTCTAGGCCCTAGATAGTATAGGTTGCAGCTGGAGTTGATGATTTCCTCCATGCTTATGTTTGAGGTTATAGAGAGTGTACCACGGCTTCCGAGTCAAAGTGTTTTCAGGACGAAACTTGTTTTTAGGGGGGTGAGGTGTAAGAGCCCTATCTTTCGGACCGAGATTGGTCTTTGACCGAGCTCGACTTTGGCCGAGATTGGCCCAGCCGCTCCCGCGGTCATCTCCGCCGCACCTGCGGGTCGCCGCTCCCGCGGCCATCTCCGCCGCTCCCGCGGGTTCTTGCGGCTGCAGCCGTTTTCGTTGACCCCTTGGACCCGTGCTTTACTCCTTCTTTTGCCTTCCTCTTTAAGTTACACCTTGGCTGAATGAGCAAGGGTTTCTCACAATTTCCAGCTTCTCACGATCCCTTGCTTTCCTTCTCTCCTCCTTGATCTTGCTTGTGTTCTTGGATGTGTGGAAGAGTTTTGTGTGGCTTTCTGGGTTGTGATGCTTGTGATGTATGTTGTTGAGCTTGAAGCTAGCTGTGAGGCCTTGGTTTTGTCCTTCCCTTGCTAAGCCATAGCTGTGGTAAGCCTCTTCCCTTGTTCTCTTCTTCCTTTCCCTTGAATCCATCTTCCTTAGCTTAGGATTAGATGAATGGAGTATAGATTAATGTTGGTATGTGTATGTATATGTATATGCTTGGTTTTGGCTAAGTGAAGACGTGAATTGATCACGTGAAGAGTGAAAGAGGATTCGCGGGATCTTGCTCTGCGTTATCGCCGCCCCCGCGGCCGAGAGTCACCGCCCCTGCGGCTACCGTGCCGCTGCGCCCGCGCTTGCCAGCGACCTTGTCACCGCTCCCGCGGCTACGTTCCGCCGCGCCTACGGCCGCTTACCTTCCGCCCTTGCGTCCTCCGTTCACGTAGGTGCGTCTTGTCCCGGGACTACCTATATTAGGTAGTTCCTTTCCTTTCTAGTATGAGGGAACTAGTATCATGCTAGGTATCGGTTTATGATGCTATGATATAGATATGCCGGTTACGGCCTTGAGGTTATGAGTTGGATATGATCCCTTATGGATCCCTTGGGTCTAGGTGTGACCCTTTGTGTGATAGGATTGTGATATATATATGTGTGTCTTGTATAGGCTGTGTTGTCCTCCAGTTTGGAGTGGACGTTTCTGAGAGTGGATCATACTTGAGTTACTTCTGAGATCGAGGTAAGTCCATAGAACTTACTTAGCTACTATCCTTATATTGGATGTATGCTTGAGTGGTGTGTGTTATGTGTTTTATAGCATGTGTTATTATTTGGTCACCGACCTATGTTATATTGACCGCCCATTGTAGTGGATGTGATAACCTTTCCCTTTCATCCCGTAGTGGAGTCTGGGAGGTTATTTGTAGTCAGGCCAGATCTGGTATAAAGGAAGGCCCCTCACCATTCCCACATGGTACGCGGGAGGTATGCTGATACTACCCCAGCTGGTTAGAGTACTCTGAGGCGGGGATTATATTCCTCGTGTCACCTATCTTCATATATATCTATTTATACGATTGAATGATTCAACTTATTAAAGATAATAAACCGGGTAAATGTTTGATATCATGCTGAAGTGTTTATCATTTCTGAGGTGTGTTTGTGCTTTAGCAGCTTCTTATATATGTGTATAGTTAGCTAACGGTTTCATACCGTGTTGTAGATCCCTCGCAGGTTAGGAGAGCTATGGAGTGATCCGGAGGGGTGATCTGCTGAGGGTTCTGTACACGGGGCATATTCGTGGGGTTTTTGAGATTATCATTATTGTACGGATATCAGTTTGACTTTGTACTCAGCAGTACTCTGTATTATCCTTTTGACATGTATATATATATATATATATATATATATATATATATATATATATATATATATCAGTTTTTATGTTTAGTTTTAATCTATTGGTGCCTTGTTGTAAGATTCAGTGAAGTTGTTGTCAGGCTAGGGCCAGGATCCACTGTGAGATCCTAGCCCAGTAGCACTTCGAGTCCTACGGATTCGGGGTGTTACAGTTTTAATCTATTGGTGCCTTGTTGTAAGATTCAGTGAATTTGTTGTCAGGCTAGGGTCAGGATCCATTGTAAGATCCTATCCCAGTAGCGCTCCGAGTCCTACGGATTTGGGGTGTTACATCGACAAGGTGATCCTATTTCCCCGTTAATTTTCAATCTTGGAGCTGAGGTATTGGCTAGGAATATTCAATACGAATGTAATCGTAACAAAAAAAACCTAGGTTTTCCGATTACGAAAAGTGGTTCCCATATCCCTTTTCTTGCTTTTGCGGATGACATTATTATCTTCACTAAAGCCACGACTGGTGCTAGCTCGAAGATATTAGAAATCTTGAATGGATATTGCTCGATTTCTGGTCAAAAAATCAATCTTAAAAAATCGGCCTTCCAAACTTCAGGAAATGAGCTTCAACTTTGTCTAGGTATCAATGTGTCTAACTGCTTAGAAAAATATCTCGGGTACCCAATCATTAATGGTAAAGTAAATAAAAATGTTTTTGAAGATGTGATTATGAAATCCATACAACAATTAACAAAGTGGAAGGCTTCTT